>OX463844.1:18671220-19096232 GCA_949825065.1 Odontocerum albicorne
TAGCAAAATTCTTCAACTTGCTCTTATATTTCATTACTCACCCATATATCGCATTTATTTTGCCTTTCACACTTTTCTATTACCATGTCTTCGGATTTTGCAACATTTAACATATTCTCAAATCTTTCTTTTTACATCTCTCGTACAATTTGCTTATCAGACTCTGTAAGTCATCCTCAGTCTCCGCTAACACTAACACTAACATGTTACCAACATACAGCAAATCGCAGACATTCCCAATCGACATTCGAATACTACCCATTGACTTCTGTAATTCCTTTATACACAAATATATATTAATATAAAACTACCATGGTTACATGACTCTTCCTTGTTTTACCCCTTTTGAATATTAAACACTCTTTCGATAGGCCGTTCGCTCTAATACATAATACATACTACGAAATAATTTATCGTTTTAACTATTTGCATCTTTAAATTATTGCTACATATCAAAATAATTATAGTTCAATTCGTGTAACATAAATTGAATATAGATAGATTGTGTTCACTTTTACAACAGAGAAAAAAACTGCTTCGTCATCATAATTGTAATAAAATCAGTTAACTTTCACCCACTAATATATGTTTTACATAAATTATTAAAGATTAGAAATATTTTGAAACAGCAACTATGTTGACATAATTTTTAACTGTTCTCGCGCTAAATTGCGTAATTTAGAATGTTCAATATTCGAAGATAAAGTTACCCTTATAGAAACTTAAGTAAATCGTTTCAAATATATCCTTGCGGCTTAATTGGTCAATAGTCGATTTAAATGCAATATTGGAACTACAAAAAAATGCAGTTATCCAATTATAATAAAGCAAGAATTTTAAGTGTTTTTATGTCCATTATGTTTCTACATGTACAATTAAAAAAGTCATTAACGCACATATTCACACCAATTTATTTGTCTCTTAACTTACAGGTGTAATGTTAATTCTCGTTATGCACATTGTTGCAAATTTCTCACTGATACATAGTTCTTTTTTACAACACTAATGACATTTCTCAATTGGTTGATTATTGAGTGTTATGTTCGTCGTTAAGTTTTTTGTTACATGCAAAGCAACAACTCAACAACTCGTTTTAATCATGTGTAAATGCGTCAATGATTTCATTTCATACTCGTATTATGCCAACCCAGGCGGTTCAAATCAATATACGAGTAAATACATCTTTAATAATTTGCGCTATTTGAACATTTTACTTTTATTTACACGAAACACGTAAATGTTAAAAAAATATCAATAAAAAATAAACGGAAACAATTTTCTAGTAAGCAACAACTTATGTACTCGTATAATATTTACTACATTTCAAAATTCCCGCGTTATAAACGTATCATGATTCTATTTGTATATGAGGAAAATTTATAATTTTTTATCATGATTTTGACCTTCAAAGACAAAGACACCATTACCAAAATATTTCCAACATGATCGAGACGGAAATTATTTTCCTATTATAGCAATTTTGTATAATACTTATTGTTTTTAACTGCTGATGATTCATGCTCCCGCTTGATTTACGTCAGAGATTAGCTTATTTCTTAAATTTGTTTACCCGTGTAATTATTTTAATATTATTGTACTTGGTCATCGAAGCGAAATACTTTCAGGGTACATGATACATGATATTTCTTCATATTTAAATTATTCTCTATATTTCGACACAACCAGCAAAAATGTAATTTAGTATAGAAATGTACCGCATGCAATAATATGTGTTCGTAAATAATAATTCATTTGAAACTTATAAGTTTTGGTTTGTTAAAAGGTAACAGTATTGCAACTTGAATTCATAATATTTAATCACGTTCCACTCTTCTCGCTATCATATTATCTATCATAATTCGACAGATTACCTCAAACCAGTCGTATTCCAATGTTAATGTTATTTTACCATCAGTCTGTCAAATTGTAATGTTAAGCTTCAAACGTAACAAAATGCCTAAATCAGTCATGGCTATATTCAACACTTTCATATTATTTTTATATTAGAATATTTATTTAATGTTTATATTACTTTTGCTAAATCGTTTTGCTAGATTACTTATGTTAAATCAATGGCAGAGTAAATGCAATCAACATGGATGTATAGGTAGTTTATGAACACGATTCAAAAAGGTAATCATTTTCAGTGTGTTATTTCGGAATTTTATATTCATTTAAGTAAGATGAATTGCAAAATTAGATTAGTGGATTGTACGAGAGATGCGTAGAGAAAGATCTGAGAAGGAATATTGCGAAATCTAAGGTGATAGAAAAATGTGAAAGGAAAAGTATATGCGATATATGGGTGAGAATGAACGATTAGAGCAAGTTGATAAATTCTGCTATTTGGGTAGTATTTTCTCAGATGATGGAATACTTAAGAGGTATATAGAACGGCATGTATCGATAGGAAATAAAGTCAATGGGACACCAAAACATATATACTCGAACCGGACATTATCAAAATCTGCTAAGATGATAGTCCATAATAGTATTTTGCTGTCAACTTTGATGTATGGGAGTAAAACTTGGACGTGGAAAATGACCAATAGGAGCCGAATAAATGCTGTAAAAATGTGTGCATTGGGGAGAATTCACAGGAGGACAATGTATGTTGATTAAGGAATGAAGTGTTGAGGGATTTGACCTTACGACTGGTATGTTGAGTAATACGAAGAAGAGCACGCTGAGATGATTTGGGCATATGGAACGAATGGAAGAAGAAAGACTAACAAAATAAAATATATAGTATCAATATAAATGAAAGGCGTGTGAGAGAAAGATCAAGGAAAGTATAGTTGGATCAAATAAATTATATTTTAAAAGAAGGAAATGTTTTATATTGTAGAAACTCATAGAAGTTGTATGAAAAGGAAGTATGGATGTCGAGTATGCTAAGGATGTGTGTCATGATAGGAAAGTCTGGCGCTCTGCCCTTTCTGCCTACTCCGACAGCGAAATGGCATGATGGTATGTATGTATGTCTTTAAAATATAGTTATATTTATAACATATACCATACATTCTTTTGCAAATATATGTGTAATTATAATTTTAATAAGTTTTTACAATTTTTTTACTATCGTATGTAATATTTATTTGATATTCACAAAAATAGCTACTTTTTATCTAGCCTTAGGCACCTATGTTATATCCATCATTATATAGGTATAAGGATGATCCGCACAAATCACAAAAGGATATACATTGAAATAAAAGAAATAGTGTATATTCGTATAATGGTAATGTTGGTTAAGCGGTAAAAGGTCCAAATAATTTTCATCGAAAAAAATTTCATCGAATTTTATGAATTAATCAATGATGATAAATTAAGAAAGAGAATATGACACATAAGAGTATTCACCGGAAGAAGTACGTTATATTTACACAAGCGAAAATGGAATAAATTTTTGGAATATTAATTTATTCAGTTTTTTTTTGCATTTTAATAATCATAAATCGTCATCATTCGTGTAAAAATAATTAGTAAACATGACTTAATTTGGCGTGCACTCTGTTCTTTGATGAAATATTGCGAAACTTACAAGGACTAGTCAGTGTTTCGTAACGCGTTCATTGCCACCGGCTATTTATCTGGTAGTACTTCCAGTTGTTTTTTTGAAGTGTGCAATCTAGATTTCCACTAAATGTACAAATGTTTTCCGTTTCCTTTCTGCAATTCTACGTTTTTTATAAAAATCTTAAATGACGATTTATAGTTTCACTTATTTCTGTTCAAATATATTTTGCTTCTCTAGTTACGGTGTTTTGAGATTTGATATGTACGAGTATGTACTATTAGACACCCGTTTAAAAATATTTTTAATATCGAACTAATTTCGAACAGCTGTATCCCGAGTAAGTCCTGAAATAAATCGAACAGTGAACTTAAGAAAACTATTTATTATTTTTTTATAAAATGAACTGGCTTTAAAACCTGATGGGCGGCATCCCTACCTGATAAATTTCGATATTTTAACACATTGAGAAGTAAGCCTGAATAATAGGTTCATGATTCAATGTTTATACTTATAAATGTAGTTATTTTTAGCGCTCGTTGTAGTCCCATAATTAGAGAAGATAATATGAATAACTCGATTGTATACTGCTAATGGGGCAAATATTTTTTAAGCTTAATAATGAGATGTATTTATTGTAATTTGTTTTATCAAACACTGTTTATTCCACTTTTTTGTAACGGTATAACCCTACCGGTTTCAAGGCTTTCGCCTCATCTTCAGGGGAGCACAAACAAGACTTGTTGGTGCTCCTCTGAAGATGACGTGAAAGCCTTGAAACCGGTATTGTTATGTTATGTTATACCGTTACAAAAAAGTGGAATAAACAGTGTTCGATAAAATAAATTACAATGTCTTTAAACCTCCACAACGTTAATCCCTTAACTATAAACAATATATGAGATATATGTATTAATCTATCCCTTTGAAACCATGGTTTAATATTATAACAATTAACAAGATGGAAGTGTCTGTCATGTGTCGTTTGCGGACAGGCCACTGCGTGGTGGCTAGTCACCTTTACATAATGGGTATTGTGGAGAATCCCGGCTGCGGGTGTGGTCTGGATGATGAAAATATAGACCCTGTATTTTTCGATTGCCTTTTGCGAGACATTTGATTTACTGAAAGCCATATCTTAACCGCGTCCAATAAATGTTACGTTTCTTCTTTCTTCGAGGAACTTTTTCATTTATAGATCGATTGTTAAATTTTTAAAACTTAATCAGTTGAAACTTGGAATTATCTAGAATTGTCATTTTTTTAGAATTGGTTTTATTTTATTGATTCATATTATTGTTTTTTTTTTTTTTAGATTTTATTTGGCATCACAAATCATCCTAATTTGTGTAGAGTGATTATTTAAAAAAAAAATGAGATCTATTTTTGTCTAAAATCTATAGTCGTATAAAATATTTATATGTTGGCGTACTAAATGATTTTTATTTAAGTCGTCAATTATTTAGAGAGAAGCGTTTTTTTTACTAAGAGTATTGCGAGCAATTGTATATTTTCATCATATGATTAAATCAATCTTCTTAGCAAACTTAAATCTTACATGTATACTTCGTCCATTAGCTCTTGATAATTAAAATTGCGCCAATTGTATTCGCAGAGACGTGTGTAATTCAAATTTAATAATTTTCATATTTCCTTTTGGGAGTAAAATACTATTGTAATAAAAAATCCACGGGAAAGGTACATTCTTGTATGCTTCCAGTGACAACGAAAAACATTTTTTTTGTTTAAATGAACCAAATATCTTAGTTTAGATTCAAATACCTACCTGTACTTTTTTTAAATTAAGCGTTTGTTTTTAGTTGCTTTAAAATATTATTGTATTCTTCTATATTCCATTGCCATGATATCACATTTTACTTTGTAGAGCATAGTTCAACATGTTTAATTGTTCATATCACAGGAACAAGTTAATTAAACATATCAAACCATGTGATGTGCACTCAATAATTTTATACGTGTTTAAGGGTCAATGCTTTTAAAATGTTAAATATTCAATTGTTAGTTTTCCTGTTCATCCCACTTGAAACGTGTGAGTGTCAGCTTCTGTACACACGTTATATTATATATTGTTTATTTAAATAATATAAAGTATATTTTTTCATTTTTACAATGAATTACACCAAAGAAAAACTTAAACATATATAGAACCTTCAAGAATAAAAATTTCTTTGCACAAAACACAAATGAAATTCCACCATTATCCCACTACCCCAAAGAAGAACATTTAAAGTAGAAATAATAAATTTACAAAGCATCCACTGATTTCCAGATTTAAAAAGAACGTGATCCATTGTATTGTGTTTTCAGCTATATTATGGATTAATATTTAAAAAATGAAAATTAATTTCTTTATTCTTGCAGCTTACTTTCCATCTGATTATACCACGTTCATTTTGCATAAATTATAATTCGAAGGTGTTTTGCACTGGATGCCCTCCTAATCCAAGTGCAGTCACATAGTTCTCTCTCTCTCTACGCCACTTTTACAATTATGTAATTTAAATTGTAATTCAGAATTTGGCAGTATGTTATGGTGAATTGATTGAAACTTGAAAGAAAATTAAATTAGAAATACTAATTATATATTATATTCAAACAATCTGTTTTTTTTACGGCATTCAAATTGACTAGATAACCATTGTTATAAAAAAAGTACTGAGTTATGAAATCCTGAAACAAACTCTTTAATAGTGTATTGAGAGTTGTGACATTGAACCATTTTAAAAACCGCCGGAAAAAGTAAGTTCCTACTCACGAACCTAGAAGTAGTTTTTGTTTCCTTTGCTTATCATGAGTATCTGTAATGATAATAATAATCCTAAATATATTTTAAGCTCGATTGCGTTGCAAATATTATATAATTTTACATTACAGAAGCATGTGCGAAAGTCGCTCGAGAAGACAATTTTCATCGAGAGGCTTAAAGGTTTAATGATAATATTAAACCTATTATGTTCTAATATACTTTGACAATTGTTAAATTTGTTTACCTAAAAGTTATCTTTCTTTTTTATCTTCCTTGACGGATGTGTTATATAGTATTATATATTCACAAGGAACAACGAAAACAAAACCGAATGTCAACACGAATATGATCCTCAAAAATATATTCTATGACGTCTCTAGGATGTAACTTAATAACTTGTCCAAATTCTAAATTGTACGTCTATTTAAATGTGTCAACCGAAGGTGTCGTCTTACATTTCTATATTCTTTCTTTCAAAGCGAGAATGTTAGTTTAGCAACGTTTTTTAATGTTTACAAACCGGATATTTCGTCGGACTAAAATAGCTTTTGTTTCTTCTACTACTATGATAATAAAATTTTGTTCATCCTATGTCTGCTGTTTCCAATTTTGGACTATTCGAACGTCTGTTATTTGGATATTACGATGGAACAGTTGGACAAACTACAGCGTCTTCAAAATGTTTAAGATTTATATTTAACACGAGAGAGTAGATCATGTCACCTAATATTAGAAATTACTTAAGTAGTTGAATGTAAGAAATATACCCAAAATCCACATATTGACAATATTGTATACTATCCTTAACTGTCCCGCCGCCCTTCTTATTTACCGAAAATATTCAGCGTACTGCTTTATGCTTTAACAGTTATTGTTTTTTTGGCTTTCCCAATTCTCTGGTCTTTTTTTATTTTCTTCGTCGTTTACTGTCCATGCAGTGAGACTTTGGAACCAGTTACCAACTAATGTTAGACTATCTCCGTCATTGACATGTTTTAAGCGATTGAAAAACTCTTAATTTTAAGTCAGTTATGTAACGTGTTTCATTTCCGATTTTCCTTTCCTCTCCATTATCCTTTGTACTTTGATGATATCTCACTTTAATTGTCGTCATTTATTTGAATTTTGTACAAATTAATAATTATTTAAAGAACATGCGACATTGCGACCATGTACGGGTGACTTCCTTTGTTTATTTTTATTTGGTTGGTTAGTTGGAAGAGAGTGTTATACAATGAAGTGTTAAATAAATAAATGATAACTTAAATATAAGTCTCGAGTATATCTATATTTTATGTATTGATCTTGTGCCATTTGTTTTGCGTCATTAAATTCAATAAGTTTCACTTCATTCTGATCGTTCTCATTTCTTCTCGACGGAGCTGGTGGCGAACTGGAATCCACTTGTCTAAAACAGTGAGCGAAAATTGAGAATTGCGTCCAGACTAAATCCGGTTTCGTTTGTGTTGTTGCTCCCGGTTATTCAACACGTGTTTTTTAAACAACTTGAGCCATAAAAATAAAAGTGCGAAGATATGATAATGTTCGATAGAATAATGATACGAGTGTGTTCGCTCTCCTTGGTTTTGTTACAATATAGTGTATTTTTATTATAATGAATATTAGTTCTATACAATTGTCTAGATTTCCCATAAATTAAAGTTATTTATAAGACGGAACATTTCACATTTAAATTAACTACTTAGTGTTGCGTTTTTTTTTTATTATTGTAAATAAAGATTTTTTTAAAGAGTAGATATGACAGAAGTCATAGGTATCCTTATGCCATCGAACACTTGACGGAAAAAATGCTTGTGTCGTTCGAGGAAAGTAGCACAGCGCGGGGTTCGAACCGACCATATTTCGCACGGAAGTACAGTGTGTAACCGTGCGACCATAAACCTCTATGGATATTTATAAGGTTTATTTTTTTACGTTTTCTAAGTAACTGTGGACCTGAAAAAAGGCTGAGAGAAACCGAATAAATGATGTAGAAATGCGTGCTTTGAGACAAATACATGAAGTGACAATGTATGACAAAATATGGAATGTAGTGACTAGGGATGAATGTGAACTTAAGAAGAACACGCTAAGATAAATTGTGCATGTGGAACGAATAAATAAAAAAAGACTAACAAAACAGATATTGAGTGCACATGTGAGTTAAAGGCGTGTGAGAAGAAGACCAAAGGAAGTATGTTTGAATCAAGTGAACAATATTCTGAAAGAAGGAAACGTAGTCAGAGAAGGTGTATGGTTGTGGAAAAGGCTAAGGATGCTTGTCGAGATAAAAAAGTCTGGCGCTCTGTATTATCTGCCTACCCCGACAAGTTGATGGCGTGATGGAATGTATTTATGTGTTAAAGTAATTTCATTTCTTTAAGTCGCAATTTGTCACATTTAAGTGTGTGACATAAAGTTTCTAATTCTCAAAACTGAAAATATATGTTCTTACTTGAGACATTAACCATTTATTTATTTATTTATTTTGCATATGACACAAGTTTAACACAATTGCATTAAATAAAATGCAAATTACAAGATAAAAATCAAATACTGCAGATAAAAATCTAAAAATAAATTACAGGAACATTACTCGTGTTTATCTGTGAAGTGGCCCAATTTATATCGACCTATACAAAGTTGATTAAAGAGCTCAATCCTTATGTAATTTGTAGAAATGTACGCAAAAATGTCCATATTTTACCTGTTTTATTTGAGAAAATTACATATCAGTTTGTATTGACTTGTATGGAAAAAAAATTATATGACATTCCATTTAAAAATATATGATTTTATTATGCTTATTCGACGCTTTAATCAAACCAAAAATATATGTTTCGTGAGTCAGGTGGCATTTGTGTGTACTACCTTGATCAAAAAGTTTTAGGATCGGCCACCGTGTGGCGCTGTCAGTCACCCGATTGGAATTCTTATTTTTTTGTTAGGTTACCACATCTATCATTGACACTTCCTCCAAATTTCAGCGTCATAGCTTGACATTTGTAAAAGTTACGCTGTACTTAGTACATCTACCTTTGTGCGTGTTTTCGATTTTTTACAAGTTTGAAAATGGCATCAACGAGTTTCCATTAAATTTTGTGTGAAAAACGGATTTAACGGTCCGCAGACCTTGGAAATGGAGAAGTGTTTTTCGGTGGCACGAACGCTCAGAAGTGGTCGTGAGTCGGTCGAGGATGACGAACGCAGTGGCAGTCGAAAACCGATGAAAACATCGATAAAATCAAAGAAATGTTGGCCGAAAACCGCAAATTGACCATCAGAGAGCTGGCAGAGGACTTGAACATCGCTTATGGATCCATTCAAGACATTTTGGTTATTGATTTGGGGCTCAGACGTGTCGCTGCAAAACTGGTGCCGAAAGACCTCAATTTCATGCAAAAAAAGGACCGCGTTTAAATCGCGAAAGACATGATTTCCATGAGTTTTTGACCAAAAACAACACGACTACTATCCAGCAGCATTTGAATTCACCTGATCTGGCTCCCTGTGAATTTTTCCTGTTCAACCGACTAAAGAACCGCTTCGCGGAACGCGTTACAGCACCCGAAAGGATGTCATGAAAAAAATCGAAGACGGCTCTGATGAACATACCGAAAATTGAGTACCAGCGGTGTTTCGAGGATTGGATCAAGCGCTGGCGTAAGTGCGTTGCAGTCGATGGGGAGTACTTTGAAGGGGACCATATCGATTTTGATTAATAAACTTGTATTTTCGATTTTATGAATAAAGTTTTAAAACTTTTGGATCAAGGTATTATACATCAATTCCTAATTATTTCCCATAGCTATGTTTTGAACAACTCAGGTTTTTCTAGATTTGGGCTATTTGAATCAACCTTAGTTTGACTCATCAGTTACTTACTAGTCGTTAAAAACACGTGTGTTTTACTTTTTGAAACAGTAATTTATTCCAAATTTTTAAAACTTCTTAAATTTTTTTTGCAAAATTTGTTATTTATGTAGTTGCTTAATCGAAAACCACACGCTATAGGTTACATTCATTACTAGGCCATCACAAGTTGTAAGTGTATGATTTCATGCTCTGAAAATCTTCATTTGTGTGTTTGTTTACTATTTCCCTGGCCATGTTGCTTGGGATATGTTATGTCACTCCTATAGTTATTATTTACATTTTAGTGAGTAAACGTGATTACAACATTTAATACTAAAGCTACATCATGTTACATTCATTGAGACACTTGGAAGTGTATAATTATGTTGACTATAAAATCTATTTTAATATTTGATATACATATTCATACCACATATTTTATGCCATTCAGTATAATTTTACCGATTTCAAATGTTTTAGCTGTTTTTACAAAATGTATTTTTAATGTCGATATCAACATCTTAAGTTTTCGACTTTCTGACATATTTTCAGTACACGTAGAAGTTGAACAAAAAATGGGAACCCTTTATTTATGAAATTAACTATACAAAACGCCTTCAGTAGAGTGAATTGCTTTAGCAAAAAAAAACTTTTTAATGCGACTTGTTTTCTTCTTCAATATTTAAAGAAATCTTCAAGACTTTCAAGTAAATAAATTTCTTCGCTCAACCTTTTTCGTTCATTTTAACGATTTGTATAATAAAAATAAATAGAATACCGCTAGATACGTTTTCAGTCATTTATGTACAATAATACAAAATTAATATTTACGATTTCAATCATTGTATGTATTAATCCCTTTCTAACGTGCATGTCTGTCTACAACTAGATGAACCTGATGTAACGAGTACATATACGAGTATGTTAGAACGAACGGAATGGGATCCGAAACTTCCGATTTGCCTAACCGTCTCTAATACAACAATTGTATTTTAATAATATGTACCCATTTTATTCATATAGTTGCATTATGACTTGAATTTAATGGCACAAATCATCCTAGTTTGGGTGGATTGTCTATTTAAAAAATATGTGTACCCATGGGTAAGCATAATTACATATAGTGCTCTATCCATGGCTACACACGAAGACAACAGTCTCCACTCTCAATTGACTTTGCACTTCTTGTTTACATATCTAATCTTATGTAAGCTTATCATTTTATATAATATACTTCATAGAAATTATTCAAATACTATATTTTACATACATACGTATCATCACGCAGTGTCCCTTGCGGAGTAGGCAGAGAGGACAGATCTCCAAACTTTTTTTACCCAAACACAACTTTCGCCTTCTCCACATTCATGCATCTCGTCATACACAATCTTCTATTTTTCATACTTCTCACTTTATCCTCTGAAAACCTGGTCCATTTGATCTAGCCACGTTTTCTTCGGTCTACCTCTTCCATGCGCTTCTAACTAGTATACTCTCTCAATCTTTCTTTCGTCATTCATTCTCTCTACATGCCCAAACCATTTTGAAGCTTCCTTCTTCATCTTACTTCATCATTACATCCATTTTATTCATGCATTAATTTCTGATGTCTTCATTCCGCCTTCTTTCAAACATTAACACACTCCACAAAATTTCCTTTGCATCTCTACAGAATTCGAGTTTTAAAAATATTTGATAATAATTTTATAATTTTTCTGATTTATCTCTCAACGTTGATATCTTTCAGCAACAAATATCTCGTGAACGAGAATGTTTGCGATTGCATTGCTTTATTATATGCAACCTCTTGCATTCAGCAAACACAATATTGACGGATCAAAACCGAAGTTCTTATCAAATTTCTAACACTATCTACAGATTCGTCTAATACAGTGTTTTGTCGTACAGGTTACTTATATGATATATAAGCTATGTTAATTTTTTGTTACATAACGCTTTTAAAATTTACCTAACAAGCTACAGAAAATCACTTATTTGAAATGAAGTATAAAAACACTAAACTGGAATCGAACCTGGGATGCCAGTTTACTTAACATATTAACGATTAATCCACAGGTGCCGAAGTTTTTAAAATATAAAAAGAACCTTCCCAACTTAACTAAAATTTTATGACAAATATAATAAAACTAATTGGTACATAAAAATATGTTTTTTTAAATTTTGGCATTGTTTTATAATATTAGAATTATATATTTTTTTGCGATTAGAATTATATATTTTTTTGCGATTTCAGGAAGAATTTTAAATTTTTAACGATTTTTACTATTTTTTATTTTCAAAACATGTTTGTTTTGATGTACAAAAGTTTATTTAATATAAAATTGCAATATTCCCACCTGCTGACCTCTAATATTATGGATGGTGTAATGCAAACATTTGACTATAACTATAATAGTATCATTAACAATCATATTTTTAATTGCTCGCGTCTTGTCAGTTTCCAATCAACAATAATGTTCTTACACAGAAATATAAACGTGTTTATTATTAAGTTCGTGTTTGTAAACCCTGAACCTTACTTTTATATAACAGCATTCAATTTAATTATATTTCTATCTTACGGTTGGAAAAGTACTGTGCAGGGTTACGGCAAATATAATATTGTTCTTAGAAAAAATACCAAATTATTGTTCATATCATCATATAAATCTCGATACAACATAAAAAATATACTGTGCATTTTGTTTGTCCATTTCAACTGTCGAATCATTAAGTTTATAATGCAATGATGAAAAATGTGCGTAAATAATAGTAAATATTTCTTCATTAATATGGTACCCTTGAACACATCCGAATTAGTGATTCGGACATATTCAAGAGCGGGAACAAGAGACAACATTGTCTTCAATCCCATTAATCGAGCCTTGAGGTTAAGAACCACTTGAGAAGACACGGTTCTCACCGTTCGTCGTCGCACATGACAATACTAATCACCACGTGACGAGGCAATAACAATCGCACACGTCTAGCGCGTGTGAGTGTTATTGCCAGACGAACTTGACTTACCAGACGGGTGGCCTTTTTTCGGATACTATCGGGAATCGAACCCGAAACCCCCGAGTGGAAGTCGAGCGTCTTGCCAACTAGGTAACGAAGGTCACCCGTTGATTGAAAAATGAAATTCTATTACTTTATTTCCATCAAATGGTCCATGAATTAATGAAAGACTCGCTTATTCCGAATTTGTTTTAGAAACGCTCTTAAGGTTGGTCTAATTGCGAAAATTATAATAATTTATAGTTTCATCGTATGTCAACAGGTGTTTTATTATTTTTTCTATAAAATTCCCCTCTGCGCTTTGGAGGTTGGCGATCATCACAGCTATCTTGACCAGTGAGGCAATAGATCTGAACAAAAACATAATGAATCTACTCCCATAAGTTATTTTATCAGGAGATGCTTCTTCTCACACTTCGCCTGCTCTGAGTTTTCCCCTTTCCCTCTTATTTAAAAATGTCTGTAAGAAATCGATGTTACAATTGTCAAAAAAAAATATTTTACCATCTATATGTAGTAATAATGATGTCCCTGTTTATTGTCTAGTCAAAACCTTATTTACGAATATGTCCTACCACCTTAGAACGGACACGGATGCCTGCCGTATTCTTTGCGTAAGTAATGTTTCCATAAGTTAACAATTACGTAATGCAACAGCAACAGATAGGCTTTAATACCGAGACTGGGCTTAAGACGGTGACTGATGAGGGGAAACGTGTCGATGACGTCGAAGTAACCACGCGCTGGCTGGAATGTCACATGTGAGGCTTCGGCCCTTATCCGTTCCAGCGCCAGGCGGGCGCGCGGAAGTCTTCATTTCCGGCTGCTTAAACCTTTCAGAGTATCACTTTCGTTTCTTCGATACAAATATAGACAGTCAAAAATGGTATCTAATATCGTACAAATAACCTTATTAATGTATTAAATGGAAATATTTATAGTTTCAACTTTCAACGGACTGCTCATTTTATACAATAATTTTTTTTAATTCGTGCACTGAGAAGAATATGTGACGTATCAATGTATGACGTAATACAGAATTAATTTATATAAGATGAACTAAGGACATATCTATTAAGTAAGATGAAAAATAGCACTTTGAGATTGTCAAGACATATCAAACGAACAATCAAAGGGAGTAATGTCTTTATAAGAAAGTATGACGTTAGGTCCTCTCCACCTACCCCGACAGGGAAACAGAGTTATGGAATGCATGTATACTATACAAAAGAAAAATGTATGTTTTGTCAAAAACAAAAAACTTCAAATAAAGTTGGTCTCCGATAGACCACATTAAACACAACAATACCGCGTCGACACTTCAACTTTCAGCTGAATGTCAATACTATAAAATCTTCAGCCGCGACCATTATTTATTCAATCCTACATCAAAACGTGGATAAAAATGAATTAATTTTATTTTATTTTTGAATTATTACAGCGCACGTTATTTTTTTAACACAAATCAAAATAATGTGACATATGTTATTAGAAATCAGAACTATCTATAATATCTTTATTATTATCGGCAGTAATATACATTTAGCCGACATCTGTTTTTAGATTTTACAATTTTTTTTACTTCGGACCATTTTCAGAGCGTTCCGGATAGATATGGGTTGTTATATATAGTAATTAGAACAAATGTACAACATTTTGTTCTTCAATTTATCTAACAATTCATACTTAACCATATTTTTTTAAAAATCAATATTCCACATATTATATTTTAATGAAACTTTGAATGTTCCGACAAGTTCGTCTCAATATAATCAAATTATATTTATTTTTTAAGATTATATACATCGTATTATTTATAGTTTTAAGTTGCCTTCCTCGTACAGTCTCAAATATGATAACGTTTGTTTAGTTTTGCTGGTATTGACCCACAACACAGAACACAGGTGCATGCAATACAATTATTTTTATAAGTATTAGCATATTGACGATTGTGGATATCCTTGTGCGAGCGGCACCGCCTACGTTGTTTGACTTGTGTTGACTAGTCGTTTTCCTGGCTCGGTGTGAATGCCTTTTAAATTCTTTACATAACCCAGCTAATTACCTCTCAACGATACCGGCCAGTTTATGTTCTATTCTTCAATTTTCAAAAATTTGTTAATTTAAAAAATAAGTAGTAGTAGGAAAGTAGTAGGAAAATAACAAATAATTAATTGATTTGCATTATATTCACTAAACCATTCATTATTCAATCGAGATTTTGTTATATTTTCAAATCTACCATATATGCAAAATCACCAACGACTATATGCTCACTAAGTTCATATCGATTTTTCATAACAGAAGATTCATTATGGAGTTCCAAAGTTAGCATAGCAAATTCATGCTTTAATTAAATGGACTGCCAGAAGTCTGTCTGTCCTGGCTGTGACACTATTCAACAACCAGTCAGAAGATGGACTAGAGGATGACGCAGTTCTTGCTACCTAGGTGTTAAAAAGTTTGCCTTTGAAAGTGTTAAATAGAAAATCACAGTATACTCGTACCTAGGCAAAATCACAGTATCGTCGTCATCGTTACTGAGCCTCGTAGTCGATTATGCACTCAATGTCAATCTCGCAGACGTCACAGACATTGGATCCTGCTGAGCTGTCTTATAAAGCTGACACATATTCGCAGCACGCTGACTGTTTCATATACGTTAAGATGTCATCAGTTCAAAAAAACAGACAGCTCTCCACTTTTCACAATACTCTGTATACTACACTAACAACTATCTGGTAACTTAAACAATTCCCCACTTTAACGTAGGTCTGTGCATTCCGCATTCAGAACAGATGATATGAAAGAAAACTAAATATAATTTAAGAAGACATATAGTAGAACTAAATAATTGCCCAGCTCTTTAGTACCTTGGATTTATCCTCGACCGAATCCTTACTTTCAAACAACACGACAGAATATGCAAGTCCTGATTGGAGTAGATCTACCTGGTAGACACAAACCATAGTGAAGGCTGCTGCCTTATAACCGTATGATTATTGCATTTATTGTATAATTATTCATTATTACATTATATTTTCTCCAAAATCGCATTCTAGGTTGTGATTGATGACTTAAGTTTTGAAATATGAGATAAACGTTAGCTGTGATAGATACGCAAGTTTGTATGTAAATAATGAATTAAAATAATAGTGTTGTGATTTAAATAATTTTTTATTGTTTCTGCCCTCGTGTAATAAAGTGTGTTTTATAAAAAATGCATCAAAATATAGTAGTAAAGCACCAAACTAGTATTGAGATAGAGGAGAAGAAAATATATGAAACATACTCGTATTTGTCAATTGTATTTCCCAATTTTACTATGTAGGGCATTCACAGCTCAACATATAACAGCATGTTATATACAAAACCTTAGTAAAAAATGGTAATTGGATTAAGTTGCAATAAAATGGGTCATGAGTGTATTTTGTAAAGGCATCTGCGTCACCGGAGAAATTTCAAACTCTAAGCCGCGAAGCCACTTTAGTTTCTCACAACACAAATTCTCTTAGACAGTAACCAAGGACCCAGTTTCTTGCTTAAATAAACTAATAAGGGCATGCAGAATTTAACTAGATTTGAATAAATGTAACAGTGTGTCAATACTCTCGCATTGCTGACTAAACAACTTGTAATTGTAAATGCTCTAAATTATAATTCTCAGATGCAAACAGCGATCCACGCTCAATTGGACCTAACGGTGTACCAATCGATTTTCTCTCTTGTAATAATTATTGTTGTAAAATATTGTAAGCACTTCAAATGCCCATTTATTCGGATCACATCCATCGATCCGAATCTATAAATACGATTATATCAAAATTGAAAAATATATTTTTAAACTTGAGTTAATTTAAAACTCTCTCTACATTAAATAAATATCGCCAAATACGATCAATTAACCTAATTAAACAATTTAATTAGACTCATTTTCCAAGTTTTATCAAATTTTATCGCGCATTAATAAAACACGAAACTCGGAACTCGTTTGAATTTTACCAATTATAAACTTATCTAAAGTTTTTTTTAATTTTAATAATGTAATTTTTTATTATATTGTTTTTCATCAATATAAATTCATGTGTATTTGTTTTTTTATGCAAGTAAATTGTTATCATTACAAGCTCAACACTAATCTATTGAAATCCTTTTGTTCATGAACTATTGTAAATAATGTGCCCAACCATCTCTAATAGTTTTCTTTAAACACCTATATACATTTTTACAAAAACTGTTTGTATTTTAAACATTGTGATCCAACCATACTTTCCTTGGCTTTACTCTCAGGCGCCTTCCACCCACATTTGCACTATATAGTATATCTATTTTGTTAGTATTTCTTCATTCCTTCGTTCCACGTGCGCAAATCATCACAGCGTGCTCTTTATCTTACTTAACACATCAACCACGTAATGTTCACCACTTCATTCCGTATTCTGTCATTCATATCACTCCGTGTTTTCTTCTCAATGCCCGCATTAAATGTCAAATAATATGAAACGCAAATACTACGTAAGTTACTTACCAAATATACTCGTAACTACTCGAAATAACACAGTGACAATGGTAATATTTTCAAAACATTGGCATTGCAAAGTCTAATAATGTAATGTATAAATCGACCAGATTTTCGTTTTTTTTTTCGTATCATGATACCCTTTTTGGATGAGCGACTTTTTACTGTATGCACTGGGGACCGATGGGAATGGGATCTCGCTACCGTTACGTTAAGAAGTTATTTCGCAGCAGCCAACAACTTACACAATCAATAACAAATGTTACTTTCCACAGCATTGCAGATGCCGATCATTTTTACTGCGTCAATATGGCGCATGCAGTCAGTCGCAAACAATGTTATTAAAGTGCTGTATTCTCTCGATTGATATTTTTATTAACTGACTTAATTTTTTGTCTAAGTATGCATACGAGTATATGCCTATTCGTTTTGGAATAATGTAGAGACATCATTTTACATATAAACTGCTTATGACAAAATCTGATTGTCTTGAAAATTAATTCTAACCACATTTTTTTATTACCGTATTTTGACTTTCAATACATATATAATTTCCCATGTATCATATAGTCACATCATTTTCACATATTTTCCAGTTGTTTGTTTTTTTTCTGTTCAGTGAATAATTTGATTTAACTAGAAACTTGGTCTCGAAATCTCCTATATCATTGCATGTTCAAACTGTGGTTTCTTTGGATTTCTGACACAAATTAGTAACTAACGTTTTATTGTTTCTGATATATTTCAATTTACAAATTAACTCTTTCCAATCCATGTGCAATTGGGGGATTTCATTTTTTTCGATTTTGTGAAAATAGTATTTCCAGTTAAAATATTAATTCCACATTTTATCAGATATTCACATTGACCTTTTATCAGACATTCACATTGACCTTTTGGTGATAATTCCCAATAAATCGAAATTTGCACTTACCAATTTGTGCCCGAAATTAGACGATTTAATGTTTATTTCTTATCAAATACTCTTCGCCCTCATTTTTTAATATTTCCTCTTTAATTACATTCTTTACACTCCCTATGACTGAGTAAGCGAGTCTACAAAAACATTCAAGTCTTCTTATTCTCATATAATGTTTGTTATATATGTCACACCAACAATACCGTTGTGAATTATCCTCACAAGTATTTTACGATGGACTCAACGAAGTGCAGACAAACCATCTCTGCCACCCGCGACGAGCTGGCCCCGTGAGCTGCCCCCTTTTGAGAGCTCGCACGGAGCCGCAGCCATTACCTCGTTCCTTGGGTCCATTCTTCAAACGTAACAGATAACACACACTCGCCCAACTTGATATTCCACTCTCGGCACCGGGCGGACGGCACGTTCGCGATCTCGGGGAGGCGATTCACAATAGGAATGTCAATTCCAAACAAATTGACACTTGTAGTGCGTCAGTCCGTTCTCCGGACTATAGATTTGATTAAACATTTCTGCCTTGTAAATGATTTATGGGGATCCACGATATGGCTTTATGAGGAAATAGAGAATTCCGCATTCATCAGCTGAATTTAATTTGTCTACCAAGAGTCGTTAAACTCTTCCTCAGGGCGTATTATTAAAATATATGGTATTACCGACACGTTCCAGGGTTAATAAGTTGATTTATAAAGAAATTTCAAATACTCATTTGAATCAATACTTTGATAACTTCTGACGACCTCCGTGATCTAGTTCCTTAGGTACATACCTGTCTCTCGACCCGGAGATTACAAATTCAATTCCCGTTGGTATTCGTTTTATTATGTCAATCTAGTTTTCACTTCGCGCGCCTTTTAACTTTTCTGGTTGGTTACAAGTAAGTGTCCACGTGGCACTAAAACCCGCAAGGTTGTACTTTATACAACAAAATCGTAATACAATACCTTAGACACAAGTTTTTGTTGTACCTTCTATCAATTTTCAACTTGATGATTTCGCTCTATTGCCCATAACATATAGTTATTGAAAACACACATTTTTATTGTAAATAATAAGACTTTAATAGTAATAAGACATTGATGGGAGAAATGAGAGATGTTGATAATTAACAAGTTCTCAACAAGAAACTGCAAGGCTTTAGAAACATCGGCAACATGAGCCAAATTACGCGGTACAACAGTACTCCAAAAGACCTTATACGAGTACAACAATAATGAGAGTTTTTATTCATGAAAAACAAAACTGTTCTTTAAAAATCAATATATTTTTACTGATTGATGATTGAACTCTTACTGTTCAGTGTGAATACAAAGAAAAATTGTGACGTAAAACTTCACTTGTACTCTCTTTCAATAAATATGTGTGCCATTCATATAAAAAGTAATGCGTAACCAATAAAAAAGCTTGATATTAAAAAGTATTGAAGTGGGCAGTTACTGCCCTACTTAACCTGTTTATGTTTTGGCACAATCATTCTCAATTTAAATATTTTATCTATTTAGCGACAAGTTCCGTGGCTAATCTGATAGTGGTTTTTATACATAAAGGCAATCCATCCAAACTTGAATGATTTGTGCCATCACTGTTTAATCAATTCTAGTGTATGAGTCAGTATATAAGCCTAATAAAATTTTACTAAATGCTTATAAAATCATACAATTCACTCATTTTCCAATTCCGAATTAATCTCTATTTTTCGAATCATTTTCTTTATTGTCATGAATTATTATGTATAAATACAGTGAGGTATACGTTTGTTCTCGATATCACAATAGGTATATCTCTTTCTGGATACTGATAAACCTGCATTGCTTCACGTCACATATCGATGTCATTTACTCGTAAAACTGCGCTATCATACTCGTACTTTGCTATTGGCTCTCTCACATCGGCCACGTGATGAAGTTTATCATACCACCTGTTGAGTCATAGAAAATTATGCGGGTAACCAATGTACGAGTACGTAATTATCATAAACCATTACATTACATTCAACCGACAGATAAAAACACACCGACTGAAATAATGTAACCCTGATCTTGATTGAATAATCCTACAAACATATTGAATGGACGTACGAGTATGTTATATACGCAAAAAATAATCAACCCACCAAATATTTTTTTGTGTAATAGAAAAGAGATGTTATTGCAAGTGATGGGTTCATAAAATATCATCCTCCCAATCGAAATACACCCCCAGTAATAAGAGGGAGTGCCCAGCCACGAGAATTATCTAAAAAGCACAAATCTATCATATATAGTACTCACTCGTATGTGCAAATATAAAATGGATTTGTAAGGTTAAACCGCATCTTGAAGTTTCTTTGTTCCAAAGCGGCGCAATTTTCCCCAATTATTTCAAAACATGTAAAATGTGTGTTGTGTCATTTTTGTATGTCTATATGTATGTGTTAGCCCTTTAGGATAATAAACAATCTTCGTGCAACAAAATTCTAAACTTGAACCTAAATTAAATGTAGTAAATAGTACTTAATGCCGCCGTCGTTTGCGTTATAATTTCTCAGGTGCGAATCTCAGTTTATACGATCATCTTTAGCCTACTTGTATTATATTTTTACAACCAATTTTCAGGGATAACTGTAATATTAAATAGCCGCGATAAATAGAATGTTTCCGATAAATGCATGAAGTTTTTGCTATGAAAATCATATGTTTCAATATAATTATTAATATCAGCCCATTTTCTACCAACTACAGAGTGAAGACACCTTTATTTTTTTGCACTTGTATAGTTTATGAAAGAAAAATATGATCAATTTTGTCATATAAAGTATTGACTTACCTCTGTGTTATGTCAGCCACGACAATGTTGGTGGCCTAGTGATTTGGTCTCAATACTAAGTGCTTCGATTTTAACCCTAAGGATACACTTAGTGGAGTATTAGAAACGCTAAAATGAAGTTTGATCTATATGTTACACATAAGATTTGTTCTAATATTATTGAAGTTCGTCAAATGGTGAGAGTAAAATAAAGATAAATAAAAATGCTGTATTGAAGTAGCAGAATGGTTATAACAAATACGAGTAGATCGGGTCGGGTTATGTACGGTTTTGGTGTACACATTATTACTATTCTTTATTTTTATCGTATTAGGGTTGTGGATAGTCTTTAATTGATAACTTTTCAATAAACAGGAATCCCTCCATTTATGCCGAGTTCTAGGAAAACAACGTAAATTGAGCTATTTAATGGTATGCTATATTTTTGTCTTTATAAGTAATTACTAGCAACTTATAAAAAATATTTTTATGAGAGCTACATATCGTCGTCATACAAGAGAAAGTGACCAAGTGCATTTTTCGCGAAAACGTGATTAATGACTATCTGACACCTTACTAACATAATGGTGGCCTGGAAGAAATAACCCAGCAAGAACTTGGAAGAATAATAATAATATATTGACTTGTTTAAAATGACTATCTGCATTGATGTTTATTTTTTACAAGCAAAATTGTATGAACATTTTCAAAAATATTATTTCTTTATTTTGAAAGCAATGAACATTTCTATACACCCAAAAAAATCACAAATGTGAATACGTTTATTTAAAAAAAATTGAAAACAAAAGTGTACAAATGGTTAAATGGCTCTCCTGAACATTTTGTTTGAACATGTTTGTATGACGACGATATATGGTTTATTTATATGATCGAAAAAATACAAAACTTACAATTTGCTGTACCTATTCATTCAAAATCACTCTCGCTGGATGCATCTTCCAATGTAACTGTTGTCGCGCTTACAGTTTTAGTTGTTTCAATTGTTGATATTGACAGGATAAAAATCTATCTCGAGTCTGCTGCTTCGCTATTATTTTCCGTACCACTAATTCCAAACAGAATAAATCGCGTTAAAGTGAATTCGCGTAAATGGGAGGATCACTGTGTATTTATATCGATAAAACTCGATTGTCTTATATTAAATTTAAATATATTTTTATATTAACTTTGTAACTGTTGGCGTCAATTTTTCGTCTACTTATTTTTTTAATCCCAATGACAAAATTCTTCCTGAGAGATGTTATTTCTTAACTTGAATAATAACAATATACGAGTACTTGGTGTTGTTAAATAATATCCATAAACGTAGTTTTCAATCTCAACGATACATACAAGTAAATGCAAGAGAAATAATATGCTACGAGTTATGTAATGTAACATATACGTGTTGCTGTAAATGCCAATATTGCAATTACTTGCAAATATAATTATTCTTCATTGATGTTTTTTTCAACCTAGACTTATTTAATGTATTATGAAACTCTCATTTTTTCAAATGAACTATTTTAAACACATTGTTATATTGTGTTAATTCTAAAAAAATAGTTTTCAGTCCTTCGTGGCTTAGTTGGTAAGAATCATGACTTCCACTCGGATCATGTTTAATTCCCGTTGGTTCTAAAAAAAAATAAGAGTCCCAGTCTAGTAAAAGAGTTCACATGGTTTTAATACTCGCGCTTGCTAGACGTGTGCGAGTATTGTTACGAACGAGTTATGTGCCTATTCCAGTGATTCTAAACCCAAAGACAGTGTGGTCTCCCGGCCACGCTCTTCAATATGTCTGAATCACTAATTTGAATAAGTTGAATGATACCATACGAATGACTGAATGGACGAACTTAAATTTAGATTTTAGTTCATTCATTTTTTCGTTAAGTGTAATCGATAATAAATTTAATTCCAACCTTATTACACGATCGATAAGTGATCTCGTATGACTTAACTGCTTATTATTTTTTAAATTAAATTCCATCACACACGGTTCAAACTATCATTTAACTAACATCGTCTCTGAAATCTGTATTTAATTATTCCACTTAGGGGGCGCGCCCACTCACTGGTCACTGGTCACTGGTCGGCCGCCTCACGAGAGTAGCTTTACAAGCTTCACATAGAAAAGGGAATACTTCTGGCCAACTCGCCGCTACTAAATGTTTCCCACCATTCAGTAGCCAGTCACGCTAAAGAAGATTGCAAACCTGCATATCGTGCATCAGGCGTATCGAATTTATTGGTATCCATGATTGGTTTCTCCGCCATTAGTGCTCCCTTTAAAAAAGGATACTGTTCTTGAAGAATTACAGACATACAAGTATGTTACACGTATCACTTTGATTTTTTTCCATTTTACCGATGTCTAAAAACATACACAAATGATATCAATATAGTATTGAAGACTTTCGTCTTTTTGACGGCTTTTAACCACTTTTCCTTTTCAGCATGAAATATTATTCCTTCAGTAACAGCGTTTTTTAGAAAGTTTTCTGTCTTCCATGTTCTGATTATTATATTGTTTTAGAGTTCCAATAAAAGTTAAGTGCTAGTTTTATTTATTGGAAAAAATTGTCTCAATCTGGTCAAACAGTTCGTCTGGTAGCACCATTCACACGCGGTAGTTTTGCCTCTTCATGTGCGGGATAGTATTGCTAACACGTACGATAACGAACTGAGAGTTCTGGGCCTTCTCAAATGGTTCTAAATTCGAATCCAATGAATTGGGTATTTTCCCCTACTCCGTCTGTCTTCCACGTTGATAGTGATCACCTATCTTTCCAAATTATTATCCTCTGTGCGGGAAATATGTCTGAAAAACCGAAGTATGGCATTGAAATATGCAATGGAGTCTTTCCTGGATCCCAAGTTTTTTCCAATTTAAAGATTTAGTTTAAGTTTTAATTTATTGTTAATAAGAGCTCAATTAGATATTCTTAATATATTAATAAACAAAAGTTATATATTTAGTTAACTTGTAATACTCTTTAAAATATGTGTGTTTTTCAACATATTCTCGTATTTATTACCATCCTGTTGTATAACTCATGACTGAGCATCATGACTCCCATGATAGCTTCTGACGACTCCTCTCCATCCATCCCTGCACTCCGCGGCTCGAAGGGCAGTTGTTAAGGGAAGTCCAGTTGCGTCTCTCACTTGGTCAGTCCAACGCATTGGGATTCTTCATCTTGTGCGCCGTCGTTCCAGTAACCACAAACCTCTCCAAACTGTCCCCTTGACCAAGAGCAATGTGCCCAAAGAATCGGAGGACTCGTCGAAGGCATATTGTCGACAATCTGTCGTTGATTCTCAGTTCTTCGAGAATAGAGACTTTAGTTCGCCTTGCTGTCCTCGTATTTATTATCACGTTTTAATTTGGTGTAATTATACAGTAAATAGAAAAAAATAAAAGAATTATCTATAATATATAATAAGGATCGATCAAAAAATTATGGAGCATTTCAATTAAATCACGAAAATAATTATAAGAACTCCATTCAAGAACAAAGTAGTTCCACATACTACCCACGGACCACGGACCAAGAGTTGGACATGACTACTTAAACATCATTTGCATCCAATATTCATACGTTATGATGTCGGAACAAATCAGATAAATACTTATCTATCTTGAATAATAGAATAGTATTGGCTATCACGCCAACTCGGAATTGGGAGCAGGTTATTATGTTAATTAGTAAACATTTGCGCATCAGTTGATGAAGTTTTACGGAGGTTTTAAGGGTTTTAGTATTCGTTTGTTTATAAGATCTTGATATTAGTAAGACAAGTCGACTCAAACGCGAGCATTTCAGCATTTTTTTTTAATTCGCCAGCTTATTTCCTCATTTTTTCAAAGATATATTTAATTTCGAAATTACCATCCATTTTTAGTATGAAAATCAATAAAAGCTAATGTGTCAATTAAATTTGATGTTTTTTAATTTTATGCAAAAAAATAACCCACAAATCCATGGATTTTTGTACACACAATTGTGGTTACAAAAATACAAATCTTTGTTTGCCACAATTATTTTGTTAGAAAGTAGCGTAGTTTGAAGATATTTTTTTACTCTATTTTTCTTAAGATTAACAATATTAACTATCCCAACACAGGAATAGAATAGTCCTATTATAAACTGAAGTAATGAATACTTTTATTTACCACATTTTAAAAGTGAATTAATGTAATAAAATAAATAAATCCCATACGTATAAAAACATTCACATTTCCATGACAATACTGATAATAACACTTTAAAAGAATGTTAAAGCTTCCCTGCTTATGACGATTCATTAATGAGCAGTTGGTTAAAATCATTTTTAAATGACGTTAAGACAGTAAAGAAATCAAAGAATGATTTATTAATAATAAATATGACGACGATTTGAGGACGTATAATTCAGCCTTTAAGGCATTCACACATTATTTGCAGTCTTCAAAAGGAATCATAAATCAAGGAAACTAATTTTAAGAAAATGTTTATAACCTTGTTCTTCTATATAAAATGTTTTTAACCTTCCATTAATATTTTGTTAGAATGTACTTATACAAACATAGAAATATCCACAATGAGCTACGAATCACTAATTAAATTCACGATTTGATCGGCTGATGTTCATTTAGACAGGTGCATTTATCCAAGGCTACTGTATTCACCTGCATCCTTCTTGAATACTTTTTACACTATTTTTCCTCAAACGTATGACCGGGTACAGCTCATAAACAATACGGGATCTTGAAGTGTCCCATCTCTAGATAATTTTCGATCTACGAACGGGATGATCTGATCAATAAAAAATGTACCGTCTCTAGATAATTTTCTCGAGTTTTAATTTACTTTCAATATTTAATACTTTCAAATACTTAAATAAATTTTGAAAACCATCCAAAATAATAATTCCGTCATTTCAAAATTTCTCACCGATGATGATTGTATGCATAAAACAACTGTGTAAACATTTTTCTGCGTTCAACTTGAAAAAATCGGACAAATTTACAACAATGACCAATGTATTATTTTGAAACAATGCTCTAAATTCAAAGTGAGAGTAATATGAACAAAATGTATATGCACTTTGTTTAAAAATGTTTTATCGTGGGTGTTTGCGTGTTAGTTTATAGTATTCAATCACCTGTTGAATTATTGTAATGAAAATAATTTGTTTGTATTCAACCAAGATCTGAATGTATCTGGCTGCTATTGAAATCTTAGATAAAATCGCCTTGACGTCAATCAGCCTGCAGAACGATATTACCCGCAACGGTAGTCCATTTGATTTACATGCAATAAAGATTACCGATACTTTAAAGCAATCAACTTGATGTTGCTCAATGCACGGCCAAATCGTCAATAACTGTGCAGCGTGTTCAAGCTTAGTCGTGTCTGTAATTCAACTGCTGTGTTTTCATCGTCGTTTTGTTTTATGTTTGCCGATCACGGTGGCTTAGCGGAAGAATATTTGTATTAAATTCATAAATCCATTACTAATACACAACTGTCTTCCACCGCAAGTCTTATAAAAATAATATAAATGTTTTTTGTACCAATAATATAAAATTTTGAAAGGAGGAAATATAAGGAGCAAGAGAAACAGAAGAAGCTGTATAAGGAGATAGATGTGTGGATGTGAAGGACGCTAAGTAGGTATGTCGTTTTAGGAAAGACTTGTGCTCTGCCCTCTCTGCGTTTGCTACAAACGACTCGATATATCGGACTTGATTGCTATGCTTCAAGTTAGTCTGACTCCCGACTAAAAATGCAATTAAAAGCAGGTGCTTCAGCGCGTGCTGCCATTGCGCATGGCGCGCCGTGCACTGCGCAACACCTGCCGTCGAATAAGGAGACCCATAGAACCGCCACTACTTCATCACACATGTCACCCACCTTTCTATTCATAAACATGTGCTTGGTTCTTTAAATCACGAAAATAACAAAATACATAAAGTTTTGACGGTTCAAATTAGAACAAAGAAATTGTCAAAGCAAGTCCTTAATCTGAATATATTATGTGTTAGGACGTGGATAATAAGAGTTGAAAATGCTGGTAAGAGTGTAATTTTGGAAAATCCTGAGTTTCAATAGTCCATTCTTAGATCTACGAGAACTTAACTGATAGTATTGTAGATTTACATTTAATACTCAATGAATTTCAAGGCAATCTGAATAATTTCGGGAAAACAGTCATTTTAAATTACTTTTATAATGCTATTTTGTAATAAAATAAAATATATATCAAGAGCGCTGTGTTTTTTAATTTATAAAAGGCAGCGGTCTATAGTATGTTAAGCATTGTCCAATAATTTATTTTGACATATACTCTGTTTGAGATAACACACTTTTATTTCTGAACATATTTTGTTTTTTTCTTTTAAAATTGATAGCTTCAAGAAATAAGCTAAAAGAAAAGAAAATCTTTGTGCAAAATGTATTGGGATTTTTATTATTTTCGTAAAATTTTCTCGGTACGATAAAGTTTCATTTATGCTAGGATTTTTATCTTTTCATGAAAAAAAAATTCAGAGACAGCGGCATACTTTTCTACACTTTTTCATACACATGCATTCTTTGCCTATTCTACATGCATACAACTTCTACGCTTTCTCTGACTTTCTACGTTTCCTTCTTTTAGAATATCATACACTTGATCCCACCATACTTTCCTTGGTCTTCCTCTCACACGCCTTCCACTCACATTTGCACTATATACCTGTTTTGTTGATCGTTCTTCAGTCATTCTTTACACATGCCCAAACCATCTCAGCATGCTCTTCTTTATCTTAAACACAGCCTTACGTTCACATACATCCCTAATAATTTCATTCAGTATTCTGTCAAACATTGCCGCTCTATGTATTCTCGATGCACGCATTTCTACAGCATTTATTCGGCTCCTCTCAGTCTTTTTCTACGTCCACATTTCACACCCATATATCAAAGATGGTACCAAATTACTATTGTGGACTTCATCTTTTTATCAGGTTTTTTTGGTAGTGTTCGGTTCGAGCATATACTCGTTTATGTTTTAGTGCTCCATTGACTTTGTTTTTTATCACTACACGCCGTTCGATATATCTGTTAACTATTCCATCATCTGAGAAAATACTATCCAAATAACAGAATTCCTCAACTTGATCCAATATTTCATTATTCTCTCATATGTCGCATTTATTTTTCCTTTGTCATTTTTTTATCGTCATTACTTTGTTACATAAATCCAATCTTAATATTGTATTTATTTCTCTTATGAGCACTTTGTTGTCTGATACTTGAACATTAAATGGTATTAAGACACCTAGTCCTTGCTTGACATTTCCAATCCATGCTATCAATGAAGGTGTAATCGTTATTAGTGTTGTACCTTAAATCGAATGGATATTCGTTCGCTTCGATTGAGGTATGAGATCAGCGTTGCATTAAATTATAATGTTTTACTTTTCTCTTGAACAATCAACCTTTCAGCAATTAATGAAACCTTTTCTTTCTGTTTAAACCACACTTATTGTATTTCCCTCGCTTATTTTTTTTCTTTCTAATTCACTTTTAATTGTATTTAATTACTATTTCTTTATATACATTATAACATGGTTTGTTTGTTGCCAACATTATGTTAATGAGCCCTTAATGTAAAACCAGACAGGAAAACCATTTGGACTTCAATGGAAATTGAACCCGCAACCGCCAGGTTTTTTAGACAGGCGTCTTACCAATTAAGTCACAGATCGTTTAATTAGTAAATATAAAACAAGCCATCGGTGTTTGATTATATGAGCATATTTCACTTTATATTAATAACTAGATGTACCCGGCCACGCGTTGCGGTGGCTCAGTCTGGTTAAATGGAAAAAAAAGAAGAGAGAAAGCACACGTTTCTAATATGTTTAATTTCACAATGCTTGTGGATATACAATATTTTTGATGTCTTTCAGCCACTCTCAGTCTGTCGCGTTCATTGCCGTGCTCGCAAATGTTCGCGTCACTCCAAGAGGTCAATTCACGATATGATTTGAATTCAAATGAAAGATCGATTGCACTAAAAAAGAAGAAAGAAAGTTATAACAAAAACATATAAAATTGCGAAGCATTAAAAAAGGAACTGAATAATATTGTTAAGTTCGTAGATGTCTTTGTTCTTGGCGGCAAGAATAGCTCGTTCACTCAGCCAATCATGATTCTTATAATTGATTTGATTGAGTATTGCGAAATACTTTTTCAACCAATTCTTCTTTTGACATCACTAAATTGCAGAAGTTATGAGACATTGAAATTCGTCCTGAGGTCATATCAACCGGCACCTTTCCGTTCCCAATTTCCAGCAATTGATGTGAGAATATCTCAGCTGATCGATCGTTTTGCAGCTGGACACGCATTTGTCAAATAGGAGTATTGTTAAGGAAATACAGAGATAATTGGAACTAATTAAATGTCAAGCAAAGAGAGAGATTATTGGAATTAATTAAATGTTAAGGAAAGACATCGCAAACTACGCACGAATTTAATTTGGATGTGACATGTTTGGACGCGTCATTAATGAACAATAAATATCGATTCTAATAAATAGCAAGCTATTTAGGTAAATACATTACAAAAAACTAACAATAATGACAAATTAATACATCTTGTTACAAATTAGCAAAAATTTCGCAGTTCGTTTAAATTAAATATGACGTTTGTCAAAAATGTACGTACCAACATCACGTTGGCTCTCTGAAGCAAATGATCGCGTCACTCCAAGAGGTCAATTCACGATATGATTTGAATTCAAACGAAAATCAATCAACACAATTCAATTTCACCGCTAATTGAACAGAAAAATAAAAAATAAGTTAACAAAACTAAGTGAAACAGATATTCTTTAGAGGTACATGTCAACTACGCACATTACGAAATGAAAATGGCGGATAATGGTGTAGCGCAGATGACGCTATACTAAAAAATTTAACGTATTTGAAAATTTTATATTTATTATTTAAATATTTAATATTTATTATTAAATATTTAATATTTAATTATTTAATATTTAATTATTTAATATTTATTATTTAATATTTAATATTAAAAATCAAAATGAAACTGTCAAAATTTCAAAGCAATCCGTGAATAACTTTCGGCGATTTTTAATTAACGAACATTTACATTTTTATTTATATAGATATTTAATATTTAATTATTTAATATTTAATATTAATTCCGAAACGTCGAAAATGCAATGTGACATAACTGTCAAGTTTAGTTCGCATGTGTCACTGCAGGAGGCGCAAACGTAATTTTCTCTGATTTATAAACTTTTTTATATACACCCGTATATAAATAAAAATATACGAGATAAACATACTCGTATAAACATTTAACAAACTTATCATTTAATAAACTCAACATTTAATAAACTTAACTTAACATTTAATAAACTCGTATAAACATTTTCGTATACGAATTTTTTGTCAAAATTTCAAAGCGATCGGTGAAGAACTTTCGAAGATTAGAGATTTTTATTATACAAACATTTACATTTTTATTTATATAGATGATATACCCCTTACAGGCCTCTTCTCGTGTTTTATTTTATTTTAATTGAATAATAATGTGTATACTATTATAACGCGTAATAAAAAACTTATTACAGCCATTAAATGACCTGTGCAAATTGCGTGTAATGTTTCCGCTACTTAAGTTACATTACATTCAATATTTTATTTAGCGCATTTTCACTAGCTCGATCGACTTACATCAATGTGCACCCATTTCACACATGTTATTGTATTGGAAACAAATCGAATTGTAGGTTCTCTTTAACACGCTTTGAGGTCCACGGTCGTTAGTACATACATAATACAAGGAATGCATTACATTCAACAATAGCGACAGGTGAATATTATAATTCTCACATTTGCATAATACGCCTTTCATTAAATGCAATATATTTGCATTCGTAGTTATAGAAAAAAATACAGGAATAATCCTTTTTGCGTATTAAAACACTTTTTGAGAATTTAATTTATGTCATTCATCTCATATTTTCTTCTATAGTTATATTATGAAAGAACACTCCCTATAAAATGGCAAATTGGTCCGAGAGGTTTAATATACGAGTATAAATTACTGGATGTAATGTTTATACGAGTATCTCAACACTTCAAGAGAATAAAATAAGAAAAAATAATGTGTAATTAATATTTGAAACACGCCTTATGAAAACACAGTAAATTTTTATATTACAAAACACAGGACCAAAAGTTCAACCTTACATTCAATATTACTAAACTCAATGTCATCGATTTCAATTGAAACATAATGAAATTCATTGTATTAAAAATGAAACATTTTTGATAAATTTATGATACTAAATTGATTTAATCCTATTCATCCTATAATCAAAGTTAAAAAACTAAACGTGAATTTATTGTTTATACTGGTATATGTACTCAACAAATTTCATTAAAAAACATGTTTGATCCCTACTTCAATATTTTCACTTATTCGAACATTTATAATATTTTTTCTACGTACGTATATTTATTGGAATTTCCGAAATTTGCATATTGTGGACATTCTATATCTAGTATTTATTAGAGCTGAGCTGAGCTGATTACTTTTAGGTACGTGCTCCCTTATAATCCCTAGAGTAACTAGCTGCATGTTATTTATCAACCGGATAACTTTAATATCATTGTTGATTCCGACCGGAGGAAGCTGAGGCTGCGTTGTGTATTGGTCGCCGTTACCTGATACCAGACTCGTGAAGGCCAACTCCCACACTGCATGTGCTGGTGCTGTGCTTCTATTCTTCATTATTTTTCTTGAACGTGATGTGATATGTTTGTTCCTTGAAGACGGGACAATGTGGCTGTGACACCTCCACAAATATTGACCCAATAAGATTGTTGACCCCAGTATCTCGTGTGGCACATAAATATATACAATCAAACGTTTTGTATGCCAGTATATTCTTGGCTTTAACGAAAACGGAACTATTGAAATTTTGCTGACTTTTACTCGTATATTCAGATTTAAATCAAAGTTGTATTTAAAACAATATAAATATTTTTAATTATTAATTGATTTGGTATATATATTGTAGAACTATTTTTTAACGGAATGTTATTACGCTCAAATGTGAAAAAAAAAATACAGAATAAACTTAAATTAAAATCACAATATTTGTATTACATTCATAAATTCAGACAAATAATTTGACAATGCTAACAATAAACTTAAATTCTACACAATGAACTTAAATTAAAGTGATTGATAATTTCATATTTAATTAAAATTATTGTTTTTAAAAATTATAAAATTTTTGAGGGATGTAATTGCTGTTAAGTACTCGTATGTAAATATAAAAATTCTTGTTGCTGGACAGGTTTTATCGCTTGACTGAGTTGAATATTTTTTCAGGTACATATCAATTTAAGAAATATATATCTTGACACTTTAGAAAAATAACTAGACTTCAAAATAACGCCATGTTGTTTGATAATTATCACACGTCAAAATTAAATACGATTTATTTCATTATTCATATATCAATAATTAACTTGTAATAATGTGTAATATCAACTTAATAATAGTTTCAAAAAGTAATTAAATGTGTTTGTAAGACATCTCTTCCATAATTTTGGACTATAGTACGAAAATTCTAGGATGAGTCCTGTGACAGCTCACAAATTTGCCCCAATACAACCTTGTAACGATGTTCAGTAATTTTAATTATTTTATCAACTTTAATATTGTATAAGGCTCAATTCTAATAAATAGCAAGTTATTTAGGTAAATACATTACATAAGGTTGTATTGGGGCAAATTTGTGAGCTGTCACAGGACTCATCCTAGAATTTCCGAACTATAACAAAGATTTTTTATTTCTCTTGGAAAAGTATATTATCTGTGTCAATTATTAGGTTGATTAATGAATCGCAAAACAACTTAGGGGCATATCTAAAAAGATCAATGAATTTGCAAAATCCGATTATCTTGACCAGTGTTTCCCATATGCATATGCTTTAAAAAGGGACGGAGAATTTTTCGCACTACCGTCCCTTTTTAAAGCATAATTCTTTGAATTACGAAACGGAAAATATTTTAACTTAAAAAACTCTACTATAAAATTTACTTTATTTGTACGAAGCATCTATTTGTATTATTTACCCCTATTCACCGGCCTTGCACCCCTCTTCCGCAGCGGAAGTGACCACTTTGGGAATCGCTGATCTAGAGAAACAATAGCCAACAAGTATACAAATGAATATATTTGTATACTTGTTGGCTATCCTAGAACAAAGCGAGAAATTAGTGGAGATGATTTTAGAACGGATTCATCTCAAGAGACTTTTTCAGATGGAAGTAAATTTTAGTATGTATTAATTTATCTTTAATCACAGAAAATTTGTTTTATTTTAAATCATTTTAATATTTACATTTTGTTAAATATCTAGTGATTATTCTTATCAGTGTGAAAATTTCCCTTAATATATTGTTGCAATAAATATCCTGACCAAACGTTCTTACTCGTACGTGGTAGCAAAGTTCAAGGATGTGTTAACACCTTGCGGTTCATATAATTGTGCCCTGAACCACCGGATCACCACTTTTTCCAGGACGAATACTCGGAACGAATTGAAGAGCTTTGGATGCCATTCTGATAGGAGATCGAGTTTTCTTGATGAAGCTCCATATTTGGTGTGCCTAAATGTGACTCCATATTTAGCAACGATTGTAAAAATTCCCTTAAATAATTTCTTCAGGTTTTTGTATAATAATTATTTTCTAATTCATTGTAGACTAGTGTAATAAAATAATACTTTTACATTTGGGTGATTCTGAGTAAGATAGTCCAAGATACTAAAATGTAATAATAACTAGCCCATTTTTATAAAATGCACTGGAAATGTGACTAAATAGCGAAAAATAATATAGAACCTTGAAAATACACACCGACAGCCACCGGACCGGTATGGACTAAAGTGCCACTGATGCGAGATATACGAGGGTTACAAAATATTGTATATTTTTTATGGATATAACATGGAGTTTTTCAAATTATTTTTTTATTAATTCATTTTTGTATGAATTCACGTGTTTTTTTAAAAGGCTGATAATTTAATATTCTAATGTATATCATTTTAATTGTATACATTAGAATAAGTTTTTTGTAAAAAATACAACATAAATTTTGGTATCAGTTGGATTAACAAGTTTTACAAAATTGACCGACACAATATTGAATGTATGAGTATATGTAGCGATATGGAACTTAACAATAATATCATTATGATAAACCACATTTAAAAAAAAAATGCCCCGGAAACTGCCTTACTTTTTTATCTAACCACGAGTAACTCAACCACTTGTTTAAACATATCGTTGAGACAATTTGTGTCCTGTGTGTTTATTGGCAATTAGGTTACAGTCGGTGTGCTCTGTAACATTCCTTTAATTTCTAGGATGCACAACTCCACCTGTGTAAACTGCGATACATATTTTATTTTAACACTCCGAGTATAGTTGTTGCGAAAACACGCGGAAATCCAGATGCTAACATACATTTATATATTATATAGTATATCCGAGACCACACCTTTTATTTTTTTTTGCCTACAATAATTATGATTGAATTTTTAGATCTTGTAATAAAAATATAAATAAAAATACAATCTTGCTAAGTGATAAATAGCCAACGCAATTTTGTTTGAAATAAATATACTTAGTATACTCTGAATGTATTTATTATTCTATTGTTATTTCAAGAGTTGAGTTATTGAATCCCGAATATTAAAAGCTAATTTTGCTCATAAAAAATCTCTTAACATTCTGCCTTTATATTATGATGTTCGATTATATTGCCTCGTTATGTTCATCAAAAGTTTGATAATGTAGTTGTTGAAGTAAATAACTTGTTTTGCACATTTCGCTGTTCTGTAGAAGTGGGTGAATTTAAACGCAATAAAAAAATTGGTATGTATCGAAAAAAATATTGAAAAAGTGTTACCACTTTGCTCGCCAACATCACGGCTGCCTTTAAAAAGCCACAACTTGCAGTTCTGACAATATACTCGTAATATGATTTCTTTATAACGGTTCGTGTATAAATTAATGTTTTGCTACTGGATAATTTATTTCAATACAGATGGTAACAAATTACAAAAATGATTTAAGAGTGTTTAAAGGTGTAAAGACTAACTACATTAATTACTTGAATACATCCATCCATTTTACGAGTACATACGTCAAAATATAAAATCAAATACATTGCACCCATTATTATTACCTCTAGACTTTTTCTTGTTGCGTTCTATTGAATATCATTTAATATCCGTTAGTTCATTAAACGTTTTCTCTTTTATCAAAAAGTATCGTGTCCAGTATAAAACTCTCATAACTTGACCAGGGCCAATGTATTATAATACGCACATGCACGCATCTCATGCATTTTAATATGATGAATGATGAATCCATATGGTGAAAATAGAGATCTTCCGTATTGTTATGTTGCGACCCAAATGCATATTAATTCTAAATATACCTCTAATTTGTGTGCATTCCATCTTTTTACATTTTCTCTCGTTCAAATTAATCATATTTGTATTCATTTTCGCTATCCTTTGATATCATTCAATTAGGTTTTTCTTAATTTCATTCTTCTGTAGCAAATTATCTAACACTTGTGGTTTAAACAAATTTAATATTTTCTATTGTAAGGTGTTGTTTTGTATTATTACACTTTCGTTAGTTACAGTACAACATGTCGAGTTTCTCGCCGTGTGACAATATGTTCCAACTAGAAATATGTCAAATAAACCTTAAGTGAAAATCAGACTGAACCTTTTTTTTAAACAATTGGGTACCAACCAAATATTGTAAATCGAAACCGCAACTCCCTGGATTAGAGACAGTCGTACTTAATTCAAACGCAATCAAAATATTTGTAGCATAATACATATGTTGTATTGTATATTAATATTGAAGTTATTAGTCAATAACGATACATCGATTTGGTCTCTTAAGGTTGGCAATAAACCACGTCTATGGTCAGTGAAGAAATGGCATTTTTCTGATTTAAAACATTCTTCTGTAAGCACTCAAAACAAAGAATAATGTATCATAATTTGATTTAATTAATGATAAGAGTTGCATTGCCAAGGGATTTCAATAACTGTCCGACTAAGCTTAAAGCCAAAGGTGGCCCGCTATTTTGTTTAATTAATTGTCTTAACTAAGCAAAATGGCGTGCACTGTAGGGAATATGTAAAAAATATATCACTTCGTTGTTGGAAATAAACGACAAATTGTATAATTAGTTTACCTAAACAATATAATTATTTTTTATGGGAAAAAATTACATGAAACTAACAAGAATTATGAAATAGATAGTCATGTTTATTTATTCTCTTTAAGTGTTTTAAAGATTTCATCATATAATAAATTACCTGCCTGGCTTAAAAAAATCATTCATTCGTATGCTACCCCTTAACATATAATATGCATTCATCATACTAACATTGCTACTAAACGAACTTGATCCAGGCTGGGACCCATTTATTTTGGGCACCATCAGGATCGAACCCTAAACCCCCGGATTGCTGGCCAACTAAGCTCGTCACGTATAAAAATGCCATTTTTTTATATTTGCCGTAATATTTTTTTACCTGATACTCAGTTCATGTATGCAAATAAGGGTATTACTGACTATTGACTTCAATTCTATCATACCCAAATATTTGCCCAAGTCTAGCGAAACGCTCGTTTCTAAACATAGGTCATCAAACCAAAATCGACTACGGTTATTGTCAACTATACTTTTCACTATCAATTCTTGAGATGTTTATACAACGCAAATTTTAAAATTAATAAATATTCATGAACTTTAAAATTCCTCATAGAGCGGCGGCGTGTGCTTAACGCCACTTAGGAATAGTAATAAAATACTTAATCGAATCTTTGTAAATTTATAGAAAATTATTTCCATGTTGAATCCCACTCCACTACACTGGCGCGTTTATTGAACGTGATATATAACCAAATATGCGAGTATATTTATCACTTCACACTTATGTAACCCGTGACATTTTTATATGATAAATTAATTAAACATATACGAGTAAGTGACCGAACAATGAATTTGTCAAATTTATATTAAGATAAACATAACATGTGCAAATAATATTTATTTCGTACAATATTCATTTGTCAACATTAAAATTGTGTTCAGCAAAATATTTTATTTTACTTTCGGTGTATACAGTATAATCTGGCGGATTTATTGCGATATTTTCCAACTAACTAGAAAGACATTAAAGATGCTTAAGTGAAAATCAGAAATGAAACCCCCGTCTTTTTAAAATGGGCATCTAAGAGAATCTAACCCACAACCCTAGGCTAGAAGATAAGCGTCTTACCAACTAGTCTAATTAATCTGTAGAAACTGTAATATATTTTATACAATTTATGTACGAGTTATCTCAATATACGAGTACACTGAAATATATTTATATCAATAAAAAAGCAAATTTAATTTGTTACAGACGTACTCTTAAATAAGTAATAAATCATTGTATTACACTTTTTTTGTATACAGTACAATCTGGCGGGCTTATTGCCAATATTATGGGGATAAGCCCGCCAGATTCATCCATATATTAAAAACAAAAAATGAACACCTAATTGTGTCACTGTTGGTTTAAATCAATTGCGTATTTGCTCAGTAATCCATAAAAATGATTCAATGCACATTTGAAATTATATCTTATTTCCTTGAGTTTTTTTTTTGTTGCTGTTTTCTAGTTTCGTTAACCCAATTAAACCGATTCTCAAAGATTTCGCTTTTTGCATGGTAATCACGTGCTACATTTCCTAATTGAAAATTCAACAAACGGACTAGAGCAGTAAGTAAACCACAGATCGACATCATCGGCCTGTAAGGCAGTTCGGCAGTATGCTGGGGCCTACTTTTCGTTTGTGAAAAGTTTTGGTAATGTATACGCAGTGCTTGAATCGGACAAGTTAAATCCTCGGCCCACGCGGCCACCGTCATCTTGTCATACAAACACATTCGGGTCATATTAGAAAACAAGGTTATAAAAACATCGTCCCGTTCTACTTAGAATTATTTTTAAATAAATATGAAAGAAGTCATCAATATCCTTATATTAAAAAACTTGCCAGAAAATGTATATAAAATACGAGTATATAAATAATAGGTTTATACATAACATAATGTGGATATCCTGAAATTACATATAAATGTTAAGGCAATGCAAAAAATACATTTGAGAGAGAAGCTATCAAACGGTCTCATCTCATAACATTCTCCCAATCGAGATACACTCATACTAATAGGAGGACAAGTCCAGTCGCGAGAACGCCAGATGTTTTCAGTTCATACCGTTGTAAACGTAAATTATAATACAAAAAGTTAAATGTTAATAAATAAGCAATTGGTACAATTATAAACCCAATAATGTATAAAAATGGTCAAAAACATAAATACACAAACTCACACACACAATCCCAGATTCATCGCTAGCGTAAAGATAGAAAATAAAATAAAAGTTCAAATTTTGACAAAACAGAATTACCTAGAAGACATTTTTTGCTGCGTCCAATCACACGAGAGACTACAGATCAAAGAATGACGAGATTTTTTTAGTTTCACTGGCTGTTTGTTTTTGATTGAGCTCATCGTTTTTCCTCACGTTGGCGATACTGTCTGTAAAGTACATTTTATTTTTCAGCCATATTGGATGGGCAATTTGTGTTTGACATACAAGTATTTACAACGTATTTTGACACGTTTGTGAAGTGGTGCAAATGTTGGGAAAGGGTTTTGGTGAGGGTGTTATGTGGAAACCAAGGGCTAATGAATGGTGCAAACATTTTCAAGAAAGCCGTGAAGACGTTGAAGATGACGAGAGGGATGGGCGTCCTAGCACACCGATGAAAATTTGGAAAAAATAAGGATATTATGCTTAGTAATAGCCGAATCACTATAAGGGAGACTTCTGAGGAAGTTGGTATCTCATACGGTTCGGTTCATGCGAAGCAATTTATATCAACGTTTTGGGCACCAAACGAGTGGTAGCCAAATTAGTTCCAAAATTGTTGAATTTCAACAAAATCAGCGTCGCAAAAACTTCGTTGAGCAAATGTTTGCTGACCCAGAATTACTCCAACGCGTCATAACAGGTGACGAAACGTTAGTATATGGCTATGACTTCGAGACAAAGTTCCAATCGTCTCAATGTTAGGTTCCTGAACAGCCAAGGCCGAAAACTCGATCAAATGTTAAGGTTTTTCTTTACTGTTTCCTTCGATTACGACTTAGTCTACTATGAATTCTTACTGCCAGGCCGTACGGTCAATAAGGAGTTATCTTGAGGTTTTACGCCGTTTGCGCGAGGAAATTCGAAGAAAACGATCAGAATTGTGGAAAAACAACTGGTTTTTGCACCACGATAATGCACCGGCTCAGACTTCACTACAAATTACCAAAACCAACACCACCATGATGCCGTAGCCACCGTATTTCACCAGATATGATGTTCCCAAAGATGAAGACGACATTGAAAGGAAAACGTTTTGTGATCAAAGAGGAGATAGAGGCAAAATCGCTGGGTGAGCTGAAGGCTATCCCAAAAAGTATGTTCCACAAATATTTTGCGGATTGGAAAATACGTTGGCAAAAATGTATTTTATCTTATGGAGACTACTTTGAAGGTGATATTTAATATTTATGATTAAATAAATACTTTTTGATAAAAATAAATTCTCGTTTTTTTATCAAACGTCGTCTACTATCCGAGGTTTTATTTTTATCTAAGCGCGGGTTTCAAACTGGCGAACATCTACTCATATACATATACCATATGTCCAGTACGTTAACAGCACGACCAAGCGAGCGGTTATATTTTATTTTAGGATATTCATATATAAACCTACTTAAGTGCCAAAAAGCATTGTGGTTAAATTCCAAGTTTTGTTGACTAAATTATGATGTTCAAAAGTGATACGATCATTGTACTTGTATTTTCATTGTGATATATTCGTTATTCTAATGTCACCGTTTTATTTTTTAAGCCGCCTCCATATTTTCGACTCTTATATTTGTAGCCAAATTATAATATTGAATGTGTAACAAATCACAGACCGTCTTTCTTTGTTTGCCTCTGTAGTGAAACCTAAACATTTTCGAGTTTCTTTTTTCCCACGCAAAATTCGATCCCATTTAATCCATTTTTACAATCATAAGTTCATCCGGTCTCCAACACCAGGCACACTCGTTAATTCTCTATCGCTTTTATTGGTGATGTTTATGTATTTCATTTTATATTATTTATAAGTTGATGTTAATGATCAGTAAAACTGAAATATATTATTTATGTTTTATATCGAGAGAGAGGCCAATAAAAGAACACATACGTACGAAGATACAAAAATATAATTCTTTGTTGAAGTTCTCCGTTTCTGTTATGCCTGTTAATAAATATTGATGTCTATCAAATAATATACTCACGATGTCTTCAAATGTTTAGGTATTTCCATATTTATATGTAAACATATCACTACCGTGCCGTGCCATGTTAGACTCTTATTTTCTTTCTAGTCACACTCTTAGTAACATCCATGTGCAAACTTCCATCTTATACGTTAACGTATTGTATTACTCATTGTTTGTTGTTGGTGATTCACTATTTTGTAACTTTATATTATCCTCACACCACATAGGTTCGAAAAAGGTAGCAGGATCTGTTTTTGATTTTACTATCGATATCTGTATTTGGAATCGTTTTATTCATAATATCTCCGGAAAATGTTGATTATACGATACAGCATGTTAAAAACAGAGTTTAGCATGATTACTTGTATTTATCAAGAGTGTCATCGTGTACGGCGAACCGAACAATACTGTTTTTATCGCTTGTAACTAGTAAATCGATCATTTGTTTTCATTCCACAAAGAAAATCGAGTTTGTACCCATTTATGTTAAAACGACAACAATTTGTACATTAGTTTTCCCTCGTGTTACTCCGCTGATGTCTAATTCTCTGGTAAATCTCGATTGTAATTTCTCGTTGCGAGAGACCAATTTGCGAGACGGCCTTTAATGGTTGTCGCTGTTTAGAAAAGCGTAGTAACATTTCGCCTGGAAAGGTCTTGCCTCTTGGCGAGTGAAATCACGATCTGGGACTGGAATTATATTCCTTCTCTCTGCTGGTTGGTTGCATTCTCCGCTGGTGTTTCACAACGCCGCGCTCGCCCGTTATCGTTATTGTCTTAGACCGCTGTCGGACTCATTGCACGCGGTGCCTCCGCTGCCAAGGCCGGCTCTAGACATTCAGCAGTCCTGGGAAAACTCGCATGAGTGATTGTTCTTAGCACCGCGCGCCGTTGAGAAAATTCCACGTGCTGTCGGAAACGTCGTCGAACGAGCGAGGATATCGAATCAAATTCGTAAATTTTATCAATTTATCAAACAACGAACTCACTTTATCGACCATTTATATTGTTTGACGTCCTGCAGCTCAAGAAAAAGTGTGGCAACACACAGTTTTTTTCTTGGATTATTATAGATTATCGTAGATTATAATATTGATAATTTTAGAATTACCATTAGTTTTTTTTATATTACCGTTTTATATTCAAGAAACATTTTTTATAGTATTTAATTTTTGTAATCGTATTTATGATTATTGATGGTTTTGAATACAAAGTACGTTGTTTTCTGAAATCAGGATAATAGATGTATGTATGGCCTATTTTATTGAGTAAGTACCCTTTAAACTGTTTCAAAGGAAACTTCTCTGAGAATGCCCACGGATTAGAAATCAGCTCAAACAATTAGATTTTTATGAGAAATTATTTTCTTTTATTAATATAAATTTTTTTTGTAAATATCGAATATTTTTTTAACGAAAACTTGTCTGTTAAAATGACTTATGCTTGTGGTAAAGTTAACTACGATAAAAAAATATTCTCATTTTTCTATTCAATTAACAAGTTAAGTTGATAAAAAATAGACATAATTGTATTGAAAAATGACGCGTAGGACTAGTATTGGTGGCCTCAACTAGTACTGTGTCGGCGTGGGCGTTCGAAAGTCTTACTGGTTATGCAACATTTTTATAACTTCTTACCGATCGGATCATACTCTTCAACAATGTAATGATCTAATATAAATAATGGCAAATCCCATGGTTAGTTAGTAGGTACCTTTAAATTTAATGAAGTTACATAAATTGACGCTGAGAAACTTTCCATTAAATTTTTCTTTTTAACAATAGATACACATATCTATCGCCTTGTTACTGAATGCCCAGCACTTTATTCTGTCAGACATTCTTTTCTTTTTTTAAATTTTATGCCAATTTCAGGGCAATTTACTTTTTCTTTGTATTTTTTCTGTTAAACAATCGAGATACGTGCCTGATTAAATCGATACATTTGTCTTATCACGATAAGACGTGCTATTCAATGAACAAAAGCGATTTTTTACTCTTTTCTTTTATGACATATTACGAGTATTTGTCATAAAACAAAAAGTAATTTTATGGAATATCTTACGTAGATTGTTCACCCTTGAAAAATGATTCGCGCAAATCGCTACATCTACTTATTTTTGTTTGATGATTCTTCTTTCGTATGATACACGTGATTCGGACATATTGATGAGCGTGCCCGGAAGACAATGTAATCTTCGGTTCCAGTAATCGAACCTTCAGGCTTAGGACACATAAATATGCATTGACCTTGCGGTTCGTCATTTAAGTGTTGTTGCCTCTTTACGTGCGGTAGTCTCGGCACCACGAACAGAGTGAAGAGACACCAACACTCTCACACATACTCGGTGCGTGCGAGTACTGTTACCAGTTACCAGACTGGTATTCTTTTTTTATACATTTTTTGTGAAATTCAAAAGCTTTTATCAACATTTTTCCATTTTGAATTCACTATTCTTTTACCCTCAAAATATTAATTATTCAATAAACTTTTTATAACTAAAATGTATTTCTCTCTTTTTTTAGTTGAGCCTCCGACAGTTGGACCTGTCACTGCTGTCACAGTTGTGGTCTTTGAATGAGTCTATTCACGAGTTCCGGCAGTACATGGCGGCCCCGGGCGTGGGTGGAGGCCCTGGAGGTGGCCCCGGCGATGGGGATCTGGAGGATGATGGAGACGACAGCTCCTCGGGTGGCGAGGATCCCAGACCACCCCCGCAAAGGGGACGAACACCCTTATAGACCTCGTACATCTAATTACCAATACCATCACCATAGTTACATCTAGTTTCTTGTAGGATTTCACAAAGAGTACCTTTGATGATTCTATTAAGTGAAATATCACCGCTGTTCTTATAATACCTTCGTACGATGACCTCCATGGGCTGTTCGGTATAATGCTTGGCTTCCTATCCAGAGGCTTTGGATTCAATTCCCGATGGTATCCAAAGAAATACTATCTGATTTTTCATATAACTGCCTTTTAAATATTTCTGGTTGATTGAGAGAAAAATTGTCAAATGGCATTAATTTCGCCAGGTTGCAATATATACAAAGAAAGTATAATATAATACTTGATCTATAGTGTATCTTGACCTTCCCCATAATCTCTTCCCACTGACATTGATATTAACAGCTCATTGTTGGCAACAATCAGAGTTAGTCTTATTAGATTAGTAGTAAATATTGAGGAACAATTAAGATTTCAAAAAACCAAATCAATTTATTTTCTCCCTTATGAATTTAAAGTTGACTGCACATAAGAGGTTTTAAAAATAGCGGTGATATAGCGTGACAAAAGACAATATTATTATTACTAATATGTAACATAATGTTAGAACAGCATTGAGCAAATTTATCAGTGATTCAAAATTATTTCAGCAAAATTCATTTAATTACTCTTGATTAAAAAAAATGGCAATCATTAGTAAATAACTCTTCGTTAAGTTGGATATTTTAAGTATTCATAGATATCACCTTATCAGTTGAGATACAAACTTCGTAACATTTTGTGTTGTCAAGTAACACGCTGTTAGTAGTGATCTTTAGAATAACTAGCTGTGAAGTAGGGCTGTTACTACTTTTTTATTTTACTTTAAATTGAAAATTAGCTATGACAGTACTACTTTTTCAAAGTGTTTTTATCATCCTGATAATATTCTTAGATTCCATATTTATTAATGCTCTTTGTAAACAATGTTCGATATACATCTTATGTACTCTTAGAAATAAATTAATAATGTCAAACTCTAAGTCATGTATTGGTGTTTGAATTTGGAAAAAAAAACAATGTTATGTGCGGGTGCGGGTGCGGGTACGGGTACTTGACAGTGTGGGCTGTGAGTAATGAGTGAATAATGATCTAATTTGAAAAAGGAAGTGAATAAAGACATTAACGAGTCCTATTATTAAGTTTCATTTTGTCTCAAAATATTAGAAAATAATTCAATGGATTTATAAAAATTTACTAATAATATTCATGACATATCCTCAACCTTTTACTTGAAAATGATAAAAACACTATTTATCATTTGCTTAAAATTTAGGAAAATATTGCAAAGAACATTTTTGTTAAGTTTCCTAAATTTTATGATGCAAGTTAAATTGTAGATAATATGACAATTATTTTGCTTGAAACAATCCAAAAATATTGTTACTCTTGATTAAGTATTGTACCTAAAGTTGTGTTGACCTGTAATATTATAATTGTAATGTAATTTTAGCATAGGGAATAATAATTTTAAACCATCGTGTGTTTTTAATAATAAAATCTAAAACAAACTTGCTTTTTTTAATTTATTGAAATTTCCAAACAATATATACAGCACAGTTTGTCTATTACATTTAACATCCTTCAGTCTCACTGAAAAATATTAATATCTTATTTTCCAAATAATACAACATTGTTTAATACATTTTATTCAAAACTTTGTTGTTGACTAGGTTCTTAATATACTTCATCCAGACACAGAAACCTTTTGCTCCTAAAGTTGTCTTAATGAAATGGGGCTATATAAATTGTCTATTTTTTTTATATGAAACTATTTGATTACTACCGTATTAACCTGAAATTATGTTTTATTGAATTTTTGTATATTTGATCTTTTTGTCCAAATTTTGTTTGGTAATTTTTAGATGACAATTTTTAATAATTTAATGGAAAACATCCACACATAAGTACAAAATAAGCAACTGCTTATAGCCAATTAGCATTCTTGAAATTTTGTCTCTCTATACTTTCAGTTTTTCTTTTATGTCGAAAATATTGATTAAAATTTTATTAAAACCTAAGCATTTGTGAAAAATATTGATTGAAATTTTATTAAAACCTAAGCATTTGTGAAAAATATTTATTGAAATTTTATTAAAACCTAAGCATTTGAGAAAAATATTGATTGAAAATTTATTAAAACCTAAGCATTTGTGAAAAATGACAAATAATTGTAAGGCTAATTGATCTTATTATATAGTATTATTTTGTCAATTGTAAGAGTTATAGATGTTAACATTTTCAATTTGAAAGTAATGAAATTAATAGAAAAGTAGTAGTAAATTTTTAACAAAACCCATACATATTATTTGTAAAATTTGTTAGCAAAATCTTCCTTTATTTTTTACAAGTTTTGCACTTAGTAATTTGAAAAATTAAAAGTGATCATTAAAATTGCATGATTCCTTTTATAGTATATGTTCCAAATATTTTTTTCCATTTAACTCAAGATGAACCATTTTTTTACAATGATGTATATTAAAGTTTAAAAAAAAACAACAAAATTTGATAATTGAAAAATATGTTTTTTTTTAAATAATAAGGCAATTTTTTAAATAATAATCATCTGAAAAATATATTGACATAAATGCATTTATGTAGTGTTGAGATCAAAATGTTATAATGAACTAATATTTTTATTGCTTAGATTTATTATATTTATTATTTTCTAAGACGTCAGAACTGTTTTTCACTTTAGATTCATTTATTCCAAATGAAATAATCTCAGCATTTATATAACGAATAAGACAATCACTCATATTCCATGTGCATTTTGCTGTAAATATTATAGCTATGTTTTTTTTTCATTCTGCTTTTTATATGTAAATGACCATTAATAAATTTCGAATATTTTCTAATGATCAAATGAGTTTTTTCATAATTTTATGAGTCTCATTAAGAATCGTTAGAACTTTTTACATTAGTTTCACGAGTGTTTAAAAATATCTTATTTTACAATGAATATAAAAAAATCACACCTGACAATAATCCATCAGATTGGTCCTTTTAAATGAAAGAATATTATAAATAAGTCTGTTTCATTAATTTAATGTAATCTCCCTTAATTCACTCAGCTTACATTCACAAATTATACTGATAAGACTGAAAATAGTCGATCGCAAACATTAAATTTATTTTAAACTCTAACAAAAATATTTTTTCTCTGGTTTTGTGACATTAACATCTTTTTCTTCAAAATTTGTTTTGTGTTTTTGTTTTAATATCATTTTGTAATAAGGTGTTGATTAAAGTCTTAAGTTACATATTGTTAAGGTTTTTTAATTAAATATTTTAGTGAAGTAAAATTTTCAAACCATAAGCAAATACCGCTTAAATGTTAATTGTTGCTAATATTCTGTAAATATTTCAATACTTCTAGTTATCTGTTCCTAACCATGTTTATAAAACAATAATTTAATAAACAAAACGTAAAAGGAAACTGTCTTAATCTTCTTACCTTGTAATTCATCAACTATAATACTATTGAAATTACTATGCTACCTGATGTTTGTATTAAAGACGCGTTGCGCAATAATTTTTGATAGACGTCCATTTTACGAATGTAAAATGGTTAAATTGTATACAAATGGAAAATGGCTAAATGTAATGGATCAGTACCATATCCTTATTGGGGTGTTTTAAAAAATAATAACATAGTATTACATTTGAAAAATTTATTGTTTGACTGGATCTTACCAAAACATATTTTTTCCATAGCCAAGCTAATAATATTGTCACATTGGTTGTTGCAAGGATAAAGATTTTGGACACCACTGTCAGTGTGTCGGGATCTTTTGTTTATTTTTAATTATTTTTATCAATGAAAAGGCTTGTTCACAAATATGTGTACGGCCGAAATGGCACATACCCCTGTGCAATTTTTCTTAGATTGGGGTAGCTCTACATTTTAAAACACTGTATTTTTCCCGGCCCATATATAGTTTATAGGGTGGCCATTGAAAGATTGAAGGGTTTGAAAAAGTCATAACTTGTTCTTTTTCAATCTTTTTTATTTTCTTTTTTTACAGGTTATAGAGCTCTACCCCAAGATACTCAGCAGCACCTGCAGTACACCATTCGATTTCAACACCTAGCCAAAGATTACAACAACTTTTTGAACAACTTGATAATGAGTGATGAGGCCCATTTTCATTTAATCGGGTACATCAACAAACAAAACTGCAGATTTTGAGGTACTGAGAATCCCAGGGAATTACATCAGCATCAATTGCATCCCCAAAAATGCGCTGTTTGTTGTGGTATTATGACTGAAAGAGTTATCGGCCCCTATTTCTTTGAAAATGAGGAAAGTCAGCCAGAAAGAATCAACAGGGCCCTGTATAGGACAATGCTTGAAATTTTTGTACGCTGAGTGGTTGAAAATAATCAGGAGGTATGGTTCCAACTTTTTTCAAACGGCAGCGGCTTATTTGTACACCTGATAAATTTATGGCTAGAATTATCATCAGTACTACAACTTGTCTTGGCTGCCTGCAGAATATGCCACTTTTTTTCTGTCTACAACATTTCTTCTCCAGTTTGTCACCTTTAGAGCACAACAGTCTCGTATCAAATCCACCTTAACACATTAACCACCAATTTCTTAAAATGTAATTATTACTGGTAACCCAGCCAAAATTACACAATTTAGTGACTTCTTGACATATCTAGTGGCAGTTTCGTGACTACTTCAAGATTAATTAATTAATTAAACTTGGAGTGGTAACTGGGTAACATCAGGGACGGTTGTAGAACTAAGAAAGTTGTAGTGAAGTTCCATTCTTTAAAGCTGCAAAATTTTGAACTGAAACAGAACTTAAGGATACAAATTTTGAAAATCACAACTAGGAAAATACTCTTTTTTTTTTTGTTTTTGCTGCTTGAAAATGAGGGAGCAGTATCTTAAGACCTCGCAAAGGATTTAAAATATATCTGGATAATATATCATCCACTATCAACATTACAGCTCTTATATATCTATTATATATACTGTCTGATTCTCCAATTATTTTCTATTTCTTAATTATTGGGTAGTGATAAAAAAACAGCAAGAGATAAAAGAACATAATATCAATACTTCAAACAGTTTAATACAATACTCGAAACTGTATTCGCAAATACAATGTCTCTATCACAGTGACAATAAAGATTTTTTGAATGACATCTGTGAAAAAATTAAAAACAATGCCTAGAGAAATGAATTAAAATAATTGCATCAAAGATTTGTATTTTTGACTAAAGAGTTTAAATTTAAATAATGAGTGATTAACACGTTCACTGCGTATAAAATGTCATACAGAGATGCTGAATATTCGCGAATTTTTGAAAACCCATAACTTTGTTAAAAATCAAATTCTACTTTCTATTGAAACATCATATACAAGTGTATTCCTTTGTGTCTTCAAAACACATAAGACCGGCGACGAATCCTTATCAGGAGACGTTTATGAGTGCACTCAACATTCAAGACTATTTTGTATGGACACGGGAGCCGTGTTCGACGCAGTGAACGTGTTAAGGAAAAGGAAGAAAAACTTAATACGGAATTAGATAAAGTAAAATAACCTTGGACAACAAAGATTTTTTTTGAGGTTTTACGCTGTTTGTGTGAGGCAATCTGAAGAAAAGGATCAGACTTGTGGGCAAACAACTCTTGGATTTTTCACCTCGATAATACACTGATACACCACTACTAATTAGTGATTTTTGGCCAAACAACCAACACTGTCGTGATGCCACAGCCACCAGATTCACCAGATATGGCCCCTGTGACTTTTTTCTGTTTCTAAAGGTGAAGAGGACATTGAAAGGACGTTTTGCGACCATAGAGATAAAGGCAAAATCGTTGGGTGAGCTAAAAGCTTACCCAAAAAGTGCAATCCACAAATGTTTTGTGGATTGGAAATAACTTTGGCAAAAGTGCATTTTATCGCATGGGACCACTGTGAAGGGGACAATATTAATATTTATGATAAATAAATAGTTTTTGATAAACATGAAAATTCTCATTATTTTTTTATCAAACCTCATATACAAAAATGTAAAAAGTTCGTCATGTGCAAGATAGGATATAGGAGGGGAAACTGGAAATAATACTGGAAGAAATAAAATCAACCATCAAAAAAATTAAAAATCTGCTCGAGTGGATAAAATACCAGTTCAGACTCTCAAATGTGGGCCCAAAGAGTGAACAAATTATACAGTAACAGTATATGCTCTTGTATGTGTAAAAATTGAACCTGGACTAAATCCATTTTTATTCCTCTGTATAACAAACGTTCTAACAGAAATTATAACAATTATCGCACACTTGCTTGTATCTCATGTGAGCAGTTATGCTGCACGTAATAAAAAAGCAACTACGGCGCTTCACCATTTGGCAGATACTAATAGAACAAGCTGAATTTGTTAAGGGGACATAGAAACTAATTTCAATTGTTCATCAGATTATTGGAAAATGTCTAGAATTCAATATTTTCATTTTCATGTGCTTTATCATTTGACTACAACAAAACATACTGTGACCGTGAAATGAAAATGAAACAAAACATATAATGTGAGTATTCCAATTTTGAAACACACGCAATCAAGCGTAGATACTAGCAATAATAAAATTTTGCCAGATTTTTTACAAAATAATCTGTTGTCATTGTTGAAATAAGTCTATGCAGTGCCAGTACCAACAAGTCTCAAGGAGAGAAAAGTATGAACCTGGTAATAAGGATTATATTTCTTATTTAAAAATAAAAGTCTCAAGGAAAGCTTTTGGAAAAAAATGGTTTACCTATCTACACCAGTTTTAACCATGGGCAACTTTATATTTTTTTCCCAAGAGTTTGAAGATGAGTTTATGTTAAAATTAATCCCGAACCCAATCAGGAAAAATTGCTGTAAGAATCTGATTATCAAAAAAGTTGTGTACTAAAAAATATTTGCATTGAAATATTTTTATTCCAGATTGTTATGTACGTATAACAATTAACAAGTATTTATAATAGTTATTGTTTTTGCCACATCCTTGGATGGTATTTCTAGCTCGTAGATTATAAAAAGGCTTACAAGTATAATTGTGTGCGGTGGTACTGCTTATGGGAAGCACTTATTGATATTTATTTAATTTAATTAACGACACAACAGTGTCTTTATATACAAATGAACATGTATATAAAGTACTAAAAATTATATTAGTTAAAATTATTGACAAAAAAATACAAAACTTTATCATAAACTAACATGAAGGTACAAAAAGCAGTAGTAATAATAAATTACAGTCATTGTTTTAAAATTATTTAATAATTATATGTATATTTAAGTTCAATATATGTATGTATACCACAAAATATTACCAAACTTCACCAAGCAGGCTTACGTAATTGTCGAAGACTATTTTATAAAGGTACTCAGATTTGTTTTTAGTGGAATAACGCTTACATAGAACAAAAATTGGATTTTTTGAGAATTTTATGGATAAATCTAGAGATATAGAAAACACATGGACTCACTTGTAGAACAAGATGCAAGTTGCTTTGCAGAATCGAAACCTTCCACAATGTTGATACAGGGTTACTCAACTCAAGAGGCAAAGTATTGTCCTTAATGTTTTGTTTATGAGGATGCTATGATATCTTACACTCATCACTACTTGGAAAATAGAGCAAAAGTGAGGATAGATAATTAATTCCTATCAAGTGACTTCAGTAAATAAAAAAGAGTTAATCAAAACTGTACATTTAAGAACTCTCGACAATAGAGGGTGATAGTAGAATTGGTGAGTATCTGTTAAATAACCTCCGATTTGATGTTGACACCACATTTCTTGCACAAGATAATGGGGAAATGGCTGATCTGCTCAAAATTGTAACTGAGAAGATTCAAATATGAGCTGGAAATAAATTAAACTAAAACAAAGTTCATGATAGTAGATAGAGCTAATGTCCTACAGCTGTTAGGCAGCCTAGAAGTAGTGCAACATTTTATATTCTTTGGTTTCTTGAGTGCTTCAGAAGGCGGTTGTGAAAAAAAATTTAAGAGGCAACATAACCCAATTAGTAAAAAACTGGAAGGATCGGGGTATTTCTAATAATATTTAAACAAAGCTAGTGTGAATTCTTTTATTTTTTATGTTCTTGTACGGTGCTGAAATATGGACAGTAAAAACTCGAGAATTCGCAAGAATTCATTGACACGTGGAATGACCCTACATAATAAGGAACGACAGGGTTTATAATTTACGCTTCCAATTTAAAAAATATACATATTAAAAGAATAGATATGAACGAGGCAATAAGTGTCCTTATACTCCCAAATACTAAGTAGAAAAAAAATGCGTTATTCAAGGACGGAAGTCCAGCGCATTAATGCACGGCCATCCACCTCAAAAAATGATATAAATTCAGCATCAATAAAATCATTACATACAACATCCTGGAAAAACGAGACAGCAATGGTCCATATTGCGAATTCAAATTATTTTCTCCTCTATCTCATCTCTGTCACTGATAACACTCATAATTCATTCATCCCCCAAAACATCATATATAACAATTGCTAATCATCTGCATTCATAATATTTCCATTTGAAGGATAACGTTGTGAAATTTGGAATATTCAAAAAGCGAACTGAGATTTAAAATTAAGAAACGACAAATAAATATTGTTTACTGTTAGATGTCCACTTATACCTAAAAAAAAAGAGGACACTCAGCAGTCACTTTCTTTCCAATAAAAAAAATGGCATAGCTTGCTGGAATCTTGACCTTGGTCATCTACAAGTAGACAGCACAAAATTAAATTAAACAATCAAAGTTGTTCATGGTAATAAGCATATTAATTTTGATCTACCCACATTTCTAAGCCCTATTGAATACTTACTAACCCTATTAATAGCTTTCATGATCTCAACCAGGGTTTAAATATTTATTGATAACAGAGAATTTCAATTATTCACTTCTTCAGAAAAATAAGAGTTTTCCAATTATCCCATCTAGTTGAATAATTTCTAATCCTTTTTGACTCTCAATGTTTAAAACATGGCCATCACATGGTACGGAATGACCTCTGTGGCCTGATTGTTAAGACACCTGACTTCCAGCCCAGGGGTTGCGGGTTTAATTTTTTAGTCTGGATATCACTAAGGATTTTTGGTTCAACATTTTTCTAGTTGGTTGGAAGAGATTGCCTCATGGCAATAAGCCCACCAGGTTGTAGTGTATACAACGAAATTGTAATACAATACACTACAGATGTAATCCGTAGTGGAGCTGAAAATGATTCTTCAACAATATTGTAGTACCAATGGAGGTTGAGCGGGCTTGGTGTAAGAGTGCACTTCTAAAATGATTCTTCAACAATATTGTAGTACCAATGGAGGTTGAGCAGGCTTGGTGTAAGAGTGCACTTCTAAAATGATTCTTCAACAATATTGTAGTACCAATGGAGGTTGAGCGGGCTTGGTGTAAGAGTGCACTTCTAAAATGATTCTTCAACAATATTGTAGTACCAATGGAGGTTGAGCGGGCTTGGTGTAAGAGTGCACTTCTAAAATGATTCTTCAACAATATTGTAGTACCAATGGAGGTTGAGCGGGCTTGGTGTAAGAGTGCACTTCTAAAATGATTCTTCAACAATATTGTAGTACCAATGGAGGTTGAGCGGGCTTGGTGTAAGAGTGCACTTCTAAAATGATTCTTCAACAATATTGTAGTACCAATGGAGGTTGAGCGGGCTTGGTGTAAGAGTGCACTTCTAAAATGATTCTTCAACAATATTGTAGTACCAATGGAGGTTGAGCGGGCTTGGTGTAAGAGTGCACTTCTAAAATGATTCTTCAACAATATTGTAGTACCAATGGAGGTTGAGCGGGCTTGGTGTAAGAGTGCACTTCTAAAATGATTCTTCAACAATATTGTAGTACCAATGGAGGTTGAGCGGGCTTGGTGTAAGAGTGCACTTGCTGAGAACAATAAAACTCGCTGAGAACAATAAAAGTTTTTTTGGTATCGAGGTTTAAAACCCTCAGGCTGCTTGTCCGCAACAAGGATTTTCACAAATTCTCCAGGCATAGCGCCTGTTTATAGAAAGATCTGTATATAAAATAATGTAGTGCTTTTAATAACTTTACTCCAAGATTTGAAAAATGTACCACATTAACATACATACATACCATTACACCATTTCCCTGTCAGGGTAGGCAGAGAGGGCAGAACGCCAGGCCTTCCTATCTTGATATCTCTTAAAATTTCTCTGACTTTCTACGTATCCTTCTTTCAAAATATAATTCACTTGATCCAACCATACTTTCCTTGGTCTTCCTCTATTATGTCTTTCACTCACGTTTTGTTAGTTTTTCTAAATTCATTCTTTCTGCATGCCTTAACCATTACAGTGTGCTCTTCTTCATCTTACTCAACATAACCTTAAGTTCACATTCATCTCTAATCACTTCATTCTGTATTCTATCATAAATTGTCACCCCATGTATTCTTCTCAGTGCACGCATTTGTTCAGCTTCTTTCGACAGTATTTATTCAGCTTCTTTCGACCTTTTTCCATATCAACATCAAAAAAAATATATGAGACTGAATTGAAAAGTTCTGGACCTGGCTAAAAAAGAAAACACATACTTTTATGATTATTTTTCAAAATATACCCACTTACTTCTATGATTTTTTTACACCATGATTCCAGCATCACAATGTCATTGATACCCTAAAAAATATGCATTGAGACCCTCTAAATAGCCGTTAACAGCAAATTCACCCTCTTCTTTTGTTAAAAATCTTCATCTGTTCAAGTTTTTCTTCAGGTTTGGATACAGGTGAAAAACATTATTAACAAATCTGGTGAATATGGAGAATGCGGAAACCAGTTTTGTGAATTGTAGTCATTGATTACATCAACATGTGAATGCGGACATTATCCTGGTGGAACAACACTGTTTTTGGGAGCATACCTGACCTTTTACTCTATATTTATTCTCACAAATGGTGTAGGAGACCAATGTAATGTTCACAGTTCATTGTACCTTTTGCTAGATTATTTGACATGATGACTCTCTTTGCATTCCAAAATCCAAAGTCCATCACACTTTTAGCTTACCATCTTAGCCTACTTTCGGGCTAAAAATCCAGGGTGATTCCATTGTTTTTAGTTTTTTTGGATTCTGAGCATCATGGTGAACCCAGGGTCCATCCACAGTCACAAATTGATCTAAAAGGTCTTGAGGATCCTCCGTTTTTAAGAGGGTTAAACATTCTCTCAAATAATTTAACCATTAAAAACTTTGGCAAACACTTTTTAGAACCCAAATTATTGACAGTAATATTGTTCCATCGCCCATATGAAACGTATAGGATCTCGGCTTTCTTCTCAATCTTAAATCATCCATTATCATGTCACATATTGTCAATATTTTCCTGAGTGAAGGACGTTGAAGGCCTTTTACTACACTGAGAGGTAACGTTAACCTTGTCAATGAACTATGAACCAGACAGGGACCTGTTTTGAAATCCTTGATCCTCTAGCCTGGGATTTCAATACAAAAACCCTGGGTGAAAGATATGAGTTTTATCAACTATGCCAAGAAGAGGCTTTTTTATGCAAGGTAGCTTTTTATCTAAGCATGAGATTCAGGTGAAAAAAGTCTAGAGAGAATCATTTGCGGAGTAATGAATAGAATAAAGAAAATGAGTTCTTTAAATCATTGAGATTATAATATTATTTGTACATCTAAAGCTTTTCAAGTCAGTAATTTGCTTGTGGTAGAAGTATTGCACTAACCAAATTAACATAGTATATAAAAAAAAGTATGGCATAATAAGTTATGGCACCATTAATCAAAGAAAGTATTGTATTTTTTTATATACCTGTGTTTAAAATTAAGCCATTGAAAAATAATATAGGAAATGAATCAAGGAATAAATACAGTAGTCCCTCTTTATCTCCGAGGGAAATGTTATAAAGAATTTCTGTGAACAGATAAAAACAGTAATAAAACTGATGAAGAGTAATGATATGACCATCATTATGAGTTGTTTAAATGCAAAGGTTGACAAGGGTATGGCGAATACATTGTCGGTTGCTTTGAATTGCAGAGAATGACCGCGATGTAGTGAAAAAATCTGATAATAAACAAGTTGATATTACACAACTAAGTAATTCCAATATACTCGTACAAGGCAAGATTAAAAATGACTTAAATGAGAGATAAAAGTTGACAAAAAGCTATATAACCAAAAAATGAGGTCCATGACTGGTCTTCCGTGCGGAAGGTTGTCGGTTCAAACCCTGCGCTGTGCTACTCCCCTCGAATGACACAGGCATTTTTTCGTATTTAAGGGTATAAGGATACCTATGACTTCGGTCATATATATTATTTTTAAAAAAATACTTGACATAGAGTGGAATAACACAACGAAAGTCACAATACCTAGAGCTCCAAAAAGCTTTTTTCAAACTCAAAAAGCTAAAAGAAAAACAAAAATGGATCACTGATAAAATTTTAACTCTAATGGAGGAAAGAAGAAAATGAAAAAGTGTATTTAAATCTTGAAATAAAGAAACCCATAACACTATAAGAAGAAAGATTTAGGAAGCAAAGGAGTAATGGATATTCAAGATGTAAAGAAATTGCAGATGTTCATATAATACATGCAAGTAAGTACTTCTTTGTCTTTTTTCATGTATCTGAAGATCTCTTCGTTTTCAGCCCAGGAAATCTTTAACATCCTCCTGTAGCATCACATTTCAAATGCTTTTTTCAATTTATTAATCTTGTGGTGGCTTGGACGAGTGTCAACTGATTTTAGAATATGCTGCATCACACTGTGATGTAAAAAGAATTATTTTAACACAAAGAGCAGTTTTGAAAGTGATGTACAGATATCAACGAAGAATGAACACTGATTTGATCTCCCGTCAGGCTGCAGCGATGTCTTGTACTATACACCAAAAATCTTCTGTATGCATTTAGAAAATATTGTAACATTTAAACAAGCATTTATAAAACAAGAGGAAGATATTTAAGATTACCAAAGAAGTATCGTGTACCTGGCTCAAAATGTATTCAATGTATTACCTAAAGCCATATGAGATATTAAGATATACCATATATGATAAATATGAGACGGAAATTAAAAAAATATTTGATCGAAAACAGACCAGATTTAGTAAGAGATAACGTCAACACAAGATTAAAAGTCAAATAGGATCAAAATTATGCGATGGAAAGTATTTCATGTGTTCTCTTTTCCTTGATTTTTGTGGATTTATGAGTGTTAATATTTCTGATTTAAATGCTCTTTCTTGGTATAATGTGATTATAGTGGGGTTTAATTTGTTTTCCGTTTAAGTGTAATTATAACTGCTCGATATGTTTCTTTAATTTTTTATTTTGTTTTGTGAAACCTGCCTGCCTTAGGAAGAGCATATGCCTAGTTAGGCAAGGGAGTACTTTGTATGTATAATGTGTTATAAAAATGAAAAGTATAAATAAATACAAAAATATAAAGATGATATAATACAGAATTTAGGTTTACGAAAGGTTTCGAGTTTAGCACTTTGGTAACTAAGGGGCAAAAACTATTGATGATATTATAAATTGTGTGTGGTAAACATTTACCAATTTTTGTTAGACTAAGTGATGGAGCAGGGCAAAGGGTGAAATCTTGCCGAGGGATAGGAGTTAACAAGGTAATCTCTTCAATATACTTATTATATCAGGTATGTAAATATGAAACCGGAATTTGCTCATAGATGGCTCTAGTTGTCAATGTTGTGTCTACATTTGTCAAAAACTTTTAACTCACAACAATACAAGTTTAATACAACTACATATGTTTTCATAGCATTGAACATGTCTGTTTTTGTACCTGAAAACTACTATTTGCGGACAGCATTGATTTTCTGTTACCATTTGAAGAAAACTGCTGCAGAATCACATCGAATGCTTGTCGAAGCTTATGGTGAGCATGCTGTTGGTAAATCACAGTGCTTTGAGTGGTTTAAAAAAATTCAAAAGTGGCGATTTTGACGTGAGAATGAAGAACGTGGAAGACCACTGAGAAAATTTGAAGATGCCGAATTGCAAGCATTGTTGGATGAGGATGACGCTCAAACGCAGCAACCACTCGCGGATCAATTAAATGTGACATAAGAAGCCGTCTCCATACGTTTGAAAGCCATGGGAAAGATCCAGAAGGTGGGAAAATGGATTCCACGTGAACTGAATGAAAGACAGCAGGAAAACTGTAAAACTCCTTGCGAAATGTTGCTCGCCAGGTACAAAAGAAAATCATTTCTCCATCGAATTGTGACTGGCGATGAAAAATAGATATATTTCGAGAATCCTTAGTGTAAAAGATCATGGGTAACTCCAAGCAAACCAGCGACATCGACTGCAAGGCCAAATCGCTATGGACAGAAGACAATGCTCTGTGTTTGGTGGGATCAGAAGGGTGTTATCTATTATGAGCTGCTAAAACTGGTGAAACCGTTAATACTGAATGCTACCGACAACAAATGATGGATTTGAACCAAGCATTGCGTGAAAAACGACCAGAATATCAAAAGAGGCAACACAAAGTGATTTTGCTTCATGATAATGCACCATCGCACATAGCAAAACCGGTCAAGGAAACGATTGAGGCGTTTAGTTGGCAAATACTTTTGCATGCGGCTTACTCACCAGACTTGGCTCCATCCGATTACTACTTATTTGCATCGATGAGACACGCACTTGCTGAGCAGCGCTTCACTTCTTACGAAAATGGCTTGATGATTGGTTTCCCTCAAAAGAGCAACAGTTTTTTTGGTGTGGCATCCACAAATTGCCAGAGAGATGGGAAAAATGTGTAGCTAGCGATGGGCAATACTTTGAATAAAATATTTTTTACCATTTTCATACAATAAATGTGTATTTTTTATAAAAAAAAATCCGGTTTCATATTTACAGACCTGATATACAGTACATATTTCATTAACAAATATACTTATTCAATAAAAACTAAATAGTTCAAAATAAAAATCCTTTTTATAAGTATTAAAATCAAAATTAAATTAATTTATAATCTACCCCCTCTGTCAAACATCAATAGTTAATTTATATAATCACCTATAGCATTTCTAAGTTGTTGAGATAATTTTTCAACAAATATTGGGTATCTATCTGATTATACATTGAAAAACTGGAGGAGTGCAGTGTTTGTTCCATTATATAAAGGTAAGGGTGCAAGAATTGTGTGAAAGTTATAGAGCCATTAGCTTACTGAGTAGTAAGTTAACTATGGTAAAATTCTGATAGAAAGGGCGAGAAGACAGACTGAAAAGAAAATGTAGGAAGCTCAGGGTGCTTTCTTAAGTGGAAGAGGGTGGCTGGATTAGATTTTCTCTTTACATATAGTTGTGGAAAAATGTATGGCAAAAAATAAAAAACTATACTGTGTTTGTGGACTTGGAAAAAACATATGAACAAGTGATAAGAGAAAAGCTATGAAAAATACCAAATGAATATGATGTTGAATATAAATGAATATGTAGTATTGCGTCATTTTATGCTGGAAGTAGAGCATGTATTATAATGAACGGTGCCTTGACCGAGTGGTCTAGTATTTCAAATGGGGTAAAACAAGGATGTGTCATGTCACCCTGATTGTTTAATATTTACATAGAGTCGTATTATAGAGGTCAATGAGTGGCATTAAAATTTCAAATGAGAATGTGTTTAGATTGCTGTATGCTGATAACATGGTGGTGGTGGTGTTAGAGGAAAATGAGGATGTGTGTAAATTGCTGTATGCTGATAACATGGTGGTGTTAGAGGAAAATGAGAATGAATTACAATACAAAGTCTGATAAGTTAATTGTATGAGAAATGTAAAGAGAGATATCTGAGAAAGAATGTTGGAAAATTCAAAGACGGTGAAAGAAAAATGTGAAAGGAAAAGTAAATGCGATATATGGGTGACTAATGAAAGATTAAAGCAAGTTGAAGAATTCTGCTATTTAGGTAGTATTTTCTCAGATGATGAAAGAGTTACGAGATATTGAATGGTGAAACATATATACTCGAACCGAAGAGTATCAAAGTCTGCAATGATAGTTCACAACAGTATTTTAGTACAGATTTTGATGTATGCGAGTGAAACATGGACATAGAACAATATTGAAAAGAACAGAATAAATGCTGTAGAAATGCATGCATTTAGAAGAATACATGAGGTGACAATGTATGAATAGCCATTATTTATCGGTAGAGGTCCTGGAAATATCCAAGTCAGTTCAATGGGATGAACATTTGGTAAATACTTACATTCCCAAGATCTCACTGCTGATTGCTGAAGTTGTCTCCTACCTTCTCCCACCCACAATCCCCAACTTGAATTTTTATCGTTATATGCCTATGTATGTCAGTACCAGTTCAAACATAATTCAGTCCAATCTTATTTGTGCTCCCTGATGATGAGGTGAAAAACTTGAAATCGGTAGGGTTATACCGTTATATTAAGTGGAATAAACAATGTTTGACTAAAAAAATTACTATGTTTTTAAATCTCCACAGTGTTAACACCTTAACTATAAATAATATAAAATAATGCATTGGTTTTTTTTTTTTGAAAGAATAAGGTTTTAGAAAGAAAATTGATCAAATCAGGGGGTAAATGATAGGCATAGAGTAATAGAGATACCATCTTTCTTCGAAATTCATAGTGAAGCGGTCACTCAAATTAAAAATGATTATATAACTGTAATACAAGGACATTAAATAATCAGTTCTTCATAGGTCTGACCTTATTTTCATGTCTTATATTCTTCTTAATTTGGTGGACTGTTCCTTGGTGCAATTCAAAACGAGGATACATATCTGTAACTCTATGATGCCAGACAAGTTGAACATAGGTTATATTCATTGCATCTTACTACAAATTGATAATAAAATACTAATAAAAGGAAAAAAAACAACCAATAAATATTTTTTTTAACAAAACCTCTGCCGATTATTTAGATCCTGGATTGAATTGAAACTTTGGTAATCTGAAAGAGAATTTCGAAATTAATAAAAACAAATCACACTCATTGTTATGGTTTTCAATTAAAAAAAGACATTTTACCTGGGAAAATATTTTATCCAAAAATATAAAAATAAATATTTAAATACATTGGAAAACCAACACTTAATATTAATTACATTAACTGAATAATATTGAATTCTAAATTCTATTTGGAACAAGTGGTGGGTAGTCATGGCAATGTATTATAATATTATTAGGTGTGGCAAGACTCGAAAATAAATAAAAAATGTACAATTTCACAGTATCTTATGTGCTGATTTCACTTGATGAATATTGCCTCATTATTTTGAATATAAATTTAAACTTAAACTACAACAAAAAGCATAACCATAACAACTAAATAACAATATTACAATTAAAATAATATATTTTTCCTTATTAATATTTTTATGTTCTTAAATTTCGTAAAAATATCAACAAAAAATTATAAAGCAATTAAATATCTAAATAAACAAGTAATAAATTATTTATAAATAAATATTATACAGGCATACAGAATTCCATTCAACGTTCGCATTTTGTTATTTTTTTCATATTACAACTAAAAAATCATAAAAATTAAGTTTTCATTAATATCTAATTCGATGTTTACTGTCTACTTATTATATTACAATAAAGACAAAACAATTTGATTCCAACACTCTCAACACAAATATTGCAAAACTAGTTCATACAAATATTTTTGTATTTCTTGTTTCTATTTCTATTCTTGCTTACTCACTATTTGTTACCAGCTCACTCAATATTCACAATAAATGAGCAATTCAATAAGTTTCAAAAAACTTATTTAAAGCCACTCAACTTTGAAAGCCATCTAGTTAATACTTTTACAAAGGGGCATTAAACTAGTCAACTTCACAATGAAATAATTTCAAATACAGATATTTTGAAATAATTTTAGGGCCGAGTTAGAATGCTTCTAAAGCTCACTCAATATTCACAATAAATGAGCAATTCAATAAGTTTCAAAAAACTTATTTAAAGCCACTCAACTTTGAAAGCCATCTAGTTAATACTTTTACAAAGGGGCATTAAACTAGTCAACTTCACAATGAAATAATTTCAAATACAGATATTTTGAAATAATTTTAGGGCCGAGTTAGAATGCTTCTAAAAAATGGTATATTCTATTTTAATATTACAGGAAATACAATGGCAGTTCGATTCCATCACCACCCATGCTGTTATGAGGGATACAATATACGTGCCCAACCAGCACGATATACACTAGAAGATTAAAATCTTCTTTATTTATTACGAGTGTGACATCACTTAGTGATGAAGAAGGAACTGTTCGAAGGGACTCTTCCACTGGTGGCACACCTGAGTGTGAAAAGGATAATAGCAATAACGGAATAGCAGTATCGACATCATGGGAGAAGGAAAATTACTCACAACACAGTTAATATAGTTATAAAGTGGCTTAAGGCCTGGTTGCCAGTATTTTTGTGGAAAGTTTCGAATGCAGCAAAATTATCCTTTGACGCCACTAGATTGAAGTAGCTAATCAGTTTGAAGATGTACTGATGTAAGGCTGAACAGAGATCCATTTGGAAATCATTGACTCAATTATCGTCGCAGTACCACAAAATGTGATCTGTGGATTTATCCAGAAAGAGGTAACAAAAATTACAACAGGGTGAAAGCACAATATTGAAGCTAAAAACTTTGCCATTGAAGCTCCCACAGCCACAGAAATTAGGTAGTCCAACAGCTTGAAGAGACCCATGTAGAGTCGAGGCGTGCCCTGATGCAAAGAAAGAAATTGAATGAATGTCTTCTCCACAGGGGTGACAACCATTGTTGTTGCCAAGTTGACAACTGGGCTTCTTGATAGGTTTAAGAATCACGTTCGAGGTCATCCCTGGCAAGGGGTCCAGGGGGATGTCACATATTACAAGTGGCAAGAAACCTTAAACTAAATTAATTGTAACAATACAACCCTTTTAGATTTTTTCTGAGATCCCTATCAGAATGAATTCTCATCACTACCAAATGATGCACTACAGTAATTAAAAGAAAGAGATGACATACATCATGGAGTTCTTGAGATGAATTCCTTTAATGCTGAAGACACGCCTCGCATATCCATACAAACATATACCCAGTGTGCCACGACACGCTACGTGTGTTTTGTTTCGACTCGGCTAAATTTCTCAGCACGGCATATATGGTACATATGTATGGTACATAAAATTTTATTCAAAATTAATGTGTCAAGTAGGAAATCTTGAATATCTTCAAGTCTATTTTGGACTTATTTATTGTCAACAAATAATCAATTTTGCACTCGTAGGGGCTTAGTAGCTATCAGATAATATCATAAATAACCGAGATTAATATTCTAACCAACTTTCACTTCATGGGGACTAAATAAAACAAACAATAATTTCAGAGGGGACTTATTATAAATAATTCATCCTAACTTGTTTAAATACAGAATAGAATGCAGCTGATTAACCTCATTATGACAATGATTGATTTTGTACTCTGATAGGTGTGGAAGTATGTTTTACTGAGATGGTTGCTTGGAACAGATCCATGGTGTAATATAATAATTGCACAGATGTTGTTAATTTCAAGTATAGGTTTTTTGTTACCACTTCTTCAAAATGTTCTGACAGTGGAACCGTGGATACTAGTTGATAAGATGCCTGTCTTCCAGCCCAGGGGTTGCGGACTCAATTTCCATTAAAACCCAAATTCTTATAAAAAGGATTCCAGTTTGGTTTTCAAATAAAGTATCATTAACAACTTTCTAGTTAATTGAAATAGATTGCCATACGGGAATAAGCCTGCTAGGTTGTATTATGTACAATGAAAGTAAAATCCAGTACAACCATGAGATATCTCAACCATCCGAATATTTTGCCACTTTCTGAAAAAAACAAAATGAGATATAATGATCTCATTGAAATGCAAAGAAAATTAAGATGATTATAAATTCAATGTCTATTAGATGGACCATCGTCTAGTTTTCTCCAAACAACGTTACACATTTCCCTCACGAGAGCCTTTTCTGAATCGTCCATATCAGCAGAGCTATTGTCATCTCCATTGCTATGTGACGAGTGAGCTCCATCTAACGGGGGATGTGGAGGTCCAGGAACGGGTTCGTTCACTTCCAACACTTGTAAAGCACGAACTACAGCCTCAGGCCTTCCGCTTAACATTGGAGAGAAGTCTAAGCCTTCACCTGATGTCGAACACTGTGATAATTTAGTCTGGAGAGATTTCTTGTCTTCTTCTAACTGCTTAATTTTTATTTCCAAATTTCTAACATATTGCATTGTTTGATCATTGAATGTACTTCTTTGCCGTGAAAGATTTTCATGAAGAATGCGTTCTCGACTAGCAGATCTTCGAGGAACATTAGCAGAATTGTCTGTGAATTGAGCTGGGACTCGGGGTTCGTCAGCATTAGTACTAGAGCTACTGCCATCGCCATCATCTCTTAACCCTCCTCCGGTGTTAGCTCCACATGATGGACACAAGCCATTAGCCCCTCGCTCTTCATCTAAATATAAACATAATTCTTTCAATTCTAAATTATCTTTAATCAGTTCTTGTTGCTTGTTATCAAGTTCCCTTAATTTATTTTGGTACGCAGAAACCTCTTGACGCATAACGCTAGCTGTATATCGCCCAAACCTTTGCCATTCCCTCGCAAGCTTTCTTCCCTTCTGTCTATCATCATCTAAGAAACAACACAAATCTCTCAACTCTTGATTGTCATCACTTAGTCTCTGATTAGACTCTGTAAGTGCTCTCAATTCTGCAATGAGTGTCTGAATGTGTTTATTTTGTTCAGATGCATATCTTGCAGATTCCATTTCAGTTTTCTTAACAAACTTAAGCATTTCAACAGGTCCAAGTCTTAAAAATTCTTCATCCGATATTCGAGATTTCGTTTGTGTTTGAATTCTTGCCGGATCCTCTGTGGACAATTTCAAGTGATGCTGGGACCCTGGTATTCTATTAGCAGGGTCCTGTATACTTGGTTGAGATAATTTACAAATATTTTCATCACTGTGTCTCTGAACAATTCTTTGCTGAGGTTGATGCGGTGCCTGAACACCGACATATGGAAATTGCTGTTGCGTGGATAAAGGGTATAATTTAAGATTTGGAACATTCGGATTAAATGGTTGCTGAGGGAATGGCTGCTGCTTTACAGGATTTCCATCTGTGACTATTTTGCCTGTTTTGCTTTCTTTCGGCAAAGCATTAGGATTGAACTGCTTGAGAATTCCCTGGCTGGAAACGGGAGGCTGCGGAGGGGGCTGATACCTGGGAGGAGCTGCGCCCACTTCCAACTGCTGGGGCTGCTTCGCTAAATACTGGACTTGTTTCTGTTTATTTGACATGGTCAACAAATACTAACGTATCTTAATTCACAAAAAGTAACATATTCACTGAACTCGACAGTACGCATTGACATAAAAATAAACATGAATTTAAAAAAATCGAACACAAAGTTGTTTGTACCCAATTAAATGACATTTCATTATTTTGTTAGTTTCAATGGTCGTTTTCACCGACCAAGCAATAAACATGAGACGTATAATACGTCATTGTCAATGGAAAAATAAATTGAATATAATTGAGTGAATAAATATCATACAAACGAATACGTTTTGCACTTTGATTATAATTTTGTAACGTCGCACACAACACTTTTCATTCACTTGTCAAATCGTTTTTTGGTGCGAAAGACAAAATGAAGCACAACTGCGCCTAAAAACTACGAACGATCTCAATCACGGTCAAATTAACTCCAGCACAACTCACACGGGCACGCATCACTAAATACATCAAAGGAATTCCGTGAGAGAGCGAGAGGTTAAACTAGGTTTCTTGCTTTTCTCGTTTCAATCGTTGATGTCTCCCAACTTTTTCTTGTATTCATTACTAGTTTTATTTCGTAGTTATTTTAAATACGTAATATTTCTAGAATAAAGTTTTTTTATTTGTATATTTCTTTCGTAAAAAATAAACCATTTTCTACTCATTTTTAAGGTTATCGTAAATTATTTCGTGATCATTTTGTTCCGATTTTGATTTCCGAAATCGATAATAAACAGTAGCAGACTAAGGTAAGAGTTAACAGTGATGCTGTTTAGTGTGCCGAATTACACTGACATGTGGTTTAGTTGTGAAATATAACAACAAAAAGTTTGAAATATATGTATGAAAATTCCTTTTAGAAAAAGGAATATTTATTTTAGCTCACCAATATAATAAAATCTATCTTTTATTACAGTTCATATAGAGATTAATAATAAGACACTAGACTTATTAATATACTAGTAATAATACGTCAATAATGGCTTAATTGGGTAAAAAAAAACATTAATATAATTTTTTTTTTATTTAATATAAAAGTTCTTTGATGACATTTTTTGTGAAAGTGTGTTTTTTTCAAAAGAATATTCTGACAAAAAATGTTGACTAACTTAACTATGATATATCATGAAGTGATCGCTGTTAAATAACGTTAAATACAATATGTTTTGAAAATATAATTCCTTGGTAATCAACGTATAAACGAGAAAATTATATATAGTATGTTGACTTTTGGATTGTCAATGTATATTTAAATTATAGCATAACACAAAAATGAATTTGCAGAAACCGACTATTTAATATTGTCGCTGTAAACTGGACTAGGACTTGACCGCTATAACCCGCAATCTTACATTCAAGCAAGACTCAGCGCCCTCCCACAGAGCTCGTGATAATCAACAATTTCTTCGTGAGAACGTTCCGTGGTTCATTTTGGCGCAACAGTGCACCCCATATTCACCAGACTTCAATCCTCTAGACTTCTCCATTTGAAGTATTTTGGAGGTCTGCTTAAAAACATGAAGAACGAGCTCAAGGCATGTCTTCCCCGAGAATGGCTGTGAATCCCGTAGGCACACGTTCGTGCAACGTGCAATGCGTTCATCAGCAGACTCAACACTATTATTAAGGCCAAAGGTGGTTACATCGAAAATTTGTTTTGTTTCTAGAAATAAAATAATTTTTCTATTTTCTGAAAGTTTCATATAAAAAATATCAAAAACTGACAAGAGTGATGTCGTTTTTTCTTTGTAACAGTTGGTCCCTCGCACCCTGTAATACTCGTATATATAATAAATAAAAGTTACAATTTATAACTGCAAAATTACAATTTACTACTGTGTTTTTTTATGAACTACACTATCTTAAGTTGACGTTATTTTGTGATTTTGATATAATAGCTTGTAACAACTTTTATCAACACGAAAGTGAAGTATAAGCATTGAAAATAATGATTAAAACAAAATCGATTGTGTAGAATTGCAAAGTACATATATACGAGTATGACGTATTAATGAATTATAGAGTAAAGAACGATTGGATAAAATATGGCTTATTATGTGAAAAGGCGGATGTTATAACATATAATATAACATAACATACTCAAGAAACTAAATTTGAGATGATTTGCCCACATTAAGAAAATGGTTTGCGGCAAACTTCAAAACAAATATATATCTGAAATTAATGAAGAGCGAAGATAATGCAAACTGAAGAAAGAATGGAAGTTGACATTTTAACCGAGAGAAAGGTAAAACATATGAGAAACACATGAGCATGTATGACGAAAAAATAGATGTGGAAGAGGTAAGGAATGTGCGCATGTATAGAAAGGCATAAATACTTATCCTCGCTTCCTACCCCAAAATTAATATGGCATAATGGTATTTATATATTCCAAACACAAATAAGTTAGTTGATTCCTCCTGTCTATTGATAAGATTCCTGCCTACTAAAACAAAATTTTACTCGTGCAATCTCTGCTCTTTCCGATTTTGGACTATGCGGACGTCTGTTATTTGGATATTACGGAGGAACAGCTGGACAAATTACAGCGTCTTCAAAATGTTTGCCTAAGATTTATTTTTAACCTGAGAAAGTACGATCACATCACTTCACACCAGAAGACGCTGAACTAGTTGAACGAGAGAAATAGAGGCCAAATTCACATACTATATCTGTTGTATAAAATCCTTAACTTTCCCGGGGCCTCCTCTTATTTCGCTGGAAATTTGCAGCGTGTTTCCGATCACGGACAGAGATTGTTTATTGGCCTTCCTAGTTCACCGGTCTTCGTTTTTTACGTCGTTTTTTATTGTCCATGCAGTGAAGTTCTGAAACCAGTTACAAACTAATCTTAGACTCACTCCGTCCTTGACATGCTTTAGGAAGCTACTGAAAAAACTCTTAATTTTTAATCTGTAATATATATAACGTGTTTCATTCCTGATTTTTCTTTTCTCTCCACCATCCTTTCCTTTTACTTTAATATGTTTATGTCCATAAATTTCATAAATATGAATAATCTTTTGAATATTTTTCGCGACCATGTAACTTGATTTATTTACTTTTTTTCTGTTTGGTTGGCTAGAAGAGACTGCCGCCTGGCAATAAACCCGCCAGACTGTATTTGAAATGAAATGTTAAATAAATAAATAATATTTATGAGACAATGCTTTCTTTTTTTATTTGATCTCAGATTGCATTACATAGAAGGTGTACAGCACCGTACAAAAACTGTAGAATAAGTGGATGGCTGCCGCTCGATACTAGGAGATTTTGGCTCACTTTATGCTTTTCCGGTGAAAAGTAACAAGGTGAAGATATTCCTCTTTAGCAGTTGGTCGTAAGTAAAACACAGTTGACTGCAGTGAAACTGAGAATGTATTTTTTGACGTTTTGCGCTCCTTATGTGCGGCCAATCGCTCATCGTAAGCGCCTATTTTCGCCCGTGCATGCCATCATGGCTTTCGAGATATTACATAGTCGCCGACTTTTGATACTAGCCCTCGCGGAGGCCACGCATAAGGAACATTTTATTACAGTTGATACACAGCAAGTACACCAAACAAAACATCAAACAAGAAATTATACAACAAAATATTAAACAAGAAATATAAATCATATTTTAGGTGACGCATACGTCCGATACAGAAGGTATCTGATAGACTTCCATATTTTTTTTTACTGTAGCCTTGGATACGTATAACATACTCGTACATTTGTAATGTTCACATTTTTTTCTGAGAATCCAAATTCACGTATTATTTTCCAGAGACTGCTTATATGAGAGCTGAAGTATGTTTTGAGGAAATCCACTAACACGCTAAGTACATATTTTTTTTCATTTATTTACACTTTCTAATTTTTACAATGAATTATACAAAGCACTACCCTGCCTAATTAGGCATATGCCCATACTAAGGGCATCCAGAGTGTACTTTTGATTTCATTGTTTACTTTAATTTAGATTTAATTGTTGTACCCTTGTACGAGTATAAGGAAAAGGGCTTTAGAATAGAGTGCAGCAACTATAGAGCCATCACTTAATTATGTGTGGTAGGTAAACTATACATAAGAATTGTGATAGAGCGATGAAAATAATTTAAATGCAAGTATGGGATACGCAAGGTACTATTCTGGGGGTCGAGGACACATTTACCAGATTTTTGCGTTATGAAACATATCTGACAAATGTTTGGAAAGAGGGGAAAATGATATTTGGTGCATTTGTAGAAAAAAATACTATATAGAGAATATACAAGTCAAAAGTGCAAAGGGGGCTTGGAAGAGGTTGATCGAAGAAAACGTGGCTGGACCAAATGGACAAGATTTTGAAAGAAGGTAAAATGAGATATATGAATAATAGAAGATTGTGCATGACGAGATATATGATGTGGAGGAGGCGAAAATTGTGTGCTTGAATAGAAAAGTTTTGGAGATCTGTTTTTTCTGCATACCCCGCAAGGGACATGGCGTGATGTGTATATATGAATTGTTTACAAACATTTTCCTCCGTGTCAATAATTTTCAGATGTTTTCTGAAGTACATTTATTATCTTTACAATTGTCTGCATTCATTCATACACGACTGAACGAACCATATAGTCGTATATACAATATGTAATTCATAAAAAATACTAATTTTAGGAATACGTGTAATCATACAACTCTTTTTTCTGTTCAATGTTACTTTTTCCAAATGTAATTTAGGCTATAAGAAAACATACTTCAAAAATTTATCATCGAAATTGGTCATTTTATTCGGCGATCTCGCTGAATTTACATTATAAATTGCTGAAATATAGTTGAAAGCTAACAACGAATGGAGTTTGCTTCTCAATTGAGCCTGAGCTATACATATGTATACGTAGCAGCAATGATGCGCGCGTGGATACTTTCTCTTTTTCTCTTGATTGTATTCCAAGTGATAGAAAATAGCGCACTCATGCACGCACTCACTGATTATGTGCCCCTACATACAGAGCTTAGACCATAAACTAAAAAAACAACAACTTCAGCCGTTTTTTTTAATATTTTTGATAAACAGTTTCAAATTATTAATTATCTCTATTATTAATAAATGAGGCAAACACATACTGAACGACATGAAAAGATATCGTCAACACAATGAATGAATTCATTTTCAAACACATAGTTGAGTCCGTAAAATGATTCAAATTGAGTTGTGCAGGATAAATAACTAAAACAATGGGCAGGTCTAAAAAAGGGGCTTAAGTTACTGCACAATATATTATATTTGCATATATTGTCCATTTACTTTCCCCGTACCTTATTTTCTCCCAAATAATTTAATACTGCTCATCATATTTAATTCAACTAGTCTGTAACCTCTCAACGTGATGTAACAGATGATATGTGCTCTTTTATGCGCCTCATTTTAGCCACCTTACTATAGAGAGCCATTCTCTGACAGAGAGCCATCAATTCGGACATAACAATTGGAATATTTTGTACAAGGACAAACAAACAAACAAATTCCAAAGAATTAGATTACAAACATGATAATATTGCCAGAATCAAAAGGTATGCCATGTTTCATTAATAAAGCATCCACACGACATCTCTACGAATCTCAGTAATTTTTTTCCCGATGTAACATGAACAGCTGATGTGTGGTTACTTCCTGTTTATTTTTTATGTATTATGAGGAAAGTATATCATAGAATTAGAGCTTAAATAAGACATTGTGAAGGTAAATTACAAAATGATCCCATGCTGTATAATATGCGTAAAATGGAGTATTTAAAAAAATATGTATACTCCAAGACGCTGAGCAATAAGCCACACGTTGAAAAAATGGCATTCGCATGCCGTTAAAATAACGGTCAATATTTTAGGTTATAACGAATGTCAATATTTTAGGTTATACCTAACGTGACCAGACGTCCCGTTTTGAACGGGACTGTCCCATTTTATAATTACGAGTCCCGGTGTCCCCGAAATAAATTCTCGGACGCAAAATTGTCCCGTTTTTGGAATCCGCGCGAAAATTGAGGAACCAAAGCTTACCGTACGGTCGGCTGGACGCGAGCAGTGTGCGAGAGCAAGACCGACCGCGTCGTCCGTTGACGCGACGATAACCGAGAGTAGCCGAGGATGCCAACGTTCGCGCGCGCTTTGGCTTATTATTGTTATTTGACAGAGTTTTCGTTCGCTCACTTCTCGCTCATTGTTTTGTTGTTTGATGCTCGATTAGTAATTTTCTTTAACTTCTTTTGTTTTGGAATCCTAAGTTAATATGCCAAAACGTAAGTGTTCGTTTAATGTTAGCTTACAAGCAAAATATCCTTTTATTAGGCAAATAAATACTCCCTCAGATGTCAGATGCGAAAAGTGTCGTACAGAATTTAGTGTTTCTCATAGTGGTGCAGGTGATATTGAACAACATTTAAAATCTGAAAAGCATAAAAATGCCGACCGTGCCGCCGCTTCGAGTTCTTCGATGTTAAATTTTTTTAAGAAATCAGACGCGCCAACGACAAAGGATTTGGATATCGCTGCGGCAGAAGGCGTCTGGGCTTATCACACGATACAAGAAAATCACAGTTTTCGCTCCAATGATTGTGCTTCGAAAATAATTCAATCATGTTTTGATTTGAAATTTACATGCGCGCGTACGAAATCAGAAGCTATTGCAGTAAATGTTTTGGCGCGTACAGCGATGAAAGAATTAAAAGATGATCTTGATACGGCGAATTGTATTACAATTTTGACTGACGCTTCAAACCATGGTAGTAAGAAAATATACCCTATTGTAGTGCGCTTTTTTCTACCCTACGTAGGTGTACAAGTGAAAATTTTAGACCTACAAGAACAGCCAGGTGAGACTTCAGATATTATTGTCAATTATTTAAACCAAGTGTTGACAGATTACAATTTAACAGAAAAAGTCGTGGCATTTTGTGGGGACAATGCCAACGTCAATTTCGGGGGCGCAGCTAGGCGAGGAACTAACAATGTCTTGACAAAATTACAAACATTTATGAAAAAGCCATTAATAGGTATTGGATGTGGAGCCCATGTAATTCATAATGCTGTAAAATCTGCTGCAGATGGGCTACCCTTAGATTATGAAAGTATAATTGTGAAGATATATTCATTTTTTTATATTTACACGATTCGAGTTGAAGCTCTAAAGGAGTTTTGCGCCGAAACTGAAACGGAATATCAACAAATGCTCGGCTATAGCAAAACCAGATGGCTTGCTCTTATGCCTGCATTAGAAAGGGTTTTAAAAATGTATCAGCCATTAAAAAACTACTTTTTGAGTATTGAAAAATGTCCCATTTTACTAAAAAAACTTTTTTGAAGATCCCACATCAGAATTGTGGCTTTATTTTTTACACGCTCAGTCAGCAAGTTTTCATCAAGCTGTATTGAAACTTGAAGGTCAGACTGTATCAGCAATTGAAGCTGCAAAAGAAATCAATCAACTAAAAGATAATTTCACTCAGAAACAGACCAATCAGTTTCTCCCATTTTCAGTCCGTCAATTTATGGTGAAATTGAAAGATAATGGTACTGGTATCGATGAAGAGTTTGTGAAAAGGACAGCTACAGAATTTTATAAAACAAGCCGTGAATATCTGGAGCAGTGGACTTGCTTTCTAACCAAAGAAATGGAGATATTTTTTTGGGCAGATTTAAAAAACGTCCCCGCATGGGAAGACATTCAAAAAGCTCTGGATGTCCTAATTGAAAAGGAATATATTGATAGTAATAAAGATACAGAAGTTTTTGACGAATTTTCATTAATTTCTAACTACATTACATCGCAAAAGGTAACAGAATGGAATAATCAAAATGTTTCCACGGAAACTCGTTGGGTGGAAGTATTCAAACATTTTCACGCCAACAATCTGCAGCATGAAAATTTTTCTGTTTTAATTGAATATATTTTATGTTTGCCTGCTACAAATGCTCCAGTAGAAAGAGTATTTTCTATGATGAACAAATTATGGACATCTGAGAAAACTCAGTTACAAATTCCAGTTTTAAAGGCGATGTTGATTACCAAGGTCAATATAAAAAAAAACGTGCCAAGAGTTTCATTCCTACTTAAAATCATCACCAAATGTTTTAAAACAAATTTGTTCCTCTGAAAAATATAAATATAACTAAACATTTTGGATTTCAATTAGTAACTTTAATGTTATCTTAATTTTTCTAAATACATCAATATAACTTTAAAAAGTTTTTTTTTTTCAATGACTACCTATGGTTATTTGACTTAAATAAACCAATGTCCCGTTTTGAGTCAAAAAATAAATGGTCACGTTAGTTATACCCGACCATCAATCCGATTCCATTCACTTAAAAAATTATTACACATGTTTATTTTAATACACAAACGGTTTATTTTAATACACAAACAATCTGAGTAAATGTGTCGTTTGAGCAACAGCAAATCCAACGATAAGGATAAAAAGAAGATGCATTACATTTTTAAAGCAGATTTTATTAGATAAATCAAATGAAAATATTCTGAGAGTATCAATAAATATCACAATACAAATAGTTGAAATTCGAGTAGAGACTAAACTATATCTATTGACTTTAATGCCGGAGTCTCCCTTAACCGTAGGCATACTGCGAGCTTGCTAGCGTAAATTTCACAACAATCGACCAACCATCCAAAGAACAACAGACAGGTAATTTAATAATTGGAAAACTTCTATGTAAGTCTTGTATCACCGACATGCTACGGCCAGTTCACGGTTGAGCTAAAGACAGTTCACGGAATAACCCCCGTCAAATGGGATTCAAGCCTTAAGCAGTTTTATCTTTAATCTATCCACGAAACTGTGAATAATATCGATATTAAAACATTCGTTCAGTTAAGTCAACTTACAAGTGTTGAAATAACAATCAATTCGATCAAATCAGATGACCAAAACTAATCGACTTACGGTGATTATCTTCATTGTTTAATTAAATATTTGACTAAACCATTAAAAATAAACGTCAAAACAAGTACAGGTAGTCGTCGACTTACGACCACGAAGTCGGTTTATGCAATAATTTCGGTACACATGTGAATTATAGTGCGTGATGATATCATAACATAAGACTGTTTTCTATGTTCTTATTATAATTAGTCTCGTTTATGAGGTTTCTTTTTTTTTATTATTTTTCGAATTTATCTTTGTTTTCTTTATCATTAGCATTCCTGATATTCGGAGCATATCTTTACGAATTGCTTTGTTTTTATTTTTACATTTGTTATGATTAATTAAAAAAATATGCTACAGTAAAATTGGTAAAATTTTACATGTATTAATAAAACATGAAAATACAGTTGTTGTTTTTTTTTAACCTGGCGAGTTTATTGCCATATGGAAATCTCTTCCAACCAACAAACAAGATGTTTTATAGGCCCTAAGTGAAAACCAGACTGGAATCCTATTTTAAAAAAATCTGGGTTTCAGCGGAGATCGAACCCGCAACCTCCGGATCGGCAGACAAGTATCTTACCCCCATATAAAATACATATAAATGTTGTTATACATATAAAAAAATTATTGGCCGCTTGTTTGTCTAGATTGTTTGTTTCTTCTTCTCCTCGCATATTTCACGACATGGGCAAACCACATCGTGTGCCATCCGTTCAATCCTTACAAATCGTTCGATGTTTGGGTCCATTTCTTCAAAATGTGGAAAAAGTTTATTCCAAAGATAAGTGAACCTTCGGATAGTCCCTTAACGGGGAATTTTCTTTCTGGCTCCTCCTCCTGTTCTTTTTCTGCTTCTCTTATTTCTTCTTCCGCTACTTTTTCTTCACCCAATTCAATAAGTTCTTCATTCGTAAGTTCTCCAGACTCATGATCTAGTAATTGCTCGATGTCCTCACCTCACACTCTAAAGACAGATCTTTCGCCAATTTGATTATTTTTTCTATAACTTCAAGTTCTTGTTCACTATCGAATTCTTCAAGTATTTGCGTAACGCTCATCACAATTTTCCCAGATACCATTCATGCACTTCTTTGTCACAGCCTCCCAGGCAGGAGCGATATTTTTGGTACACCTAAGAAAATCGTACTGCTTCCTAAACTCTCGCAACGATAGCTCGATGTCAGCATCTATAAGTTATTCTGAGATAGTTAGCCTTAAATGTAGCAGTATAACCTTGGCCCATAGGCTGAATGAGTGGAGTTGTGTTTGGCGGCGAAAAAATAACTTTCACGTTAGGATGAAGATCAAATACATTGGGTGGGTGTCTCAACAAATATTTTCTACAATCAAACAATTTTTCTGTCATAGTAGGCAAACAGAGAAAAGCCCAAAACATTTCAATCATAAAACGCCTTTCACTTTCTCAACTTTCATAAAGTTCATTTGGTTTCTCTGATCTCTAATCTTCCCTTCATTCAAAATTTCATTCACTTAATTACATTACTTAGATATATTATTATTGACATTCTTTTAAGACGCTTTCAGCTCACGATCACACTATACATTGCTTGGAAAAATTTTATGACACATTTATATGAAATCGCAAGCAATTTCATAACAATACGGTATTTATTAATATTTTATTTTTACCCTTATTCGAATGATTTTAACGTTTTCAAAACATTGCGACCGAGGACAATGCATTACGACTTTACCCTTGTTCCGGCTTTGTTTTCTACTGATAAAACTTCTACGTAATTTTTCTAGATAAGAGTATACAAACAAAATTTGTGTATAAGTACATTTTCCATGAAGGTGTATTAGTATTACCAAATAATCATTAACGAACGTAATTTGTCGTATTATTTTGTGTAATATAACATCGTGTGTAGGGTTCTTAATATATTGCTTATGGTTTAAGCGGTTTGACGAAATTCCTCCTAATTTGAGTTTGGTGTGCCTGTATACCACCATCGGCATTGCTAGTTCTATTATCTCTGGCCAGTGCCTTCGTTTCTGTCGGTGTAGACATTGTCAGTTCACGACAGTTTACGTCGTTGTGTTATAAGTTGGTGCAATTTAATTGAAACAGTTTTGTGTTCTCTCCGGATTTGGCATGCATTTAATACCGTCCACGTCTCAAAAATCAATTGAAAAATAAATACCGCGGATTCATTATGGATGAATTTTGTGGGTCCGAGTTCTGGGTAAGTAGATTTAATTTTAATAGTTTTTTCTTCAAAAAGTTTCGTCCTGGAATGTGATAACTACATTCCTAAAATATGTTTTTATACTTAAATAAATTGTTGAAGACGTTAAACAAATAATCACAACTTATTTTTGGGAACTTGTTTGTGCAAAACATTGTGTTGAATAACTGTCTTAATAGAGAAAATACAAATCCGAGATTTTCTTTTTAATATGTGACAACTATTTCATATTATTGTGAAATATTCAATTTGCATAATGCCGACTTAAATTATATTTAAGGAATGTATACTGGTGAATTAAATAAGCATGTATTTAATTATCTAGGTATTTTTAAATATCATTTTGCTGTAATAACGATCTTACTTTTCCTTTTTTTTAATATGTAAGTACTAGTTTTAACGGCATGTTTGGTGGTACTCATCTTAAAATAATCGTTTTATTTTTTATTTCTAAGTACTAAGAATAAATATAAAAAAGGCTAATTCATTCAAAAAGAAATACTTTATTATTTAGTCAATGGTCAAAAGAAAAATTGTTCGATAGTTTATCTCATTTACGTATAGAAATTTTAAGATTCCGGAAAAGTATTATTTTTTTAGAAATAATTTACATTCCTCATGAATAGGGTTAGCTTAACATTTCATAATTTAATTTTATTTTGAACTTTAAGTAGCGAAAAAATATTGGTTGTTTTTTTTTCAAAAAGCAAGTCATGAATCGTCGACTTTTTATGTTTCATTAGTACAATCATCGATTTTTGTATAGATACAAGTTTAATTAATTACTTTTGAATTAAATCGATTAATATGATTCCCCCTTTTGAATAATTTTTAATTAGTGGCCATTCTGAGTTATTTGTGTTTACCAATTTTTTTGGCTCTGTCTATCAATTATTAGGTGTATGTAAATTGTTTCTTTTACTATTGATCTGATTAAATTAAACATTATTTGTAGTAAAGTAAGTGTTCAAGTGGACTCTTGAATCATTTTCCTATCCATTTTATTACTAAATTCATGGTGTTTCATAAATAATTTCTTCCATTTAAAAAGTAAAAACTCCAATTTAAACTAAAATCATGACACATGGAGCTAGGAAAATTAACCTGTTTTCACGTATCCTGTTAGATATTTAAATGTTGATACATTTTACTCAAATTTCTCTATGTATCAAAATTATATATCTTTTTAAAAACAAATTGTCTACATATTCTAGTTCTTCGTGTCCCTTTATTTATCGTAAGTGTTGTCACTGAAAAATATTCCGTATTAGACAATTTCCATGACCTAGTTGGTAAAACACACGTTTTCCAACCTGAAGGTTGTGGGTTCGATTCCTGCTGATGCCAACATTTTTAAAAAGAGTTCCAGTCTAGTTTTCACGTAAAGCATCTTTAGTGTCTCTCTGGTTAGTAAAAGAGATTGCCACATGGCAATAAACCCTCCAGGTGGTACTGTGTGCAACGAAAATGTAATACAATACACATTTCTGAACAAATGAACCTTTGTCATCTCATACCTAATATTTTTTATCCTAGTACTTTATAGAAACAAAAACTATGATTTTTTCTAATTTAAGAAAAAATCATCTTACACTTAAAATCAATAATTATTATTTCAAAAAGTGAATAAATAATTATTTTGCAAAGGTAGATAAAGTTACTAAAATTAAGTTTTTTATTATTATTTATATGTATGTTTTAAAATGTTCTTTCTTTGATTAATTGTAATTTAAAGAACTTCACAGTTTTCGAAAAAATTTAAAGTCTATTATCGAGAAAATGATGTGGAAATATTGGTTTGAATTTTTGAGCATTCATACTGGTATAATACATTCAGTGTAGCTATATTTTATTATGAAACAATGATAAAATATAGCTCCACTGAATATATTATATAACAGAATGTAAACTTTCAACTGAATTTCCTTTTATTAAATCTCTTTTATATTTTTAAAAGTTAGTGGACAGTTTGTTTTCGCATTGTGATGTTAATTTAACAAAAATATAAACTCAGAGAAGCTGGAACAGGTAAATGAGCTCTGTTATCTGGGTAGTATATTTACACATGATAGTCAAGTTAAAAGAAGGGTGGCGACAGACAATAAGGTAAACTGAGCACTTGAATGTAATATAAAACTGCTATCAAAAGTAAAAAAACTGACAACACATAATAGTGTGTTGGTGTCTACCTCAATTTATGGGAATAAAAATTAGTGTTTTCAGAAGAAAGATGCAATTAAGATTAAGGCTGTGGAGATGCATGCAATAAGGAAAATTGACAGAATCAATGTATAAAAGGAGGATTGAAGTCATTAGAAATGAAACCATAGGTAAAACAAATGTATATAAGATGAAGAAAGGGCCATTACAGTACCTGGCGGTAAGTAATACACATCGGGCTTAAGAAAGAGACCGTCGGCCATAATCGGCTAACTTCGGCTTTGTAGATTGTCATCTCTTTCCCTAGAATGTTTGACAACGACTGACAAATCGCGATGAAACACGTGTACTAAAGACATAGACGTTCAACAAAGCAGAAGTTAGCCGATTATGGCCGACAGTCTCTTTTTTAAGCCCGATGTGCATTACTTACCGCCGGGTACTGTACATGATTTGGACAGGTGTAGAGAATGAATGAGGAAAGAATGACTAAATATACAAGTCGAATATATAAGTCAAAACTGAAAGGTGTGTACGAGAGAAGAGAAAAATGTGGCTGGATCAAAGTGAAGTGAAAAATGTGACCAGATTTTACAAATGATAGAAGATGCATGATGAGATGTGTGAATGTGGAGGAAGTGAGAATTGTGTTTGGATAGAAAATTGTGGAGATCGATTATCTCTGCTTGCCTCACAATGTAAAAACTTCGTTTTTTTTAACTCTTAATTTTTTTTGAAAATATCTGAAATTTGTCAAGTATTATTGAAATGTAATAAATAATTAACAATGCTGTTCTACGATGCTATTATTGATTTATTTTATTTTCAAGATATTCTTTATTTTACTTGATAACGTTTAAAATAGAGTATCTCCTTTGAACAGACCAAATAATAAAAAATGGTGATGTATGCATACAAAGGAACCGAAAGTTATGTATTTAGATAGATAATTGTGAAGACCTGTTCTCTGTCTTTCCTGTAATAGACACTGTGATAATATGTATGTATAATTATAAATTTGAAAAAAAAATCCATAATTTTGAAAATTTCGTATTAAAAAAATCTGAAATGAATACTTTCTAAAAATGCTGAATCATTATAAACAGTAAATTATTATCGAAACGTAATAAATAATTAACAATTGTGATCTGTAATGCTGGTATTGTGATTATTTTATTTTCAAGATATTGTTTGTTTTACTTACTTGGTAATGACATTTAAGATTTACAAGGGCATTTATTATCTTTATTGAGAACCTGATGTAATTTTACATTAAATATATTTTAAAGTAAACTTAAAAATCTAAAATGTTATCACTCTATTCCATCAGATTGCTTAGATGATTTACATACCATTATATTTCACCATCGCTATTATCCATCAACTTAAGGAGATAGGCCTGCCTCCCTATGTCAATTTTCTCCCTGTATTTTTATGTAATGCTGATTTTTTTATTAATATAACTGTTCTATCTTAATTTCTGAATATAATTCTTCATTATTTTTATTCAGGTTTTTAAATATGGTGTTGCTCAGCACTTAGAAAGTTAAAATTATAGTTTGAATGTTATTGACTCCACAGTCATGCTTGTTAACAACATGGCATTAAGCCCAACCGGAATATAGAGTTGTGAAATGTACAGAATATTGTTTTATAGTGTAATGCATATAAAAGAATTTTCCAATTTAAAATGTAATTTTGAGACTTGGACTTATATTATTGTAATTTTCAAATGGAAATTTCAGATGTATACATCATACCGTATTATTAATAGTACTGTAAGATGTTAAAGAGGCCTTAAATGAAAACAAGACTGGAATCCTTTTTATAAAACATCTGGGTTCCAACAGGAATCGAACCCGCAAACTGTGGTTTGTTAGACAGGTGCCGTACTAACTAAGCCACAGATGCCTTGTATTATTCTATTATAGGTATTATTGTCAGACTAAAAAAAATACTTCAGGACACAATTCGCAGATTCTATCGGTTGGGAAACTCTGGTATAATAAAATTATGCAGCATAGTAATTATCATTATTTTACTGTGCTGATAAAAGTGACAACTTGTGTTGACCTGAAATTATCATGTAAAAAGTTATCTTCATGTTGGAGAAGAAATACCAAAATCACATCAAGTCTTGTCTTTCATTAAACCTTTCTTAATTGATATTCTCATGACTTAGTTGCTTCTAATTTTTCTGATATTCCTCTTTTATAGTGCCATTATATTTGTGTGAAGAGGATTATTAACCAATAGTGTTCAGCTCATAATTTGTCAACCACCTACTAAGTCCACCAGGCAATGTGTATGCTAAGAAGACCGTTAGTTGTCCACGTTTCACCACATACCGTTAGTTGTCCACGTTTCACCACATATATAAAGGGGAGCTCCTACTGAATCATATTAAGTGAAGCATTCAGCTAGGTCCCAATAATTCTTTTCATTTTGTGTTTGACACTCGGTAGCCAAGAGCACTGTTTCCGTCTTTTATGATTCTTTTTCAGAATATGTATTATATAAAAAAATCTCTGACATTTGAGCATTATCTGCAAGATGCACGATTGTTGTCCTCATTACTGGACTTGGTAGTCCAGGAACCTCTTGCCACTCCAAGTTCAACCTTGAGCTGTTCTTCCACATTGAACATGTGATCTTCTGTGAAAGAACAGCCCAATACAAGATGTGCACTTCTTTCCGTTGACGTTTTAGACATGTGGGCTAATAAAAATTAATTTAAGTAAATGTGTTCTTCGGGGTACAGAGGCAAAGTTAAGATACAAGTAATTGATACCAAAGTTTGCAAGAAAATTGTACAGTAAATATCTTTCAATCCATTGGTATAAAATGTTTTTAAAAACCTTAATAATTTTTCATATGACACAGATGTTTCCCATTTATTTTGTGTAACTCAGTGTCCCATACATTACTCTGAACAGCATGCACCTTAATAATGGTTAACATTCCTCAACAAATGACATAATTGTTTTCCATTATGCTCAGACAATGCTTATCAAGTGCAGTATGTTTAGGCTATCTTCGTTTTTAATATGACTGCTTAAAAAAAACTTTTTTTCATGGTTTAACATATTTAATATGCTTTATAAAAATTACACTACCTAGTATTTAAAATATATTGACCATTTTTAATTAAACATCTCAGTAAAATTTTAAGATAATTTTGAATGAATCATTTAATTCAATCAATGTATTATTCCTCAAATTAAAAGTGCTAAAATTTCAATGTTTAATTATTTTTTTATTATTATTCTTTATTAGCATTCACACATTCTTGTAATTAACTATGAGTAATTATTTACGAAAAAATAATTAATGAGTATTGTATATATTCATTTGCAGTTGAACAAAAACTTGTCTGAAAATTCAAATTTAGTTTCAATAATGTTAGTGCCAGATTACCTGACGAGTCCGTGTTATGGTGTCTGCGAGTTTTACAATAAAATCAATTATCTGCGAGTTTTACAAATTATCCGATTGTGTCTTGGAGTGTAAGTAAAGGGTTGAATATAATGGTTTATAAAGAACTTTCAAAACGTAAGATATATTAAAAATATTCCTCCTATAACATAATTAAAACACTTCAAAATGAATGTTTTAAGTTTTTAATTAAACTAAGCAATCCAGCAATATATACGAGTATAATGTTTTTGTTAGATTGTCTTGGTGAATTATTTACAGGTTTAAATATTTTTATTGAGAAAAATTGTGAATAGATTTATGAAGAATTAAGAAAAAAAGAGACTCCATTGACAGGAATACGTGAATTTTAATTAGAGGAAAAATTATACATACTACATAAAAGGCACTCAAAATTTTCAATGATTTCCTCGCTTCCTCCACGCATGGAGATGGTGTTATTTTTTAGTAAATGGATGATTAAGGTGGCACAATATGATGCAGTGTCTAATTCTCAGTTCAGAGGTAAAATATGCAAACAAAGAAAAGAAACAATTTTTTAAAATAGATAATGTAATTTTTCAGTGTAACCAAGCATTCACTTCTCGAAAGTTTTTATTCCTTTACACAAACGCATACATACCATCACGCCATTTCCCTGTCGGGGTAGGCAGAGAAGACAGAGTGGCATACTTTCCTATCTCAACAAAGACAGAGTGGCATAGTCTCTTCTACACCCATACAACTTTTATGATTTCTTTGAATTTCTACATTTCCTACTTTCAGAATATCACTCACTTGATCCAACCATACTTTACTTCATCTTCCTCTCACACGCCTTCCACTCACATTTGCATTATATATCTCTTTTGTAAATATTTCTTCATTCATTCGTTCCACATGTCCAAACCATCTCATCGTACTCCTCTTCAGCTTAACACATCAGCCTTAAGTTCACATTCATCCCTTATCACTTCATTTCATATTCTATTATACATTATCACCCCATGTATTCTCAATGCACGCATTTTTAGAGCATTTATTCGACTCCTCTGTCTTTTTCCACATTCACACACGTAACTCAAATAAATACTTCAAATAGCTTCTACTAAGAACTGTTGACTTATTTCTGTTTTCAATATTATTTTTATGTTGAAGTTGACATCCACTAATTGTATTGTGTTTTACAATATTGTCAAAGATAAATGATACCCTGAATATATTGATTGATATCATTACTATCTAATCACGCCACCATATCAAATTAATAAAACTTATCATGTGCAGCAACAATGCCTACACAAGTGGTTCTAACGTTTCCTTGAGATAATACCGAAAGTTAACATAAATAAATGTTTCTGTGTCCTAATGATGTGATTTGCCAGTCAAGATGAACAGACGGATGTAGACACAAAAAACTCGCTATAATTGCGCCAAGTCATGTTATTGACATCTATTAACTTTACTGTTAATTTGTATTAAGAGGAAAAGTATTATTTGCTGTTTCATTTTAAGAAATAACTTCTTCGCTTTATTTTAATTACTATAATTTACAGTTTTACTGCATTTACATAGTCAAGAAAGGAGGCATTCAAATAATTTTAGATAGGTTTATATAAAAAAAACTGTTTTTTATTGTCCTGTTTAGTCAATGACATCACCTCAAAGTCAAAATATAATATAAGTTCTTGGCAATAAAGTACAATCATCAACTTAGAAATTAAACGGAAAGGATGAAAACTATAATTTAGTATGAAAATCTGAATAAATATTTTGTCTAAGTTTGACTATCGACTCAAATCGTTATTAGGAATTTCGAATTTATTTTTCACGTGTGTACATTTTAGTACTAAAAATAATTTAGTTTTTTCTCCCTCGAATAAATTTTCCATGATTTTGCTTGAAACATATTTTATAATGGAAGTAAAATTTCAACAAAAGTGTACTATTAATATTTTTGCTATTATAAACGGAAGTTCTCTGGTTAGAAATCTTCTTGATGGGGATGCTTTATTAGCCATGGGTGTTAGCATTTTTCCAAAAGATAGCACCAAATTTCTTGTTGTCTTTCTTGATAGTAAGGTCTCCTTGAATGACATAAGTTATATGGTTTCTTCGGGCTTCGAAGAAACCATATAACTTATGTCATTGTGAATGTGGAAGAGGGGAAGGACGTGTGTCGAGATATAAAAGTCTGGTGATCTGTCCTCTCTACCTTCCCCGATAGGGAAATGGCTTGATGGTATGTATGTACCAGGTCTGTAAATATGAAACCGGAATTTGCTCATATATGGCTCTAGTTGTCAATGTAGTGACTGTCAAACTGCGTCATTGGCGCCTTTTTCTTGTGTTTACATTTGTCAAAGACTTTTAACTCACAACAATACAAGTTTAATACAACTACATATGTTTTCATAGCGTTGAACATGTCTGTTTTTGTGCCTGAAAATTACGATTTGCGGACAGCATTGATTTTCTGTTACCATTTGAAGAAAACTGCTGCAGAATCGCATCGAATGCTTGTCGAAGCTTACGGTGAGCATGCTCTTGGTAGTCACAGTGCTTTAAAAAATTCAAAAGTGGCGATTTTGACGTGAGAAACGAAGAACGTGGAAGACCACCGAGAAAGTTTGAAGATGCCGAATTGCAAGCATTGTTGGATGAGGATGACGCTCAAACGCAACAACAACTCGCGGTTCAATTAAATGTGACACGAGAAGCCGTCTCCATAGATTTGAAAGCCATGAGAAAGATCCAGAAGGTGGGAAAATGGGTTCCACATGAACTAAATGAAAGACAGCAGGAAAACCGAAAAACCACTTGCTAAATGCTGCTCGCCAGGTACGAAAGAAAATCATTTCTCCATCGAATTGTGACTGGCGATGAAAAATGGATATACATCGACTGCAAGGCCAAATCGTTATGGACAGAAGACAATGCTCTGTATTTGGTGGGATCAGAAGGATGTTATCTTTTATGAGTTGCTAAAACCTGGCGAAACCGTTAATACTGAACGCTACCGACAACAAATGATGGATTTGGACCAAGCATTGCGTAAAAAAAAAACAGAATATCAAAAGAGGCAACACAAAATGATTTTGCTTCATGATAATGCACCATCGCACACAGCAAAACCGGTCAAGGAAACGATTGAGACGTATAGTTGGCAAATACTTTCGCATGCGGCTTACTCACCAGACTTGGCTCCATCCGATTACTACTTATTTATATCGATGGGACACGCACTTGCTAAGCAGCGCTTCACTTCTTACGAAAATGGCTCGATGATTGGTTTGCCTCAAAAGAGCAAGTTTTTTTGGCGTGGCATCCACAAATTGCCAGAGAGATGGGAAAAATGTGTAGCTAGCGATGGGCAATACTTTGAATAAAATATTTTTTACCATTTTCATACAATAAATGTGTATTTTTTATAAAAAAAATCCAGTTTCATATTTACAGACCTATGTATAACTCATATTATCCCTGACTGATTTTTTCAGTTTCAAATATTTGAGCATCTTTTAAAAGACCATTTGCAAATATAAGTTATTCATATATCTACTCGAAATTGTTTTCATAAGCTTATGAACACAAAACAGTAATGAAATATCTACATTGATATGGAAAAATGATATGGTCCAAATATGGTTTCTTTTTAACAATAAATTCAATTCATCACATGAAGTGTCTGAGAAATAAATAATATCAAGTATTTAATTGGATATTTTTATGAATATGTTTACATATCAAAGAAGTATTAATCTTCATCTACTCTAACAATGTTTCTTTTTTAAGTGTTTTTCGATTCTGCAGCTATTATATAAGTGTTGTGTGTTATTTTAAGATTACTTTAATACTCTGTCCATTATCCATTTAATTGAAAATAAATTATTTATTGAAGTATACAAAATCTTATCACATGCATACATATCACAACACTGTATGTTCTCTTAGAAAAGTGGGCGGATAGTATTTAGTCTTTCATGGATATATGTTCCATGTGATGGTTGCAGCCACTCCAAAAGGTTTATCAGGGTAACTGGGTCTGTCTGCTTTAATAAGGATATTTATACTTTGAAACCTAGCTGATCTTAGTATATCACACTTTCCAGAATATATATTTTTGACTGTGATCTATTGAGAGATAAACAATTAGCATAGAATATATAAATTGCATATTATTTTATTACAACAATAAATCTTTCTAACTTTTTAGTAGAGTAGCTCATTTCTAATGTTTATTTTTATCGAGAAACTACTTGTTAAAGTGTGCGTATCATATCTACAGTTAACAGAAGATTTACACTTTATCTTTTTTACTGAGGTTACAGCATATCTTTTGACTGAGGTATGCTGTAATCTTTTGATTTATTAAATCTAAAATTTAGAAGTACTCTTTTTAAAAATTATTATTTTAAGCATCACACAATTTTCCTGTTAGAGTAGGCAGAGCAAACAGAACACCAGATTTTTCTAATACGACATACGTCTTTCCCTCCAACAACAATAAATAGATGACGTTTACAGTGATTGCTTTTAAATAATTTTGATTTTGAATTTATAAAATGCATCATCATGTGTGTTTAAAACCTAGATATCAATAATTCTACTCACCAGACTATTGGTACTTTACCTTCCAAAACATCCATAAATCTTCCCATACAACTCCTTTGATTTCTCTTTCACATAACTTTTTTTCTTTGAACAAATAGTTTCTTAAATAATTTCTTTCCCTTGATTCAACGATACATCTCGGTCTTCATGATTGGCATTGTAGATTTATTTGGTCAGTCTCATCACTTATCCTTATACAGGCAAAAACCACTTCCAAGTACTCTTCTTCTTTCTGCTTATTATATCAGTCTTCTGTTTGCATTCATCCTAAATTACTTCATTCTGTATTCTGTCATTCATCATCTACATATTCTATTCAATGCAGGCATTTCTTTAGTATTTATCGCTTCCTTTCATTATTGGCGGCCTTTGTGATCTTGTTAGGATGCTTGTCTTTCAATCCAAGTGTAATTCCCAGATTTAAAAAAAGATTCTTGTCCGTTTTTCACATAAAACCTCTGAAATGTCTTTCTGGTTGGCTGGAAGGTATTGCTGCATGATAGGTTGTACTATATACGATGAAAATGTAATACAATTATTTTTTTCATGTCCACATTTTCATCCCATACATCAACATTGCCACTATTATACTGTAGTAAATCATAATCTCAGCAGATTTAGACACTACTCGGTTCGAGTATATCTATTTTGGTGCCCTGTTGTTGACTTTGTTTTAAATTCCAACACATCATTCAATATGTTTCATAATTTAACATTTTAAAAAATATTACCAAGCAGCTCTACTCTACTCACAGTAAAGAAGTTCTGCTACTTTGGATATTATGTATTTTAAAAACACATTATGACTATCAATTTGTAGTCATGAATGTCAACCATGAAAATTTATTTAATTCATATTACAAATTAATTTAGTATATTTAAAAAAAAAATAGTCTTCTTAATATGAATAACTCCTCTGAAGAAGCTTTAAAAATGTATTAATTGTGGACTTGGGTCAACTGTTTTCTTGACCTTGGCATTTAAAATTTGTAAACTGTACCTTCTTAGCAGCAGCCTCACACAATATTTTTATATTTTACACTTATGAATACATTTCCTTAATTTTTTCTATTAACGTTTTTTTGCTCAGGTCCAAATTGGATTTATTTAACAATGTAAATCTATGAATATTTTCTACTTGAATCTAGAATTTATAACATCTATGTGCTTGTTGGAAATATGCTTGATATTATACCTGGGTGTTTAATATTTATAAATATTATACCTGGGTGCTTCGGGTACGATTCCCAATAATAGCAGAAAAAAAAATTAAAAAAGGGTTCCAGTTTAGTAAAAGAGTAACAATTAATTTAGTAACAATTCTCACAAGTACTAGACATGTGCTGGTATTGTTACTTCTTCAAATCTGGTCCCCGTATTGCCAACACATGTGATGATGAACTGCGAGTTACGTGCCTACTCAAGTGATTCTAAGTCGGAATAATCTATAAATGGGGTCGAAGACATTATTTCTTTACCAAAGCTCTTCAATATGTCCAAATTACCAGTTCGGATGTGTTGAGTACCATACGAATAAAAACTTGAATCAAGGATAGTACATACATAAATACATACAAATCATCACGTTATTTCCTTATAGGGTAGGCAGAGGACAAATGCCAGGTTTTTCTATTTCGTCACATCTTTACCCTTCTCCACACCCATACAACTTCTACAATTTCGTTGTGTATTCTGTCATACATTGTCAGTCCATGTATTCTTCTCAATGGTTGCTTATCTACAGCATTTATTCAGCTCCTCCGTATTTTTCCACGTCCACATTTCACTACCATACAACAAAGTTGGCACCAAAATACTATTGTGGACTATCATCTTAGCAGATTTTGATATTGTCCGGTTCGAGGATATATGTTTTAGTGCCCCATTGACTTTGTTTTCTATCGCTACACGATGTTCGATATCCCTCTTGAACTGTTCCATCGACAAAAAACACTTCCCAAAAAGTAGAATTCCTCAACTTGCTCCTATATTTCATTATTCACCCATATATCACATTTATTTTTACTTTCACACTTTTCTATCACCATTACTTTGGATTTCGCAACATTTATTCGCAGATCTTTCTCTTCGCATGTCTCATACAATTTATTTATCAAACTCTACAATTCATCTTCGTTCTCCGCCAACACCATCCAGGATAGTAATTTTCAGAATATATTTGTATTACAGTTGTGGGGAGAGACCGTTCCTAGCAATTTGCACATAAAAATTAAAATAACATATGTCATTGTTATGTAAAACATTTAAATAGGATAGCACAAATTTTACTAAATAGTGATTCCTAAGAACATGAATGATTTCCAAATAGATGCAATTGATGATCAATATAACTAAGACTGCAAATCTAAGACAAAAGTAGATGATTTTGATTTGTTTGTATAAAGTAAAACCTAGCAGGCTTATAGTGTAATGGAAATTTCTTCTAACGAACCAGAAAAATGCCTTTTGTGGAATCCCAAAACTTCTTTTGGGTTCAATCAGAATTCTTAGAACTAAATCCCCGAAGTTGGAAATTAAGAGTTCTGTTCCAGTTATCCTATGAAAATGTCAACTTCAGCTATTTTATAAGTAGGCTTCAAGTGTTATATGTGATTACTGTGAATTTAATACTTCTGTTTGAGATGGACTCTACAAATATACTGTTATCTTGATCAGTTATTTGGATTGGCTTGCCTTACAGCACTTCATCTGAAGTGCTGTAAGGTAAAAGCCTTCAAAAAGTTTCTTGAGTAAACACTTTTTGAGGTACTATGTGATAATCAAAGTGTTTCTGGAATCATTCTTGTTACTAAATTCTGCTAGAGAAATATATTTTTTCCAAAATTTTATTCAGTTAATCCAACTATACTTTTCTCACACCTTCTACTCACATTTGCACTATAAATTGGTTTTGTCAACCATTTCATCAGTTTTATACGATCAAACCTTAGCTCACAGTGCTTTTCTTCACTTTATTTGTCAGTCCTTAGTTTACGTTCATCCTTAATATCATACATCTTCTGTATTCTCACGTATACGTTAATAAATTATATATTATTCTCAATATACATTTTTTGTAGCATTTATTTGACTCTTATAATTTCTTTTCTACACCATTTTTTCACGTCAATATATCAGTATTTATTTTTATATATTTATGTACAATTATTTCTTCATAATATTATATATATTATAATTCTCCAATTTCACATTATATAAAAAAATGTTAACCCCAATTTGGTGCTGACATTTCTCGAAATGTTAACACCAAATTAGGCATAATTTTTTATATGATTTTTGATTGCTTGGTTAGCAATCATCAAAGAAGTTTTAAGGATTAATATCCTATGCTTAATCATAACATTAGGTATCCAATCTCACCTCTTTGGATATGGACAAACCCAATTGAATAGTTCTTAAGAGAATATATAAAAGAAATTTGTCTTTTTTTTTTTCAAAATTAGTAGTTTAGAAATTATAGTCAAAATCTTGTAGAACCTTATGATTTAGGATATCATAAAGATTTTTATTCTAGGAAAGTTTCATGTTCAAATGATGACGGTGGATAAAAATAAATATATGAATGGTTGAATTAAAATAGGCACTAAGTACCAAAAAAAAACTAAGTATGCAGTTTCGTTCTATATGTCATATAGTATATAATGAAACTGTATACTTAGTTTTTTTTTTGGTGCTTAGTGCCTATTTTAATTCAACCATTCATATGTCCAAGCAAATTTTTCACTCCTTAAACCTAGTTCATTCAAAATTTATATGGTAACCCTTCAATATATCCAAATTATATTGAATACCATAGCTGGGAGACAACATTGTCTTCAGCCCCATTATATTTTAATTTTATGTACATGGTTATACATGGTGCATCTGGCGGGCTCTTTTACTATACAGCAATTTCTTCAAACCAACCAGCATCAAGTCTTACCAATACCCATTAATCGAGCCTTCGGGTTCAGAACCACTGAAGTAAACACAAAACTCACTTTACATTGTCACGTACATGTCTAGCGAGTGTGAGTATTATTACCAGACAAACTCCTGCCAGACCCTTTTTTTATTTTTTGGGTGCATTCAAGAATCAAACTCGAAACCCCCTGTTGGAAATCAAGCGTTTTACTAACTAGGCCACAAAAGTTGTCAAACTCAGTAATACCTAACTGAAGTTTTTAACCAGTCAAGCTGTGAACAAAAATTGTGGAATTTTCAAAATAATCAAAGCATTCACTTTAAGTGGCTATAATTTTTTGTCTTATCTTGATAATTTTTATACTTTTTTTATTTTATTTGATCATCATTTTTAGTGGTTTACTCCTTTTCTTTATAATGTACTTACTTTTCTTGTTCATTCTAAGATAGGCTTTTGATTTTTGAAGCGGATCAATATGAAATAAAAAATATTAGCATAATTTATCACAAATGGAAATAAAGAATAATATTTCACAGTGTGGTTTGATATTCAAACTGAACTAACCACATGAATGATATGTTATTATTTTTTTAATTATTGTGAATTTCATTATTTTTACATGATTTATTTTTATTAAATTTGTGAGACATCTTGAATTCTTAAAAAAAATTATATAATAAACAAGTGTCCTTTTTTTTTACCAATTATTCATATTATTTTATCTTATAATATGAACAAATAAAATTCCAATAATTAAAAAATATGAACATATTTTAAAACTTCAAATATAAATCGTTTTTGTTAATCCAAATATGTGTTTTATTATTAACATTAGGATTTTCATAATAATTTGTATTTATTACACACTTCTTAAATTGAGATTAAGATGTGAAAATTATAACATAACATCTTAATTTCATTGTGATTATGAAATTCTCTTATCAGGAAATAATATACGTATTTTGTTATCTTATATTAATATCATTTTATTAAATTCATTGTAATCAGACCACGAATGTAAGCGAAACTGTGACATAGATTAATTAATTAACTTGTCTTCAGATTTAAAGTAAAACATTACCTTAAAATATATTCATACATACCATTACACCATTTTCCTCTCAGACTAGGCAAAATGAATAGAGCACCGAAAATTCATATTGACATTTTTCTTTCTCTTCTACATATATACATCTTCTCGTACAGTTTTTTATAATTCTGTTACCCTTTATCTTTTTTTCTGAATTTCATTCCCTTAGTCCAACCATATCATCTTGGTTTATCATGACTCATGTTTGCATTGTAGATTTGTTTAGTCAGTCTTCACCTACTGATACATGTTCTAACCTACTTAATACATCATTCTTTAGTTCACATTCCCTTAGTCCAACCATATCATCTTGGTTTACCATGACTCATGTTTGCATTGTAGATTTGTTTAGTCAGTCTTCACCAACTGATACAACATGTTCTAACCTACTTAATACACCATTCTTTAGTTCACATTCCCTTAGTCCAACCTTGGTTTACCATAACTCATGTTTGCACTGTAGATTTGTTTAGTCAGTCTTCACTAACTGATACAACATGTTCTAACCTACTTAATACATCATTCTTTAGTTCACATTCCCTTAGTCCAACCATATCATCTTGGTTTATCATGACTCATGTTTGCATTGTAGATTTGTTTAGTCAGTCTTCACTAACTGATACAACATGTTCTAACCTACTTAATACATCATTCTTTAGTTCACATTCCCTTAGTCCAACCATATCATCTTGGTTTACCATGACTTATGTTTGCATTGTAGATTTGTTTAGTCAGTCTTCACCAACTGATACAACATGTTCTAACCTACTTCATACGAGTACATCATTCTTTAGTTCACATTCCCTTAGTCCAACCATGTCATCTTGGTTTATCATGACTCATGTTTGCATTGTAGATTTGTTTAGTCAGTCTTCACTAACTAATACAACATGTTCTAACCTACTTAATACATCATTCTTTAGTTCACATTCATCATTAATACCTACAGTTCTTATTATATAATACCTCAAAACACCACATTCTTCTCATCACTTGCATTTTAAGTCCTTGCTTCATTTCCCATAATATAGTGTTTATCAATTATAATATTAAAATATAAGAGTATAGAATAACCTACTTTCATTAGAAATAATTCATTGGAAAGATATTTGATGTTAATTTATTTATTTATCGCACTCAATGCACTGATGCTTTATTAGAATATTTGATTCTTCAATCATGTTTTTTCAGTGATGCAATACATCTGTGCAGGATGTATCTAGAATAATAAATACATGAAAAATTCAACTTGAAGCTCTTCATGCGATACATAAATATATTCAAATAAAATTATATCGAACAGGGAAAACACCCAGTATGTTAAATGGGCAGTATTTATATTTCATATGCTTGTGAACAAATGTATGGCAAAAAATTGTATATTGTGCGTTTGTGAAAATGAAAAAAGCATATGACCGCGTGATAAGAGACAAGCTATGGAAAATATTGAATGAATATGGTGTTGAATACAAACTAATACATGGTGCTGCGTCATTATACGCCAAAAGTAGAGCATGTATTGGAATGAATGGTACCTTGACTGAATGGTTTAATATTTCGAAAGGTGTAAAGCAAGGATGCGTTATGTCACCCTGACTGTTCAATATTTTTATAGATTAATGTGTGAAGGAACTACAGAGGTCAATTGGGGGCATACAAATGTCGAATGGAAATGGTGTGATGGTATGTATGTATGGATGTAACTAGATGAAATTTTAATTTAAGTTAATGGAAATAAATTGCAATGACTGTTTAATACTAATATTTAATTTTTTTTACAGTTAAAAATAACTTTTATCTAATATAATATCTTTTATCTAGAGTTTTGGTACTTTATTTAGTGAATAAGAATTGGGAAATTTCTAAGAAATGTTATTGAATGACTCAAAATTTTGCTTTCAATTAATTTTGTCGATTTATTGTGAGTAATCCTTGCATGACTTACATATCTGTGGTGTTAAGGCAGAAGTTGATATGTCCGTTTTACCTTAGTTTACAGGAGAAGCAATATTAACTTTGATAAGCTGTCAAAATCAGTACAAATAAGCATTTTTTAAGTTTTTCCAAACAATATATATTTTGTTTGGATAATGACTGACACACCAAATTTTGCCACAACATGCTGAGAAATATTTTCTATAAAGTGGGAGAATAAACACAAAATCACAAAAAATGGACATATCAACTTTTGCCATAACGCCACAGATATAATATACCAATGTCTTAGTTATTTAGAACAATGACTGTATTTTTTTTTAAAGAATTAATTTATTCAAATACCGATTAAAGGATAAGGAATATACAAAAATATTTATTTATTTTCCGAAAATTGGCCCATTTTAAAATTTTATTGGATTGCACAGTTATCGGAACAAAAATATATATTTTCGTGGAAGTAATATATATTCAATATTATATTACGTAAATTTAAAAATACTCTAAGACGAGGTTTGGGTCTCGGAATTTATTTAAGTTAAGTTTAATCTCACCCTTTTTAAAACCGCCAAAGAAGTGCTTTGTCATACAGACACCGCATTGTTTGCACAGTAACACAGGTAAGGCTTATATCGAGCCAATTTCTCAATTTAGGAAACAGAAAGAAGTCTAATAGTAAAATAAAGTAAAATATGATGAATGAGATGAGGATTTTGCCATGGTGACGGTCGATTTGTTGTTCTGATGTATAAGCACTTTTTTGAGTGCCAATCTTGACCGATTTTCAATTCGTCATTCAAACGGTCTAATAATGCCGCATAATAGGTTCCTGTTATTTATTGTCTTGCCCTTTTCCAAGAAGTCAATCAAGATGATTTATTGGGAATCTCAAAAAACCTGGCCATGACCTTCCCAGCCGACAAAACGGTCTTCACTTTCAGCATAATTCCACAAATTGTTGTCCATTATTTTGACTGCTGTATCGACTCTGCTGTGTAGTGGTGATCCAAGTTTGGTCTACAGTCGTGAATCGACGCAAAAAGTCTTATGGATTGTAATTATCAGGTCTGTAAATATGAAACTGGATTTTTTTATAGAAAATATACATTTATTGTATGAAAATGGTAAAAAATATTTTATTCAAAGTATTGTCCATCGCTAGCTACACATTTTCTCCATCTCTCTGGTAATTTGTGGATGCCACGCCAAAAAAACTGTTGCTCTTTTGAAGCAAATCAATTATCGAGCCATTTTCGTTAGAAGTGAAGCGCTGTTCAGCAAGTGCGTGTCCCATCGATGCAAATAAGTAGTAATCGGATGGAACCAAGTCTGGTGAGTAAGCCGCATGCAAAAGTATTTGCCAACTAAACACCTCAATCGTTTCCTTGACTGGTTTTGCTGTGTGTGATGGTGCATTATCATGAAGCAAAATCACTTTGTATTGCCTCTTTTGATATTCTGGTTGTTGCGTTTGAGTGTCATCCTCATCCAACAATGCTTGCAATTCAGCATCTTCAAACTTTCTCGGTGGTCTTCCACGTTCTTCGTTTCTCACGTCAAAATCGCCACATTTGAATTTTTGTAAACCACTCAAAACACTGTGATTTACCGAGAGCATGCTCACCATTCGACAAGCATTCGATGCGATTCTGCAGCAGTTTTCTTCAAATGGTAACAGAAAATCAATGCTGTCTGTGAATCATAGTTTTCAGCCATAAAAAGAGACATGTTCAACGCTATGAAAACATATGTAGTTGTATTAAACTTGTATTGTTGTGAGTTAAAAGTCTTTGACAAATGTAAACACAAGAAAAAGGCGCCAATGACGCGGTTTGAGTCACTACATTGACAACTAGAGCCATCTATGAGCAAATTCCGTTTTCATATTTACATACCTGGTAAACATTGCCAAATACTGCATTGAAATGTCCTTTCGAGTGTGTTTTGGGTCGACAGTCAACAATCGTGACACATATCGCAGACAGCTTTTTCATGTTGCATATTATGCGTCCATTCACTTAAGATGCTCACAACCTCAGCAATATAACGTACTCTGCGGTTTTCCATTACGATACTATGATTTTGTTTAATGATTTGCTCTATGGGGGTGCAATTGTGCATCCAGAACGCGATTTATCTTTGGTGAATATCAGACACATTAAACTCATTTATCCAGAAATAAACACTGCATCTTCCAACGCTGATGCAGAGATCCCGACTTTGTTCTGCGCGGCTTTTAACTTCTTCAAATAATTTTACTATGACACGGAACTTGATTTTTTCTATTGTTCGGAAAATGTCAAAGTGATAGATTCAGATGGCTGTTAATCGTTAACTACGCGTCGTAACGTTTAACAAAGGTTGCTTGAGGAATTATACTTGCCAGTAGTCATGTCACTATTAATTGTGGTGCCATCTCATGTACTTGACTTTTCTAACAATCCTCGTATTATTAAACATAGATTTATGAATTGTTTAGATGTAATATATAATATTTTAGATATTTTAATTGCTTTTAGATAAGACAATATATACTAGTTAAGATAAGACAATATATACTAGAGATATTTTCACTTTTTATCTTTCATGAGTTGTCACAAAATTATAATTTTTATATTATCTTGTTATCGATATCAAACAAAAGATGAGATTCATAATTACAGTAGGTATTTTATATTTTTATCAAATTGTTCAAATTCTGATTATTTCATGGTGAAATAATCCGTTGTTGACACATCAACCATGACAATGTCAGATTATATGCAGATAATGTTGACTTATGTGCGTAAACCAGAATTTTAGAATTATTTCTGTATAATGTTTATACCAATTATTGTCTGGTTAACAATACAGAAAGTCCATAATTGTTTGTTGATTGTATTTAATTTTGTATATGTTTTGTAAAAGAAAAAGGGAATTTTTCTAAACATTTTTAAGTTGCAACTAAGACTGAGAATTATGATACCTATTAACCATTTAAATTTGACAATTTATCATCATTGAAAGCAAAAAAGGAATGACTGAACCAAATGAATCAGTTCATTAAAAGAAGAAATGGCAGTAATTGAATAAAATGCTTATTACTTACACGGAGAATAAAAGTCATATTGTCACTGTAGTATTAGTTATTTGATAAGATAGGATTTCCAGTTACAGTAATTTCACTGAATTCTTTGGATGAATTTCATAATCAATTCATTGTAAAAATAAATGCAGGCATGCAACTTGAATTAACACATCACCAGAAAAAATTGTATGCATACCCTATCCGTCATCCTGTGAGCGTTCTACAGTCAGCTTGTTGACCCGAGGGCACACGGGAACAACTCATTGTGATCTTAGTCAAATGGGAATTTAGCCTATCAAAATATTATTTGTAACTGTATATGTATTAGTTTAGTTATAACATATTATTGTTAATAAGAGAAAAGAAATCAATAGTGGCAAAATATTTCTATTCATTTTTTATTGATAAGATTCCTCAATTTTATCTTGGTCTCTTGCTTGAGAGCTATCTGCATGGATAAATAGTTGTGGTGATTTGTCCTCTATGCCTACCCCAAAAGGGACGTGATGTATATAAATTTGTCTTTTGTCATTCCTCTTTTACAATATTATTTGATTATTTGGCTATGGGAGAAGGCCTATAACTGGTAATCAGATATGTATCACTAGTATTGAGTTACCTTTTATAAGGTAACCAAATATCTTTTTGTGCACATATTAATTTACTTCGTGTTACTATTCCTATTTAGATTTTCAGTTGATTTTATTTTGAATCTTATAAAATAAGTATATTTCTGTACTTTGTTTATTTTTTACCGCTTAGCTTTTTTATATAACAATATGTGTTTGGAGATGCGAATACAGGATATTTATTGTTGACTTTATTGATAAGAATGTCAGTTGTGTCATTTTTTGCTAAATGGATTATCTGTAAGTTGGGAGATAAATTAATGACAAGTGATTTTATTACTTTTTGTTACCATATCTCGTTGCAATTTGAGATAGATATATGGAAATTATTAATAACAGTAATTATCATACAAATATAAATGTTACATTAGATTTCTTTCCATGTGTGTTTGTAAATTTTATGACACAGTAAATTTAAAGGTTATAAAATATTTGATAGTATTTTAGTTTAGTCGGGAAACCAGTTCAAGTCATATTTTACATGTGTTAATTAAATGTTCTTAATTTACAATTTACATATAACTCAGTTAAGTGTTTCCGAGTTTAAAAATCAAACATTCACTGTTTATTTTATTGTTTTTCTTTTTACTCTTATTTTACAGTTTATGTTAGAAATTGTGTCTTCAATAATAGTTAATAGGTCTTGACTGATTATTCTATTTTGTAAATTGGCAGCCCTCAGCTTCTCGGTAAATTCAACACTGACTTACTTCCTCCAATATTACTTGATGGCTCTATCATACCATTACATAAAACTGTTAAAAATCTAGGAGTGCTAATAGATAACACTCTCACATGGCGAGATCAAATAAATGAGGTAAGCCGAACTATCTTCTTCAGCCTTCATTCCCTTAAAGTGTTGCAAAGTTTTCTACCTACTAAAACCAAAATTTTACTCTTACAATCTCTGTTTTTTTGTCCGATTATGGACTATGCGGACGTCTGCTACTTGGATGTTACAGAGGAGCTGGACAAATTACAGCGTCTTCAAAATGTATGTCTAAGATTTATTTTCAATCTACGAAAGTACGATCATATAACTTCATACCAGAAGGCATTGAACTGGTTGAATGTTAGAAATAGACGCCAAATTCACATACTGTCTCTATTGTATAATATATTTAACTGTCCCCCTCTTATCTCGCCGAAAATTTTCAGCGTCTTTCCAATCATGGATTAGCGCTACGCTCAAACAGAGATTGTCTATTGGCCTTTCCAGTTCACCGCTCCTCTTTTTTTACGTCGTCCTTTACTGTCCATGCAGTGAGACTCTGGAATCAGTTAAAAACCAATATAAAACTCGCTCCGTCCTTGGCATGCTTTAAAAAGCGACTGAAAAACTCTTAGTTTCTAGTCAGTAAAATAACGTGTTTCATTCCTGATTTTTCTTTTCCTTTCCTCTCCACCATCCCTTCCTTTCCTTTTGATTGATGATATCTCACTTTGTATGAAAAAGAAGGTTCGGATGATTATCCGTCTTTGTGGCGTTCGTGGGTATATGCTCACGTAGATGTTTATAGATTTCATGGGGATGGTCATTTGAATGATTTATGCGACCACATAACTTGCTTCATTTACTTTTGTTTGGTTGGTTGGAAGAGATTTCCGCCTGGCAATAAGCACGCCAGATTGTATTTGCAATACAAGTGTTAAATAAATAAATGCATTGGTATTTACATGCATCATATTTTGAAAGATATGTTGTATTATGAATTGTTTTTTATTTTAGAAAATGTTGATATGTTATCTTTTATTTTATAATGGTTACTGTGTTATGTAAGGACATGTAAGTGTCGTTAATTTTATCAATAAATAAATACATAGTGAATTGAAATATAAATCATCCCTAAATACTATAATGAAATAAAAAATTTGAACGATCAGGTATTTAAAAAAATATTATGTTTTTGGTTAGAGATTATTAACCAGATATCCAATCAAAGTTAATATGTTACAAAACAACACTTACTAAGATTCCTATATAATATATTGAGGTGTAATTCACATTTTTACATCTCTTCATACATACGTGGAATTTATAGGTGTTTTAGAGCTGATATTGTATTACAGCAATAAATGGTGATTATTTAGTAGGGATTATTTAATACTGCTTTAGTGGAAGGAAATGGCCAAATCTAAATACCCATTATTGACAACTTGACGGCATCTTGAATGTTCTTGGCTAAAAATAGCCAGGGCACAGGGCCATGGCTTTACGGTGGAAAAGTTAATGATGCTGATGAGGATATATTATCATGTTAAACCATCTCTTTAGATTTTATAATAATAGTGCTCAACAGAATCAATATTTTGGGATTCGTCTTCCACCAAATATTGTAATTAGATATCACCATCACGCTATAGGATAGGAAAAGAGAAAAGATCTCTACTTCATTATATCCTGGCACAGATCTTTTATTTGTGTCGCATCCATATACAGTTTGACAAGAGCGTGTATGGCTACATTTTTTCCTAGAAACCGCTAGATGATAGATTCAAACGCAATGTGTCATGTGACACTATAAAAAGACGTTGACTAGCTCATGGAGGGAAATTTTGTAGCACGGCGCAGAAACCACTACTGTCCGAAAAACAAGTCAAAAAGGACTCACTTGGGCGAAAGAAAATTTAGACCGCGATTTTCTTTTTGGGCACATTCTTCCATTAATCATACCTGGTGTACCCGCACCAATAGACTCATCCAGCGGACAGTTAAACACCCGGTAAAAGTTCACATCTGGGACTGTTTCTCAAAGCAGGAATTTGGCACTTTGCACATCTTCACAAATAATTTGAATGCTGCCAAAATGGTTAATATATATCAGAGGCCTTCATTACCATCTGCCCAAAGGTGGGTTTATAAGAAAATATGAAAATTAGCTACTGCAAATGGACAATTACCCAAAACATCGGAATTGTCTTTGTACTGCGTGAAAACAGGAAAATGACATTGACGTAATGGAATCGACCATCGCAGTCACCAGATGCAAATCCCATAGAAAATGTTTGGGCACTCATGAAGTTCAAGCTCCGAGGGAAAAATATCTGGAATTTCAAGCAGTTATTTCGATAGATTCGACTTATATATGGAAGTCTTGCCTCTAGATTATGCTATAAAATTAGTAGAAAGTGTGCCTCGGAGATGCCGAGCAATTATTACTAGTGGAGGCGACTGAACAAGTTTTTCGGGTTTCGCTGTACACGTTCTTGTCAAGCAAACTGTACCTTGTCATGCATACTCTAATTATGAAGGCTTTTCACTCTTCTCTCTTTCAGAATTTGATACATTTGGTCATGTGACATTTTTCTAGGTCTTACCAAACTTCTTGTACCTTCTATACTACTTGTTTAGAATATTTTTGTAAATCATTCATTCTTTTTACGTGTCCAAACCATCTCAATGCTCTTTTCTTTATCTTAAGCATCTTCTTTCAATCGGAATTCTTTCTAATGTCCTCATTCCTTATTCTGTAATTATTTTACACAACACTTTCATTTAAACCACATATTTTATGTTTCACTTGCATATCCTAATGTTGGGACCAAGATTTTATTATGAGCTTTGCTTCTGTTGAAATGCTCCAGTTGATAAATACAATGATTGCTGCTACTATTTTTTCATTATAATTTGTGCATCCTTCAAATGTAAACATGCTTCCGAGAAAAGTTAAATTGTTTTTCTTGTGCTTCAAGTTGGTTTTTTTTAAATGTGCCATTTTTATTCCCCAAATGATAATTGTTCGCTCCTGTGCCCAGCCTATATGTTTGTTAACTATCTATCCAATCGAGTAATCAGTCGTCGAAATGCTGTGCCCTCAATTCTAATAATAGATTTGTTACAACAATATTAAAATCAGATCAACTCTTTTTGTCATATTAAATTATTTTTTTCGTTTATCAATAATTCACTTAATTGAATCTTAAATACAAAATTACATTTAATGTCTGCATTTTGACAAATAAATTTAAACATTTTTTATTACACAACTGAGTGTCTTTCTTTTATGAGTCGTATCAATATAATTCTGAAATATTGGTTTACAAAGAAAAAAAAAACTCTGGGTTCTTTGTAAATTTTGTTTTCATACCTTTTCAAAAACAGAAGGTAAAGTAATATATATTTTATTATTCTTTTGAAATACTGTGAGAATTTCAATAATTATTTTGTTTTTGCTGTAAGATAATAATTGTGGTTTCACCATAAAAATGTAATGCTGAGGCTAGGTTTGATGGACTTTTTTGATTTTATGCGCATTTATGTGTTTTCAATAAACGTAGGAGTTATATATTATGAGTATTCCACCAATCATAAATATATACTATGTACTGCTATATATTATGCATAAATTATACCAATCATAAATAGTAGTATGAGTATATCAATCATAAATATATACTTTGTACTGCTATATATTATACATAAATTATACCAATTATAAATATATATATACACCAATCATAAATATATACTATGTACTGCTATATATTATACATAAATTTAATGTACTCACCGCTTCAATCATAGGCAAAGATTTTGTACATTAAAGATTATGCCTTTTTGCAAAGATTTTTTTTTAAAGATTATGTCAATATGTAAAACAAATCTTTTCATTGACTAATTGATCTATTTTTCAATATCTTAGATATAGTTTTGATAAAATTATTGTATTATAAAAAACACTTAGATTGTACATAGTACAACCTGGCAGATTTATTGTCATGTGGAAATCTCTTCCAACCAACTAGAAAGATGTTACGAGACCCTAAGTGAAATCCAGACCGGAACCTTTTTTTTTTTTAAATAAATTGAGTTCCAGGATTCAAACCCATAACCTCTGGGTTAAAAGACAAGCATCTTACAAACTAGGCCACAGAGATCATTGTTGTTGATTTATAAAGATATTTATTTTATTTCAATTATAAAATGCTTCAATAGTTAAAATTGAATCTGAAACATTAAAAAATATTTTCCTCCGTTAATGAAAAGATTTAATACCTGACTAGAAGATTTCATCATAAACAGCTTCATTGTAATGTGTCAATAATAGACGTTATTTATTTGATGAAACCAATTCCTTGGATTGTTGTGTAGTTCTCCCATCAGTTCCATTATTTGCTTTGACTTGTTCAATTCACATAAGTCATTATTTATTCTATTCAATTAGGAAGAGTTGGCCTTGGTTCAAGTTTTTTGTACCAATTGTGTTACATCACATCGTTTTGTAGATATTTTGTGTGAGATTAAGTACTGAAAGATAATTACATCGAAAATATTACAAAAATATTGCTTGACAGATGCAACGTTGTATATAAATATTTTAGTTGGACATTTCCTGTTAACCATTCAACACCAAATTGTAACAAACACGCTTAATAATAAAAATATTATGTGTTGGTAACAAAGCGGTAATTTAAATTTTGAGTTTGTTTTGGACAATAAATCAATCACAGTCTTCAAAAAATATTGTGCACAGTTGTGTACTAGTGCCAACCTTGATGTGTTTAAATGAAGCCTGGACATTGAAAGGGAGGGATAATAGCAAAATAAATGTGGTGGAAATGTGTATTTTACGTAAAATATCTGGTATTACAATGTTTAAGAGTAAGAAATTATCAGATAAAGGATAACTATTTATTAGAAACTGATAAAGTAGAATTAAAAATCTTAAGATGGTTTGGCCACATCGAGAGAATGAGAAACAAATATGTATACATATATGTCTGAAATAAATGGTGAACGAGGAAGAGGTAGACCGAAGAAAGATTGGAAGTAGATAATTGTAAATTTTTATACTGAGGGAAAAATAAGAAGCATGTGAAAAAAAGAGCATGTAGGACGCGATGTATTGCTTTGGAAAAGGCGAGAGCTGTATGCATGGATAGATCGGCATAGAGATCTATGCTCCCTGCCTACTCAAAGTGGATATGATGTGAAGATATGTATGCGTAATTTTTAGGGGATGTTTTTTTAACCCTTTTAGTCTAACCCTATCTATCGACCAGATTTTGCTATGCTAAAAAGTCTGTGGTACCAGTCCATTGTGTATTTGTCACCTGCATTTTTTTTCATTAGTGTAAATTTATAAACACATTTTTTTTAACATATAAATAAACACATTTTTTTGACAATCCGTATATTTCTTATTGAATTATATATTTTTTATAAGGATAGCATATTTATGTAGCACTATTCTTTAAGCATTAGTACTTAATAATATTTTTTAAATTGGGTTACAAACTAGAGAAATGTAAAGATATCAAAAAATTATAAATCAAATTTTCAGAACAGTTAGCTGTCTATCCTAAAACAAATCTGTTTCAATAATTTGTGTTAACTTAATAAATAACCAATGAAAATCAATAGAAGTGTATGGATCTAAAAAACATGAATGTTCTGGTGAATTGTACACAATAGTTTACACTTGACTATCTAGGGGACTGACTTAGTATGCAGTTGTATTTGATTTTATTATTAGCAATAGAAAATATGAATATGCCCCTGACTGCTTATTGATAGATAATAGATATGATAAATTGAAAATTAAACTGCTACTGAGCTATATGCATTATGTTATTTGTATATTTATTATGTAGAAATAATCATCCATATAAATGGGGCAAGAGTCGCAATATTTGCCTATTTCATGTGTTTGAGACTTCTAAATTCTCTTAGAACGCACCAAGTAGTCCCTATTTTAATGAATTAAATATATACATAATTCTGTATAAAATCCATATTATATTTTATTATTGCACTTACTTCATATGGAGTACAATCTGACAGATTTATTGCCAAGTGACAATTTATTTCAACCAAACAGAAAGATGTTATAAAGCCCAAAGCAAAGGGAAAATCAGACTGGAATTCTTTTTAATAAAATTGGATACCAACAGGAATCAAACCCGTAATTCTCGGGTCGAAAGACATTTATTAACAACTAGGCCATGGAGGCTGCCTTCTTTAATTTAAACAAATTTTTCTTCATAATAATATATTTATGTACACTTTTATTCAAAATTATTCATAAATTAGAGGATTAACCTGTGTCAATACTTTTTGTTTGTAAAGGCGCAATTCGACTGAGGCAACACTGAACGACATGAGGCATGCGACATGTTTCCTAGTGTTGCCTGTTCCTAGGTGTGCGACTATGTGCCACAAATTTTAACAATGTCGCATGCGGATTTTGACTCCCCGAGTCGCATGCGCTTTGTCGTCAATACGGGTAGTATGCGTCTTAAACAATTCCATGGAGGTAACGTCAGTTTGGTACATTATGTCTTTACAAACAATCAAGGTGGCTGCATATTTGGTAATAGTTTTGAATCGTAGAAAAAAAAGGCACGGTGTTGGAGAAGAGAATTGTTGGAGAAGACAATATATGTTGGTAGTCAAAAAGCTCAGAATGATGAAAAGTTGAATGCAAATTCTTGATTTTTTTCCACATCGATTACAGTGCAATCGTATTTACTCGCTAACTGCTTCAGTTTATCATTTTTTATCCTGTTGTCTTTATAATCACTAATTTTATTATTCCATAACTCCGGTGAGTTATGACAATCTTCAATAAACAAGGTAGTTTTATCAATATTCCACTCCATGTCGCACGCTAAAAGCCGCACCGATCCGCTGACTTTCGGATAACGGCAACATTGTTCGACATGCTGAATCATGTCGAAAGGTGACGCATGCGTCCTGGCAACAACAATCAACATGTAGCATGCTACAAGATATTTGCTTCTTGTCGATTCGTGTTCCTTCGATTGAAAGACTGTGTGTAGCATGCGTCAATGCCGCATGCTACATGTTGCCTCAGTGGAATTGCGCCTTTATAAAACGCTACTTGAGTATAAGCAAATTGTATGATCAAAAACAGAAAAAGTTAAAAAAATAATTGCCTCAAAAAGACTGCATTAAACACAACAATATCACCCGACACATCAACTGACAGCTGAATTTCAAAACTATAAAATCTTCATGACCAACTATTATTTATTCAACACTACATCAGGATGTGGATAAAAATTATTTATTTTTATTTTATAATTGAATTATTATACAATACTTACACAAAAATCAAAATAATGCGAAATCTGTCATTACAAATCAGAACTATTTAAATTATTATCCACGATAAAATGCTATTTGAGTGACATCTGTTTTTAGATTTTAAAATATAAAACTGAATGAAGTAGGCATCAAAGTTTACAGATGAACTAATGACCGTAGCAAGAAAGACATAATGAGATAGGATCAGAAATACTCGCATGCTAGAAATTTGTGGGGTGAAGGACTTTGTCTGATGGAGAACACAACGGAGAAAAAAATTGTGTGCACTTATAGGAAGACGGAAATCTCTAAAATATCATACATTATTATGCACGGCACCCTAATTACCATCCAACCGTCAGACAAACCACTTAAAAAATTTGCTAATAAGAAACATACATATCTAACTAAGGTCTACAAAAGACTCTAAAATCTGTAGAATAAATGAGTAATGAACAAGTCTATCAAAACTACGCATTTATAGGGCTTGTAGATTTTTTATGCATATTATGTAAGTCGTTGTAAGAGCACCTTTTAAACATAAAACAATTACACAAATACTTTATAATAATATAATTTGTTTTGCTTGTTTCAGAACTCATCACTCACATGGAACACAAGCAATCCAGATCTAACACCATGCTTCGAGAAAACTGTTATGGTTTGGACACCATGTGCCTTCCTATGGTTTTTCTCTCTCATAGAGGCATCATATATACTCCACAGCAAAGACAGAAATGTTCCTTGGAATGCACTTAGTATAAGTAAATTATTTATCACATGTGTTTTAATAGTTTTGACAGTAGTGGATTTAGGAGTTGCAGTTCATAAATCATCTTCGGAAGATGTTTATGATGTTGAATACTACACACCCGTCATAAAAATACTAAGTTTTGTGAGTATATGAAGTTTTTATAAGATTGTATTATAACTAATAAGAATGATTATAAATTTTGTGTTTACACATATTAACCGTTAGAGTGCTGAGAGTCTATATATATAGATGATTTACAGTATTGAAAAAAAAATTCAGCAGTAAAACGGTTAAGGTATATCTAAGATTAAAACGCTAAATTAATGACAGACGTAGGTTTTTTTTTAGTTTTAGCAAGTACTCAAATTGATAGCTGTTCTAGTCCATGCACTGCTGATAACGTGGACCAATGGAATCGTAAACATCACGAATCACTTGGTTTGGTATTTGGGCGCATTCTCCTTCAATGGCTGTTTTTAATTCATTAACTATTGCCGGTTTTGTGCCATAAACTATTTTGCTCCCATAAAAAAAACGCACAGGGGGTATTTAATGCTACCTTGTCCAATCCATCTGTTCTGCAAATTTTCATCAAAATAGACATACCCTCATGATGGTAGTGGGGAGAGGCACCATCTTGCTGGAAGTAAAAATCATCATCCCTAAAGATTTCACGAAGACCTAATAAATATCAGAATCTTATCTATAAAATAGTGTTTAAACTTTCATCATTTGTATTTCAAGTATGACCTAATATTTCATGGTTACTTTTTTCTCGAAGACGTGACAAGTGGTATAAGATAGTAGTATATTATGTTGCATAATCTTTTAACCGGTGGAAAAACTTGTCATTGTCAGTAACATTTGTCCAAATTATCTTACCTAATGTGACATTATCAAATGATTGAACACTAAATATTTTCATAGTGTAATATTCTTGTAACTTGTCTTGTAAAAAAAAATCTTGTCAAAATGTGAATCCGATAGTGCATAAATATTGGAAAACACAACTGAAATTCCACCAACTTCAAACTCATTGTATCAATTATTTGTCCCTTCGTGAATTGAGATTGTTTTTAGTGCTGTATTTATGAATTGAGCTAACGTCAACACTTGCACGGAATAACCTTGTTGCACTAATTTTCTGATATTGATATATTCCACATATCAGTTAATCAATTGAGGATTTAGCTCAAATATAAACTTTATAGGTATAATTGATTCACTTTTCAGGGATGCATAGTAATTATTATTTCTTTTGTTATTATTTTTAGACTTTTTATCGAATCTTTTTCTTGTATCGGGGTGTCCAGAAAATAATTTTGTATTTCTCAAATAGATGTCGTTTGGTCAAAATTTTCATTACTAACTTCATTCCACACATGCTAAATGTATATCATTATGAAAGGTAATAGTTAAGCGCAGTTTTGGGTCTTTGTTAACCCTATTGCTTTAACATTTTTCTCTGCAACTGTAAAATTACTAGTTATTGGAAAACTAAGATAACTAAGTTGATGAAACACATTATGATCAAATATTATTATTACATATCTTAATTGTTAATTCCATAACACAGGTGGTGTAATATCATCGATAGAATACAATTTGTGACTTATTTTGTACGATGACAAAAATTAATCTAACCTTGAAATATTTTCGTTACTTTTCATAGTCGAACAATTTAATATGCATCACAAAAGGGGTTTGAATAATTTATAAGGGTACGTTCTTAATTTCAAATTGTTTTCGTAGGGCTGAAATTTCTATTTAAGCATAGAATTTTTTAGATTTTATTGATTGTTTCTAATGAATATTTTATTGTTTTGTTTCAGTGTCTATGTGCCATCCTTTTATACTACAATAGAAAATATGGTTTAAGAACATCTGGTCTGCTCTTCTTGTTTTGGTTCTTGCTGACCTTGTGCAGTATACCGCAGTTTCGATCTGAAATCATCAAAGAAGTAGATAGGACAGATCCCGATGTTGATCTGTATCCTTTCATAAGTTTTATGATATTTTTCCCTCTAATAGTTCTTATGCTGGTTCTGAATGCTTTTGCTGACTTACCACCAAAAGTATCATTATATCCACAACATGAGGTGAGCTTTTATATTTACAATATTTTTATTTTATGAAAGTACTTTATAAACCATCTGAATGTATAGTTCTTAATAACATCTTTTCTGCACCCATAAAATTCATATCATTTTCAATATGAAACTGTTAAATTCATATCATCATAAAATTCATATTATTTTCAATATGAAATTGTAATTTTTTTTTCATTCCTGTAATTTATTGTTTAAATTAAGGAGGGTGACATTAGAGTGATTTCAACCACTACACAAATAGAAATTACTTTTGTTCGAAAAATATATAAATGACTTTGTATATAGAATTTTTTTTTTGATGAACATAATTTTAAAATACAATGTTTTCATTAATTAAATTTTCGTTTAAATCTTTGTTTGCAGAAATCCTGCCCAGAGAGACAAAGCAGTTTTCTGTCCCGGTTACTTTATGCATGGTTTGACTCTTTGGCCTGGATGGGTTACAGGAGACCTTTAGTTGTTGATGATCTGTGGGAAATGAATCCTGAAGATAGTTCAAAAGAAGTAGTCCCCCTTTTTGATAAATATTGGCAGCAATCTGTCAAAAAAGTTGAAGGGTAAGTTTTCAAATACCTTTCATTTTATTTAAGTAAAATTGGATTTCCACATTTGTTTTATATCTTATTTATTGGTTATTTTTAGATCACAGCAGTCAACAACAAAAGCCTCCTTCAGCAAAGCCTCTGCAAGCATTAACTTTAATAACACAAAGTCTAAAAAGAAAGCCTCAATATTGCCAGCGATATGCAAGGCTTTTGGTCCAACTTTTTTGTTCGGTGCATTTTTAAAATTCACTCAAGACGTGATGACATTTATTTCCCCACAAATTTTAAGGTTGGTTTGTATTTTTATTTAGTTTTGATTAAATATTTGTGACATAGTTATCCTGGGTGATAAGATTTTATCAAGGTTAAAATACAATTGAAAAAAATTTGAGTTCAAGTGTTTAACATGAATGTCACAGTGATAACGTTGACTGATGAAATTTTTAAACAAGACAAAAAGGATAATTTTTTTTATTTTATCCCAAAAATGCAATGAATGTTTGTGTCATTATTTTAATTTCATAACCCACATTTTGAATGTAATATTGCTTTTTGTTCATAATCAATCCGCTTTTTCAAATCAATTTATTAATGAGTTAAATATATTTTTAAACTTCTCTTAATATTCCTATTAACTTATTTAATTTTAAAACATTTATATTTTTTTAAATTGATTGGTAATTGTACTTAAAATTCTCATATCTTTATATGTTTAACAACTCTCAAATAATATATTTCGAATAATATATGAAAGACATGCAAGGGAAAAAAGCTTCTTTCTCTTCTGCACTTCGATGTGGTGTCAACAAAGGAGAGCTTCTTGAGTTCTTTGTACATTGATAAGTGATGGTCAATATTTTCAAGACCTCAACTCCCATTTTTATGTGTATTATATCATTAGCCATTGACATTTTGTTTGTTGTTATTTAGATTATATAATATAATTATATAATGATAGAAGATTTACAAAATGATATAAACGATTAGTACAAATAGTTGGAGACTACCAAAAAAATGTACCATGTCCAAATTAATCAAATCTAAAACAGTGAAAAGTCTGATGGGAGAGTATGCATGACTAGTTATGTGGCAGAGTGAAAATGTGTGCCAGGATAGAACGAAGATCTGTTATCTGCCTGCCCCATTAGTATAATTTTAAAATACTTTGATTATATGTTGTTTGTAATGTTAATTGAAAAACATTTTTTATCCTCTATTTTCAAGACCTTTTATTATTTTCAGCTTACTTATTACATTTGTTGAGACAGGAAGTGAATACTACTGGAGAGGTTACCTTTATGCTGTTTTACTTTTTGTCACAGCCGTAATTCAAACATTGGTATTGTCACAATATTTCCATCGTATGTTCCTTGTGGGACTGAGAATTCGTACAGCGTTGATAAGCTCCATTTACAGAAAAGCACTCAGGCTATCCAATAGTGCGAGGAAAGAGTCTACTGTCGGAGAAATTGTCAACCTTATGTCAGTCGATGCACAAAGGTAATGTCTTTTTAATAATAGCTTTTTGTTAAAAAATAAACTTTAAATTACTATTTTAACAATAATCAATTCAATATCCTTATATGGTAGAAAATTCTGACTGTAATTAATTATTAACAATTCTCTGTTGAAATTTTGTGAGGAGCTTAAACCAAAAATGTATGTTGAAAAGTTGGTTGTGTCCTCTGGGCGATGTGTGGCATTGAGATTATCTGGATTCCAAAGTGTTAATCATGTAGTTGAGATAGATCAGGCAAACACACTGGTCTACTTCAATAGGTCTTTTGGAATGGCTGGCACTAAAGTATAAAATTGACTTCCTCTGGAGTGTAAGCAAACTGATGTCAATAGGATTATATTAGATATTACATTGAAACATAAGCACCTTTGAGTGATCTTGGACCCTAAATGGCATTAGAAAAAAAATAATGTTAATTGTTTTTAAAATTTCAAAATTTTTCTGATTTTTTCATGGTTATCTTCTGTGGACTAGTGGAATATTTTTTTTACCTTGTTATTTTGGATTGAACTTCCGATCCTGACAAAACATAAAAATGTCCTAGTCTGGTTTTGTCACATTCAAATCTTTCAGTCGATTGACAGATCTAACCTCTACAGGCAGTTAATTGGCAGATCTAAAATAATATAAATATTCTTCTTATAGCACTTATTGAAAAGAGTTATCTAAATATTTTAACCATCAATTCTACGAGTAAAGCATTTTTTATTTTATCTTATACTGAAAATATGATTTTCTAAAGAAAAACAAAAATAAATTTGATATTTCCATACTGACTGATTCTGTTATTTCAAGGTTTATGGATCTCACTGCCTACTTGAATATGATTTGGTCAGCTCCTCTACAAATAGCTTTAGCTCTGTACTTCTTGTGGAATATATTAGGACCCTCCGTGCTGGCTGGTTTGGCCGTTATGATTGTGTTGATTCCTATTAATGGGGTCATTGCCAATCGCACTAAAACACTCCAGATAAGACAAATGAAAAATAAAGATGAGAGAGTCAAGTTGATGAATGAAGTCCTCAGCGGTATAAAGGTAAAAAATTTGCTTATTTTTTCATTACCACCAAGGAGACCTAATCTATCAAATTGACAAAAAAAATTTGGAGAGAGTAAATAAACTGGATTCACATTTGACAGCTGTCAATATATCCGCACCGCCTATTCTAAACATCGGTCAAAATTAATCTGAGCAAGCACCTCTATAATCAAAATGCTAAAAATATTATATTTAAACATTTATTGTATGCATTGTACCGTATACCCATATTCCACCCGCAGGTATGAGTTGACCACTCAAATGTGAATCCAGTACTAATGTTATTACACTTTTTGGCGTACAATTGTGTATACATATTTATGATATCCATTAATCCTTTCATTTATGTGGGTAATTGATTCCAGAAAATCAATATGTAAATGAAAACCGTTTAAATGGAAACATTGAATGATATTTTACATATTGCTAGATATTCTATTCTTAGTTTAAAGTTATGTTTTTTTGAGAAATGGTTCCTAATAATTAATCGAACACTTATTTTGAATATATGATATATGTATATTATTTAATACATAATGCACAACACAAGTTGACAACAGAATATTGTAAATGAACTTAGATAAAATTAAAATTGGGGAAGCCCTGTGGTCACGTGATTTTCACAGTCAAAACCTTAGTCAAGAAACAATAATACTGTATTGCTGATTACTTAATAGATGTGACATCTATTAAGTAATAATTTGGTTTCTAAATAGAAATTATTAATTACAAAATTTCAAACAGAATAAACCATGTTAAAAATGAATTTTCATAAATGGACCATGTAAATGGAGGTATTACTATGTTTCATTCCAATTAATTACATACTACTTGTTTAAAATAATTAAATGGATTATATGTATATTTGAAAATAGTTAAACGAGTCTTCTCTTGAGTGTATGGAAAGTTGTAGTTTAATGAGTGCAAATTTTAAAGTTTCTTGATTTAGACATACAACAATTTATGTTAATTATTTGTTTACAGGTTCTAAAATTATATGCTTGGGAGCCTAGTTTTGAAGCACAAATACTAAAAATAAGAGATAAAGAAATTCATGTTTTGAAGCAAGCAGCGTATTTAAATGCTGCAACTTCATTTATTTGGTCATGTGCGCCGTTTTTGGTAATTATTATTTAATCTTATATGTATATATAGATTATAAACAGTAAAAAATTCCGATAACAACAGCTTGAACAAAAAAATTATAATAATGAACACAAATGTATAATTATTTATGAGGAAATTCATGAAATTGAGTATTTTTTTAAGGTGTGACTTGCAAAATATGTACATGATGAAAATTCCATTGAAATGAATTATAATTTAAAACAAATCAAGATTAATTAACCAGCATTCTTATCTTATTTGTTTCTTATTGAGTGATGTCACTTATAATATCTTAATAGGACTCTTGGCAAACATTAAAAATTATTGTCATGTTTGGGGAAAGTTTATAATATTGTACTATAAATAATGTGAAAAATCATAAGAATGAAGAAATATTTTTATATTCAGATTTCTTCAAATGTTTTCCAATTATAACGATTTTTCCATTATTGCTATCCATATGCTGGGAATAACAATATTGTTCAAATAAATTCATATTTACAAATTGTAATAATTCTTAAAATGTTTTAAATAATACTATTGCTTGTGGCCTTGTTTATAATATTATTTTTCCAGCCCTAAATGATTTGTTTAATTGAATGAACATGTTTATTTTGTAAGGTGACTATATTGACTTTAATGACATATACATTTGTCGATGAAGAGAATGTGCTGACACCACAGAAAGCATTTGTTTCTCTTACACTATTCAACATAATGTACATGCCCCTCAATTTGCTGCCAATTTTAATTGTTTACATTATCGAGGTACTTAAAAGAAAAGTTTATATTTGAATGATGGTAATGGTTTCAAAAGCTGCTGAAATCATGTAGCTGCTGACTAATATCATTCAACACTACTAATAATATTATTCTTCTCTTTCTTTATACATACATTCATACCACCTCTTAAAGAAATCTTTGTTTATTTATACTCCCCACTGTTTAGATGTAAATCAATTTGTGATGGAAGAAAATAATTTTAGATTTTTATATAAGTTGAATATATTTACTTTTACAATACAAAATCAATACTAATGAAACCTTATTACTATTGAATCCAAAAAAATATTGAAAATCTTTGTGTTTGTGGCCGTTCTTCATGTAGAAAGAAAAAAAAATCTAAAATGCCTTTGCGTTTAATTAAACACTTTTTTATCTATAATAATATATAAATTGAAGAATATAATAGTGATAAAATCTAAATGATGTTTAAGAAAAAATATACATCTCAAATAAATAAATAATTAACAAAGATTTCTATAAGCACCTTACCACTGTGCAAGGATGTGGCTGATTCTCTCTGCCTCCCTTCTTTCATTCTTTATGTAGTCAATATTGTATGGAATTTAGGTATCGCTGGTATCATTTGCAACCTTTGTCTTAACCGATCCGGCAAATGTTTTGGACTCCAGGATTGCCTTTGTATCTCTATCGCTGTTCAACATTCTTCGATTCCCCCTTTCCATGCTGCCCATGATGATATCTAATCTAGTTCAAGTAAGTTCCAAACGGCTTAATTTATTTTCATCCTGGTGACAGTAATTTATTTTAACACACATTACATACATACATATTTTGCTTTTATTTTATTTCTGCATAAAATTGTCATTTCTTTAATATTGAAATCTTTATTTTTCAATTATTCCTTAATATATTGGGAGTACAAATTAGTTCGGTCCGTTTCCAAAAGATGGCTCTGCCTGCTATGAATGGTTCATAGTGACCGCCGATTTTGGCAGTTTCAGAGAGGTTAGACATCTGCCAATAATATTCAGTTTATATCGCTTTGAGTTTCATGCAAAAACCTTGTTTTGTACAGTGTTGAAAATGTCGAATTTTGTGTTAACCAAGCAGCATTTGCAGGAGGTTTTAATTTTCTGCTTTAATTGGAAGAAAAGTGTAGCTGAAGCCCATCGAATGCTTGTCGAAGTTTATGGTGACGCTGCTCCAACTGATAAATCATGTAGGGAATGGTTTCGACATTTCAAGGATGGAGATTTCAGCGTCGAAGGCAAGCCTCGCTCTGGACAGCCAAAAAAATTCGAGGACAAAGAATTAGAGGCATTACTCGAAGAAGATCAGAGTCAAACGCAAGAGGAGCTTGCAGAATCATTGGGAGTGACTCAACAAGCCGTTTCCGTAAATGCTCAAATGGGATGTCTTACCGCACCCGCCGTATTTCCCGGACATTGCTCCTTCTGATTACTGGTTGTTCCGAAGAATGCAGCACAATTTGGCAGGTCACCGGTTCACTTCTTTCGTAGAAACTGAAAATTGGCTCCAAACTTGGATCGCCTCAAAAGACGAGTCTTTTTTTCGAGATGGAATTCGAAAATTGCCTGAGAGATGGGGAAAAAGTAGTAGCCAGCGATGGACAATACTTTAATTGATCTGTTCATTCATTTTTGAACACAAAAAAACGGACCAAACTAATTTGTACACCCAATATTTAACCTATTTTGTTTGTTGAATTAAAAAGTATTTATGAGGTTATATTTAATTTTTCATAAAAATCAACATTTTTAATGATATTGAAGTTATAGTAATTTTTAATGTTTTAAGTTAGTTGCATTTTTAGACCATTTGTGAATGATTAATCCAACAATTACATAACATAACAAATTTCATATGTATTTATGTACGAGTCATATCCAGAAAGTAAGTGTACTGAATTTTTTTTATTTAAACAAAAAAATTACGTGGTTACCGTAGTACATATGTAAGCTATTTTTCGACATAGTCACCATTCCTCTCAATGCAGGTGGTGAAGCGGGGTATCAACTTTTTGATGCCTTCCTCGAAGTATTAGGTGTACAAATAAGTTTCCGCCGTTTTTTATAAAAAAATGGGCATTTATTGTGAAAGAACGGAACCTCATGTTTTATTCGAAGTAGTACCCATCGCTTGCCACTACTTTTCCCCATCTTTCTGTCAGCATACGAATACCGCGTCAGTCATCATCATCATCTTTTGAGGCTATCCACGAATCGACTCAATTTTTGGTATCTTCATATGATGTGAAGTGCTGCTCAGACAGGCCATGCGTCATCGATCAAAACAAGTGGTAATCAGAAGGAGCAATGTCTGGTGAATACAGCGGGTGGGGTAAAACTTCTCAATTGAGTGTTTCCAAATAGGTTTTGACCGGTGCCGCAACATGTGGACTAGCATTATCATGCAGGAGAATAATTTTGTCGTGTCTGGCGTAGTAGTGGGCGCGCTTTTCCTCGAGTGCTCGACTCAATCTCATCAATTATGTTCGGTAGACAGCCCCAGCAATGGTTTCATTCGGTTTGAGCAACTCATAATACACGACACCAAGCTGATCCCACCAAATACACAACAAGAGTTTTTTTCCATGAATATTTGGCTTAGCCGTAGATGTTGAAGCATGACCAGGGGATCCCCATGATTTCTTCCTTTTTGGATTATCATAATGGATGCATTTTTCATCACCAGTGACTATATGGTGCAGAAAACCCTTTCGTTTATGCCTGGCAAGCAGCATTTCACATGTGGAAAATTGGCATTCAAAGTTTCTCCGTGTCAGTTCATATGAATCCCAATTTCTTTGTTTTTGAATCATTCCCAATGATTTCAACCCATGTGAAATTGCTTGTTGAGTCACTCCTAATGTAAGTGCAAGTTCTTCTTGCGTTTGGCACGAATCTTGATCCAATAATACTTCCAATTCCGCGTCTTCGTACACTTTCGGCCTTCCGCTACGTTCTTTGACTTCGATGTCAAATTCACCGTTCTTAAACTTTTGAAACCACTCACGACAACTTCTCTCACTTAAGGCAGCCTCACCATATGCTTCTACAAGCAATCGATGCGCCTCAGCTGCAGATTTCTTCAAATTGAAGAAGTAAATCAAAAGTTCCCGCAAATGACGCTTATTCGGCTCAAAACTTGACATTTTCGAACACAAAAAAATATGTTATACTGATAAAAATTCACTAATATTTCAAGGTCATGTTGTTGACAGATGTCCAACCTTACGATAATGACATTTTACATCTGACAATTTTAACCATAACTTACTGGTGGCGCCAACTTTTGTCAAACGGCGGTGACTTATTTGTACACCCAATAGTTTCCCGCCAACCCCTCCGTCCACTTCTCCACCTCCTCCTTTACCTCCTCGTCGGTTGAAAACCTTTTTCCACCCATGTGCAGCTTCAGGGAGGTAAAGAAATAGTAATCTGAAGGTGCTAGGTCAGGGGAATGCGTGGGATGGTTCAGGACATCCCATTTAAACGAGGCGAGCAGTTCCTTCGTGGCGTTGGCCGTGTGTGGTCTGGCATTGTCGTGCAGCAGGCAGACTCCCTTTGTCAGCATGCCTCTCCTCTTGTTCTGAATCGCCCTCCACAATTTTTTTAGGGTCTCACAGTATCTTGCAGAGTTGATGGTCTCCCCATGAGGCATATATTCAATTAAAATTATGCCTTGACAGTCCCAAAACACGAATGCCATGATTTTCTTGGCTGAAATTGTGGTTTTGAACTTTTTGGCGGAGGGTGAAGAGGTGTGACGCCACTGTTGAGACTGCCTTTTGGTTTCAGGCGTGTAGTGTGCAACCCAAGTTTCATCTCCAGTATTGATGGAGCGGAGAAATTCATCTCCATGGAGTTTGCAGCGCCTCAAAAACTCTTGCCCGGCCTCTACTTGATTCAACTTGTCTTGGTCTGTCAGCTGTTTTGGGACCCACCTCGCGGACAGTTTCCTATATCCGAGGGTTTCTGTGATGGTTTTATGTAGTAGAGATCTGGAGATTTGCGGAAACATCGCAGAAAGTTCATCCACAGTCAATCTGCGATCGTCACGGAGCGCAGTTTCGATTTTTTCCACAATTTCGTCAGTCACAATTGAAGGTCTTCCGCTCCTCTGATCATCATGCACAGACGTACGACCGTTTTTAAACTCGCGACACCACTTGTACACACTCGTACGATTCATAGCTTTATCACCATATGCAGTTTTCACCTCACTATAAACCTCAACCGGAGGTTTTCCCTTCCAAACGAGATAATGGATGACGCCGCGTATTTTGCACTTGGCGGGAGATTGGATTGACATTTTTCACGAAACGTGGTGTCGTGTCGACACTTCTCAACGTACTGACCTCGAACCGGTCTCGTTGCGGAGGGGAAGGGTCAGGCTACACGGAAGTGTAGCCAACATGTAGAAAATAAAATCCATCCGATCGTGAGAGCCTCAGTACACTTACTTTCTGGATAAGCCTCGTATATTCCATAATGTCAATAATAAAACTGAATTTAATAAATTTTCTTCAAATATTATGAAGTAAAAGTATGTTAAAATTATTATTGTATTTTTACATTAGTGAATAATTTGAGAATGATTTTGAACCTCCGTTGCACTAATTATTTCCTTAAATGTTGGATTAGATTAACAGATTAACGACCATACAATTTTTTAATGTTTATGACTTGGTCTTGATGTTATTTCATTAAACATTTTCCCACAATATATGCTTATAATGTTTGGACCAAATTAATTTTCACTGAAAATTCTTCTGAAAATTTGTGGCTTTGTAAAATTGAATCTCAAATTTTTATGTTTATAATGAATGTTGATAAATATTAGGTTTTCTGGAGGAAAATGATGTATTTTGCATGGTCATTTTTGACCATCAGTTGTGTTCCAGGTTTTGGTCCTATAAGACGTGTTTTGTGTTCTATTCATCAGTTGACATCTGGAGAACGTTATTTTAGTGATTTTTTTTTCGAACGTGGGTTAAGATGGAATTATATACCTGACAAACAATTTATACTAAATTGCATGTTTTACGAATACTGTCGAAAAAATAATGCAACAACTGCAACTAAAAAAATTTGCCACACATTTTGAAAATGTTTAACTTTTCGGCAATACGAATTTTCGGTGGTTTAAACAATTTAAAAGTGGTGATTTTAATCTAAAAAACAATCCTTGAAAGTGAAAGAGTAGTGAAAGTGGTTGATGATGTATTGCGTTCAGGTATAGCATAGTTTAGAGAGCAGACTCTCTTCAAGGGCGCTCTAACTTGGGATTCTACTATTATTGAAAGATGAAAAATATTATAAAATAAATTGAGTTTAAGTATACGAAAGTAGTATATGTTCAGAAAACATATTTGGTAAGAAAACCGCAGAGAACTTATTGCAGGAAGATAAACTACAAAGAAATCTTTGTAGATCTTCTGATATGTGATAGTAACACATTAAAAAACAACATTTTCGTCCGGACAACCTATTTCTAAGGATATTCTTTGAAGAAATTTTTGGTTAATTTTATTAGTTTTAAAGGGAATTTCCGAATATTTTTTAATACTATCGGACATAATAAAATGTAGCTCAATACATAATTAATATGAGCATAATTAATAAAAAATCTTTTACACAATTAATTTTTTTTTCCCTGAAAAATGTTAAATCGGAGTAACACAGGAATAATCGCATTGTTGAAATTAAAAGGTGATTTTCTGTCATATTCCATAAAGAATTATCTAATTTTACATTAAACCCTGTTAGCCAGTATTGATTTCAGAAAGTATGTCATAGATTTTACTATAGCGGGTAGTAAAATCACTGACAATCTCTGGTAAATCTTCATGATTGCTAACCAGTCTAAAATATCATAAATTATTATGTTATAACATTACTAACAATAATTTAAATATAAGTTTTACTATACAAATATGTAACATAATGGAATATATTTTAATTTGTTTCATTTGGAAATTTTCAGACTAGTGTTTCAGTTAAAAGAATTAATAAATTTATGAATGCCGATGAATTAGACCCCAGCAGCACTGATCATGATACTGTAGAAGGTAAGTTGTTTCCTTTTTTTATTTATATACTATAATGTAGTTGATTTTTTCATATCAAATACATATGTGTACTGAACTGTAGTGGATGGTGATTTACTTTGTTTTAATAGTAGGGTATTTGCAGCCCACAGGTAAATAGTTTTCAATACATAACAAATATGAAATGGTTTGTTTCGAATATCACATTGATTTTGTTTTAAATACATTTTCTAATAAACAAGTTATCTTTTATTTCAAAAAATATTGACAACACACTTTCTTTGACCCATGGCATTGTAACAAGTCACTCACGCCAATAAATAATGCATCGTTCATTATAAGGATGTTTTATTTATAATATTTCTGGTCAATTTGTTACAAATTATCAGTCTACATTTATTGGTCAATAAATTGTCCATTATTTATTTATTTGTTTTCTCAATACAGGCTGAGCACAATTACATTTAAAAATACCAAAAATGTTAACATTAAAAATAAAATGATGTATATGCATACATATATACACACAAACATACACATATATACACATACATACACATATATACAAAGTCACTTAAATACATTGTTTACTGCTTTCTAATGCGCTCAATCTTAGAAAAAAAAATCTTTTGCTTTCGGTAGTGTGATATGAAATATGTCAATATCCGAAGCAGTCCCGTTCAAAAGTTAAGGCCCTACCAACAGGCATAGCAGCTGGAAGACCCGTTCTTGCATATGTTATTGTGAACAGTTCTTGCCGGCGCAGTCTAATGTAATTGTTAGGAACATTTAACGCTAATCTTTGTAGTAATGCTGGATAGCTCACAACTCCTCGAACGAGTCTGACAACGTATACCAGGAAACACAAATCTCTTATGCTCAAGGAGTTATACCCGAGCATGCCCAGCAAAAACTGAGTAGGATAGACACCAAATTCACTTATATAGAGATATCGTTGATATTTTTTTTGTAACTTCTCCACCATGAGTGAGTTCTGCACCCCCAACGGGCTCCAAATGCAAGCATTGCTTTTTAGTTTGCTACGGATCAATGAATTAAACAACATTTTGAGCACCATTTGGTTTTCAAACGACTTAAAGATACTCATTACAAATCCTAGAGTTTTATAAGCTGAGTTGCACATAATTTCTATGTGAGGACCAAATGCGAGATTGCTGTGGAACAAGACACCCACATCTTTACTATTATCTGTGCGGGGTATAGGTATAGATTCTAGTGTATATCTATGAAATTTCAAGACGTGTGAGCGATGATACGACATAATTTTGCGATTTGATGCATTGAAATATAATTTATTATTGTGACTCAACTCAAAAACGTTCTTGAGATCTGATTGTATGTAAGTTTAAGCAGTCAGTATAGGAACTAATTTTTTTTAAAGATTTTGAGGTCATCAGCAGATAGAAGAAACATGTTTTTTTTATAACTCTACCTGTATTATTAATAAAAATAAGAAATAAAGAAGGTCCAAGATTAGACCCCTGAGGAACACCTGAGTAGGCAGTGAAATAATCGGAATTGTAGATTCCATGTCAAACAAATTACTTTCTTTCTGTAAGATAATCTGACAGCAGCCTTAGTAAGTTACCTGGGATCCCAAGTTCATTAATTTTTTCTAATATTTTTTTGTGATTGACGCGAACAAAAGCTTTTGCAAAGTCATGGTACGAACAATCAATCTGATTGCCACTATCTACGAGGGCGGTCCGATAAATACTTAGCCTCACCGCCCGATGGCACCACTATCGCAAGAGAAATTTTTTATCGCGTAGTAAATTCTCGTTGACAGCTACTGTCAAAATTTCAGCCGAATTAGACGCGTAGTTTTGTTTTGACCGCGTGTGGAAGCGAGCATGTCCGCGGATTTGAGAAAAATGGAAAAAGAGCAATATCGGTTGGTGATTCGATTCTTGTTTTTGAAAGGGAAATCGCGCAGCGAAATCAAAGAGCGCTTAGATGCTGTGTACGGTGACTCTTCTCCTTTGATGGTGACTGTCAAAAATTGGTTTAACGAGTTTCAACGTGGTCGCACGTCGGTTTTTGATGAGCCACGCCCAGGTGCCCCGAAAACGGCTACCACGGAGGATAACGTGACAAAAATCCACGATCTCGTATTGGCAGACCGCCGATTTAAGGTGCGCGAGATAGCTGAGATAGTAGGCATAGTAGGTCATATCCTGCATGAAGTATTGGGCATGAGAAAGCTGTCGGCGCGATGGGTGCCGCGTTTGCTCACTCCGGACAACAAGCGCAACCGTGAGACCACTTCAGAGCAGTGTTTGACGATGTTTAAGCGCAATCCGAAGGAGTTTCTGCGTCGTTTCGTGACCGTCGACGAAACATGGATACACTGGTACACACCCGAGACCAAGGAACAGTCGAAACAGTGGACTTCACCCGGCGAACGTGCTCCGAAGAAGGCGAAGACTGTCCTATCGGCCGGAAAGGTGATGGCCACCGTTTTCTGGGATTCAAAAGGTGTGATCTACATCGACTTCCTGGAGAAGGGCAAAACGGTCACAGGGCTCTACTATGCCGAATTATTGGGCCGATTCGACGCCGAATTGCAGAAAAAACGGCCCCATTTGGCGAAGAAAAAAGTGCTCTTCCATCATGACAACGCACCGGCTCACACCTCCGCCGTCGCTGTGGCCAAATTGGTAGAATTAGGCTACGAACTGCTGCCCCATCCACCATATTCTCCGGATTTGGCCCCGTGCGACTTCTTTTTGTTTCCAAATTTGAAAAAGTCACTCGCCGGGCAGAAATTTGGGTCGAATGAGGAGGTTATCGCCGCCACGGAGGCTTACTTTGCAGACCTCCAGAAAACGTATTTTTCAGACGGGTTAAAGAAGTTGGAGCATTGCTGGGTCAAGTGTATCGAACTCAAAGGAGATTTTGTTGAGAAATAAATCGCCATTATTCCAAAAATTTTGTTATTCTGTTGTAGGCTAAGTACTTATCGGACCACCCTCGTACAGTCCTTGAGACATAGTCAGTGAAGAACGTCAGATTGGATTCAGTAGATCTGCCTCTTCTGAAGCCATGCTGCTCATCAATTATAAATGGGTCCACTAACGACCTTAGCGTGCGATCATAAACATTTCTAAGAGCTTTAGCTATTGAAGAGAGTATGGACAAATAGTATTTTATTTTCTAAGCCCAATCAGATAATTTGCCTAAAATAGATGCTATTCATGCCCTAGTTGGTAGAATGCTTAACTTCAAACTTGCGAGTTTCGCTATCGATTCCTAATGGAATCAAAAAAGTTGAAAAGAAGTCAAAAATAATTTAGTAATGCATACACTGAGAAGAATACATGAAGTGTAAATGTCGTACTGAATACATATTTAAGTATTAAAGAATGAATGTGAACTTAAAACTAATGTATTAAATAGGATGATGAAGAGCACTGGAGATTGTTTTGAATGTGTAGAACAAATGAATAAAGAAAGACTGATAAACTATAAATAAATGTACTGTCCAAATGTAACTGGAAGGCATAGAGGATGACCAAGAAAAGTATGGTTAAATCAAGTGAATGATATTTTTTAAAGAAAGGAATGTACCATCAGAAGTCTGAGAAATCGTAGAACCTTTTGGATAAGGTTTATGAATGTAGAAGAGGCAAGATATGTCACGATAGAGAAGTTTAACTCTCTTTCTTTCCCAACAGAGAAACAACATGATGGTATGTATGTTTATTCTGTCCATGAATACACAGTTGTATTAGAGCACTATTCAGTACTCGTAAGAATGCTACAATTTCAGACCTTCAGTCAGACAAAAATAATAAGAAAGCACAAAACACGTTAAAAACTATTAACGAGAATGCAAGCTGCTTGCATTTGCATAATCGTATACAGTTGTCCAATTTCTATGTTGTTACATCACAAGCTAAAGTGTGGAATTAAGTGTTTGGTTTTGCCAAGTTGTTTCTGGCAGAAAAAGAATACTGGCATGTTTCTAATTCTTAGTTTATGTTTTTTGTCTAAAAATCTAAATTATTTTATTGCACAATTTTGGATAAATTTACTGAATACTTAAGTGATAAAATGTTGACATTTATATGTAATATGTAAAATTATTGGAAAAACTCTATGCCCATACTCGAATTATTAGCATTGTAGCTAAAAAGGCTTTATTCACGGAGAATAATTTTACCAGACTGGTTTTACTTAAGTCCATATTTAATCTGAATGTATGTTATGCGTCAACTCGAATAGCCCTTGGGTGGCATAAAAAGACTGCAATTCATTGAACTTACTGATTGACTTTGAACTTGTGTTTTATTGCCTTTGAGTATTTGGGTTTAATCTTCAAAAATTGTGTGCTTGCTGAAATGTAATAGCTTACACACAATTATCCTATACAGGCATAGGTGGTATCCAACAATAGGTTGAGCTGAAAAATATTCATGAGCAATGACTTGCCTATATTATAATATTCAAATAAAAAAATGAATCCATGTTCAAATTTATCTAAAATTTTCAGAAAATCCTTTAATTATTGAAAATGGAAAATTTTCATGGGGTGATAATGAGCCTGTTTTACATAATATTAACGTGAGCATTAAATCTGGATCTCTGGTTGCTGTGGTGGGAAGTGTGGGCTCTGGCAAGAGTTCCTTGCTCTCAGCTTTCTTAGGAGAAATGGACAAACTCTCTGGAAGGGTTAATACACATGGCTCCATCGCTTACGTTTCCCAACAGGCATGGATACAGAACTGCACTCTGGAAGACAATATCCTCTTTGGTAAAAAGTTGGACAAACCTGTTTACAACTCTATTGTTAATGCCTGTGCTCTAAAACCAGATTTGGATATGTTACCCGGTGGAGATCAGACAGAGATTGGAGAAAAAGGTTTGTTGATAATTATCTTACTGGATCTTGGTTTAAACGCTTTTCTATTCGCCTATGAGTAGAAAATTTAAAAAAAATTGTAAAAGTATTACTCTTGACGTGGTATGTGTTCAACTTAGTGTTCAACTTATCCCCAATCGTTGATGTAGACTAGATATTTTGTGGTTTCCATATAAAGGTTTCAAAAATATTGTTATTTAAAAGTAGAATGGTAAGATTATTTACAAAATCCTGATAATATTTTTTATATAATTTAGGGGGAATTTTAAGAATACATTATCCAACGCTTCTTCGCTGAGACTATATTCGCACTTGTTAGAATTTAAAACGTTTAACTTTGTTAAATGTTTCTTTGTGGAAGAAAGTCCAATACGTGTCTAAGGATATATAACTAAACCAAGGGCTACAGCGCATTTTTCTTTTAGTTATTATAATTTTGCATCTATGAATTCCTTTTTTAATAATTTGAATATTTCAGGTATAAATTTATCTGGTGGACAAAAGCAAAGGGTGTCTCTTGCCCGTGCAGTTTATTTCGACAGTGATATATATTTTCTGGATGACCCTTTAAGTGCCGTGGATTCACATGTTGGGAAGCATATCTTCGATAATGTGATCGGCCCTTCCGGTTTATTGAAGGGTAAAACTCGTATTCTTGTCACTCATGGTATAACATATTTGCCTGAAGTAGACCATATTATTGTGCTGAAAGATGGAGAAGTATCTGAGTTTGGCACGTACAAACAGCTGCTAGATAAGAAAGGCGCTTTTGCTGATTTCCTCTTGCAACACTTGCATGAGAGTGCAGATCAACAGACTGGTAATTATAATTTTTAATCTCATATACGAGGCATATCCAGAAAGTAAGTGTACTGAATTTTTGTAGGTTACAATTTTTTTTATCTAAACAAAAAAATTACGTGGTTACCGTAGTACATATGTAAGCTATTTTTCAACATAGTCGCCATTCCTCTCAATGCAGGTGGTGAAGCGGGGTATCAACTTTTTGATGCCTTCCTCGAAGTAGTTTCCCGCCAACCCCTCCGTCCACTTCTCCACCTCCTTTACCTCCTCGTCGGTTGAAAATCTTTTTCCACCCATGTGCAGCTTCAGGGAGGTAAAGAGATAGTAATCTGAAGGTGCTAGGTCAGGGGAATGCGCGGGATGGTTCAGGACATCCCATTTAAACGAGGCGAGCAGTTCCTTCGTGGCGTTGGCCGTGTGTGGTCTGGCATTGTCGTGCAGCAGGCAGACTCCCTTTGTCAGCATGCCTCTCTTGTTCTGAATCGCCTTCCGCAATTTTTTTAGGGTCTCACAGTATCTTGCAGAGTTGATGGTCTCCCCTTGAGGCATATATTCAATTAAAATTATGCCTTGACAGTCCCAAAACACGGATGCCATGATTTTCTTGGCTGAAATTGTGGTCTTGAACTTTTTGGCGGAGGGTGAAGAGGTGTGACGCCACTGTTGAGACTGCCTTTTGGTTTCAGGCATGTAGTGTGCAACCCAAGTTTCATCTCCAGTATTGATGGAGCGGAGAAATTCATCTCCATGGAGTTTGCAGCGCCTCAAAAACTCTTGCCCGGCCTCCACTCGATTCAACTTGTGTTGGTCTGTCAGCTGTTTTGGGACCCACCTCGCGGACAGTTTCCGATATCCGAGGGTTTCTGTGATGGTTTTGTGTAGTAGAGATCTGGAGATTTGTGGAAACATCGCAGAAAGTTCATCCACAGTCAATCTGCGATCGTCACGGAGCGCATTTTCGATTTTTTCCACAATTTTGTCAGTCACAATTGAAGGTCTTCCGCTCCTCTGATCATCATGCACAGACGTACGACCGTTTTTAAACTCGCAACACCACTTGTACACACTCGTACGATTCATAGCTTTATCACCATATGCAGTTTTCACCTCATTATAAACCTCTACCGGAGGTTTTCCCTTCCAAACGAGATAACGGATGACGCCGCGTATTTCGCACTTGGCGGGAGATTGGATTGACATTCTTCACGAAACGTGTTGTCGCGTCGACACTTCTCAACGTACTGACCTCGAACCGGTCTCATTGCGGAGGGGAAGGGTTAGGCTACACGGAAGTGTAGCCAACATGTCGAAAATAAAATCCATCCGGTCGTGAGAGCCTCAGTACACTTACTTTCTGGATACGCTTCGTAATTAATTTATTGTAAGCTCTCTTATCGTAATCATCTACAATTTTACAACATAAGAAAACAAGCTAAACTTACGTGGCAAAAAGGTTATAAAAGTAAGATAAATGCGGTAGAAATGAGTGTTGTGTTGAATGTTTAGGGAAACAAAACATAACAAAATTAGGAAACAATACGGACTAAAAGAAGATGCAGTACTTAAGATGAAAAAAGGCATTGAAATAGAAGGCATGAATTACTCACAAAAATAATCTATACAAGTAGTATAGAAGATATGAGAAGTTCGATAAGAACTAGAAAAATGTGGCACGACCAATTGAATCAAATTCTAAAAGAGGGAAGACTAATAGGACAGTGTGCATGAAGTTATCTTGGTTTAATATTTTGAATGGTGTAAAGAAAGGAAGCGTTATGTCACCCTGGTTGTTCAATATTTTTATAGATTCATGTGTGAAGGAACTACAGAGCTCAATTGGCATAGAAATGTCGGATAGGAATGTGTGCGGATTGCTGTATGCAAATGACATGGTAGTGCTGAGGGAGAGTGAACATAAATAGCAGAGTTCGATAAGTAAATTGTATGAGAGATGCGAAGAAAAAGATCTAAGAATGAATGTTGCAAAATCCAAATTAATGATGATTGAAAAGTGCAAGGGAAAAGTAAGTGTGACATATGTGTGAATGATGAAAGGTTGGAGGTAGTTGAGGAATTTTGCTATTTGGGTAGTATTTTTTCAGACGATGGAAGAATTAAGAGGGATATCGAACGGCATGTAGCAATAGGAAACAAAGTCAATGGGGCACTAAAACATGTATACTCAAACCGGACAGTATTAAAATCTACTAAAATAGTCCACAATAGTATTTTTTTAAATTTATTTTGCACATGACAAAAAATATGCATAATTTGTGAAAAAACAACACGTAATTTAATTCAGACACACAATTTTAATGGATCTGGGTTTGTTGCCTTTCATTTGTCGTGCCCCAGTAAACTAGGCTTTTGCCTGTATCTCACTGAGGACAATGACAAATGATTTTGATACCATATTTTATGTATGGGAGTAAAAACATGGAACCTGGAAAAATAATTAGAGGAGCTGAATAAATGCGTGCATTGAGAAAAATACATGGAGCGAAAATGTATGACAGAATACGGAATGAAGTGATATGGGCTGAATGTGAACCTTAGGCTGATGTGTTAAGTAAGATGAAGAAAAGCATGCTGAGATGGTTATGTGGAACGAATGAATGAAGAAAGATTAACGAAACAGATATATAGTGCGAATATGAGTGGAAGACATGTGAGAGGAAAAGCAACGAAAGTATGGTTTGATCAGGTAAATGATATCCTGAAAGAAGGAAATGTAGAAAGTCATAGAAATCATAGAAGTTGTATGGATGTAGATGAGGTTAAGGATGTGTCATGGCTTGATGATATGTATGCTTTATGTTTGGTTTTATTCTTAGTAACCAGTTTTTTTTTTTGCAGAATTATTGGAAATTAAACAGCAACTGGAAAGTAGTTTAGGTGAACAAGAGTTTTTGAATAAACTGCAGAGGGCACGATCACTGTCAGAAAGTGCATCTGAGACACCTTCTGAGAAACGATCTATGAGTGGTAATAAATTTGTATTGATTTATTAAGTCTATTTGGAACAAATATTTCTGTTGACTAGTTATAATTTTATTCTGTTAATTATATTAAATATTTATAATATGCACTTTCAAAGTGACAAATGATAGTCATATTCATTCATTTTAATTTGTTTCCTCATAGTGGAAAGAAATAGTAGTGTAAAGAAAAAAACACCGGAAAAAACTCCTGAAACTATAATTGCAAACCAGGCGCAGAATAAACTTATCGAAGTGGAGAAAGCAGAAACTGGAAGTGTGAGTATTTTTACAAATCAACAACTATATATATTTTGTTTTGATCAATTGAATATTTTGATTTCTTCACAACTAGTAGTCTGACCTGGATCGCCCGGGTGTATGTCGGGATAAGTGAAATTCACTGTTCAAGTTACACCCAAGGTTAATTGTTTAATAAAAATAAATCGTTTCATATGATTGACATATTGATGTATAAAAAAATGCCCTATCATATGTGAAAAACATTATAACATTATTTTATATATTGAATGTTTGACTGTAAGAAGCTAATTAATACCAAGAGATATTGTTTAAAGTTAACCCAAGATAAAGTGGTGTAAAACTGTCTGTGGTAAAGCATTCTCTGCAGAGGCTAATACCATCTATGTTAAATGTTTGTCCTTGAGCTCATAGTGATGTACTACAAAATGAATTATTGAGTTTATCAAAAAATAATCACTTAAGATGACAGTTTTGATTGAGTTTATCTTTTTTTTCCATTGTTATTAAATGCTCTTGGTGCCTGTTTCTTTTTTTTTGTCAATATTCAAATTTTTTTGCATATTCATATGTCAAGCGAGCATATAAAAATCGTCAATAATATATTATGTGAAAACTATTATTATTAGTTTAATTTTAATACTTAGATATGTACTCCCGGTGACTTATTTGTAGGTTTTAATAAATCATACATTGCATTGACATACACTCTTGTAAGTTTAGCAGCATATTGAACTTTAAAGTAAATTTATCTCCTACTTGACATTTACGAGTATACTATAATCATATCTTAACTGCCTTTTAAAAATGTACCTGATTTTTTTATTCACACAAATCTGGTTGGTTGGAAGAGATTGCCACCTGGCAATAAACTCGCCTGATTATATTTGCAATAAAAGTGTTAAATAAATAAATAAAATTTGTAGAATGGTTAAGAAGGCATAAAAAAGGCTTGATTCTCGGAGTAGTTCATTCATGGAAACAGACATAGTGACACTACTTTTTATTTGTGTAGCGATTATTTCTTCTGGCCCGGTTACTTTTTCGGTTGATAAAGCTCTTTTTGTAAAAGCGCTATGTTTTGTGATCATCCATTGAATTTAGTGACCTCTTAATATTTTTTACTTTTGATAGCCAAATATAGATGCAAAACAGGTTCAATAATAATAAAAGGACAATTTATATAGCCTCATTTAGAGAGCAGACTTTCCTCAAGAGTGCTCGAACTCGGGATTCGAACCCACTATTATTGACAAATTAAAATATTACAAAAAAATAAGAGTGTAAAGATACGATGACAGCTGCAAATATTAGATTGAGTATTTGCCCGCACTTGCATATTTTCAATCTGCAATTTAATGTTTTGAAATAATCAAGAAATACGACAACGCTTTTATGGGCTTGTATGAAATGATTTTTGGAAGACTGAATTTAACTGAGAAAGACTCATTCTACTGACGTAAATTTTTTACACATTTGGGATTGAAATATGTTTGATATTTTTAAAAAAATCTTCCCATTTTACAATTTAAAAAAAATACTAAGCTGTTTTGTATATGGCACTTCTTCCCTTTTTACAAATACAAAAACCAAAGCAAAGTGTTATATATGGTGTCTCTTCTCCTTTTACAACTAGAATTCTGAAGGAAGATTTTACTATGTGATCTTGTCTTTATAACATGTTCATACCATCTAGAATTATTTTGTAATTGAAGAGTTGGGGGGAAAAAATCCAAGTTGAGCCATTAAAAGTTTTGCACATAACAAATTTAAGAGTAAAATGGGGGTGATGATTATTAAAATAACATTCTCATGCGTAAAATGTGTTCTTAAAATAAAATTACATTTTAAGTACCTAATTTTTATCATTGAAAACTATTATTTTTCCCATTGTAATTTTTATTTATTTATTTTAGGTGAAATTGAGCATTTTTGTACATTATCTGAAGAGTATAGGATTATTCCTGACAATAGCTACTTTGGTGATGAATTTAGTCTATCAAGGATTTTCTATTGGTTCAAATATATGGTTATCCGTATGGTCTGCAGATAAAGACTTGGTAAGTTTGACTAAACCATATAATAAGAGATTTTAACAATCATAACTGAATTTTTGTAGTCACAAATATAAGGCCTTCATAAAAATCATTGTCAAATAACTTTTTTATATGGTTAGTTTTTTTTTTTATATGATTTATTCATTCATTCATTACTCCTTAAAATATCCCCAGTGTGTGTGGACACATTGAAGCTGGGAAATTATTGTCTTCGGCCCCGTTAATACCAGGGTCTTCAAGATTAGAACTTCTGGAGTAGACACATAAATCGCTGTGCATTATCATATGGTGATATGGTCACAAACCGTAGTACGAGGCATATCCAGAAAATAAGTGTACTGAATTTTTGTAGGTTACAATTTTTTTTATTTAAACAAAAAAATTACGTGGTTACCGTAGTACATATGTAAGCTATTTTTCGACAAAGTCGCCATTCCTCTCAATGCAGGTGGTGAAGCGGGGTATCAACTTTTTGATGCCTTCCTTGAAGCAGTTTCCCGCCAACCCCTCCGTCCACTTCTCCACCTCTTCCTTTACCTCCTCGTCGGTTGAAAACCTTTTTCCACCCATGTGCAGCTTCAGGGAGGTAAAGAGATAGTAATCTGAAGGTGCTAGGTCAGGGGAATGCGCGGGATGGTTCAGGACATCCCATTTAAACGAGGCGAGCAGTTTCGTCTGGCATTGTCGTGCAACAGGCAGACTCCCTTTGTCAGCATGCCTCTCCTCTTGTTCTGAATCGCCCTCCGCAATTTTTTTAGGGTCTCACAGTATCTTGCAGAGTTGATGGTCTCCCCTTGAGGCATATATTCAATTAAAATTATGCCTTGACAGTCCCAAAACACGGATGCCATGATTTTCTTGGCTGAAATTGTGGTTTTGAACTTTTTGGCGGAGGGTGAAGAGGTGTGACGCCACTGTTGAGACTGCCTTTTGGTTTCAGGCGTGTAGTGTGCAACCCAAGTTTCATCTCCAGTAACGATGGAGCGGAGAAATTCATCTCCATGGAGTTTGCAGCGCCTCAAAAACTCTTGCCCGGCCTCCACTCGATTCAACTTGGCGGGAGATGGGGTTGACATTTTTCACGAAACGTGTTGTCGCGTCGACACTTCTCAACGTACTGACCTCGAACCGGTCTCGTTGCGGAAGGGAAGGGTCAGGCTACACGGAAGTGTAGCCAACATGTCGAAAATAAAATCCATCCGGTCGTGAGAGCCTCGGTACACTTACTTTCTGGATACGCCTCGTATGTGACAACCTTGAAAATAATCTCTCAATCATACTGGGTCCCTTTTTTACCACTAGAAACCGAAACATCTAGATTAATGATTAAGTATCTTACCAACTATGAGTATACTATGGCAGTTGCCAACATGATTAAATATTCAGTAATAAAATAAAATTTTAAAAACAACATTGCTTTTCAATCTTTATCAATTCGAACACATGAAGTGCTGAATAATTTCTTTTAAAAGCATGCTATAAAATTTGCCTGTATTTAGAATTCTAAAAAAATAGTAAAAAGGTGAAAGCAGATATAATTCACTGTCATATACTCTTACAAACTCTATTTCTCACCTTGATAGCTCTATGGGCTCACTTTTTTTAATGCATCTAAAGAAATTCAGAACGATGTTGAATTAAGCACCAAGCAAACATAACTGCCTATATTTTTTTTCAGCACTAATTGTGTTCACCACTGGTTGTATTATGTGAAGAGAACATAATATTATGCAATATTATTGTTTACTTGTTCATAGATAACATAAATATTGATTGTGTTTTAATAATTTTAGATAGTAAATGGTACAGCAGACATTGGAAAACGTGATTTATATTTAGGAGTTTATGGTGCTATGGGAGTTGGCCAAGGTACGTTTTTGCAGATAATCACACCAAATAAAATTGTATTTTAAATTTTTTCCATTTTGATTACAGTAAAAGTCTATTAATTAGAACAATGATAATTCGTAATTTGTATTTTTCGTCGTTTTCTAGGTCCCAAAATTGACTTTTCGTAATAAATTGTAATGTTAATAAGAAAAAACGCATATTTCGTAATGTTTTTGCCAAAAACTATTTAAGAATTCTGATAATTTCCACACAAATCGTGGATTGGCCCTGGCAGCGGGACAACCGGTGTATTGCGCACCAGTGAGCGGTTAATTTCTCAGGTTCCATCTAAAGATTCAATATCGAAATACCTCGGGATTATTATCATAAATATGGCAAAGCCCTCTGAGAACAAACCGCTAAGATCCACGTGGCGTTTACATGCGATCGATGTTTATATTATAAATGTCAATGATCAGTTTATTGTTGACATCCGCAAGAATTATTTTAACTTCAGTAAGAAATCTCAACAAAGGTTACACGCCATACATACTATTCATCATTCGAAGTTTATTTTTTGCGATTTGGAATTATGTTTGTTTTTAAATGTTCGTATGTTTACTTATTAAAAATTACGATATATTATATATTTGTGCGTAATAAAAATTTAGTAAGACCCTAAAATGCCACCTGTTCGAGACTTACAAGTATTTGACTATCAGCAAGAAAATAAAATTGTTAGATGATGTGGAAAAGAAGGCAATGCTATCCAGAAAGTGATGGAAGACGTACCATCCAGATATGTTGTCTTGCGTTATTTGGGAGAGGTGCAAAAATATTTGTTTGGTAAACCTTGCACCCTGTTGAATGTTTGTCGTCAAAACTGTGATTTTGTGGTAGATTACATTGTAGTGACGTGTGCCTCCAAACAAAATAATCTAAATAAATGACAACCTCAATACATTACATTATATGTAGTATCGTTTTTATGTTCTTTTCATATAAATTATTACATATGTTGTAAGTTTTTTTTATTTACCTTTGAGAATTTCATAACTGTGAACATTAATTAGACAAAACTTTTAATACTAGATTATAATATGGTAATTAAGTGCCTGACCAAATAAAAACCAGTTACATCATATTTATATAATATTATGCACACAGACATCAACAAGTTAATCAGTGTAAACAAGTGGCCATGTCAGAATCAAATAAGTGGCAATCATAGTGGTTTTTTTTTTTCAATTCGTACGCTCAGTTGCTCATGAAAAATAGTATGTATTTATTTTACCATTAAAATGTTATTATGTCTCAACATTGCAGAAATATGTCAACAAAACTTTAGTTGACTTTTTTACAGTAAGAAAATATGGCTGTGATTTCACAGTTGTTGGAAGTACCATGCAAATAAATTTTTTTTAGTGATCACGTAATTCGTAATTAAAAATTTTTTTTTTTGTAAAATTTGGTCTCTTGAATTTCGAATTAACGGACTTTTACTGTATACAAAACAATTAAATTTTCTTACTATCCAGAGCTTTTTTTTTTGTCTTAAACCATTAATGAATTCAATTTCAGTTAAATTCTGCAAGTGATCTGTTTCCATTTTGCTTTTCCTCATTAAATTCTGCTTAAAGCATTAACTGGATTTCTTTCAAATAATTATATTTTATTTACATCTTATTAGTTTATTTATATCTGTACAATGCAGAGAACTGAAATATTTCATCCAATTCGGTTCACTTTCATTAAGCATTGATCTTTATTTTTAAATATTTATCTTTATTTGCGGATTTTTACTTCTGAATAACATTCTTAATGAGACTTCAATTTTTTATACAATTTTCAAATCATATATTTTTTTGATTATTGGTTCCTATGTTCTTGTAATTTTTCAATTTTACAATGTGGTTCTTGTGTTTTTCCCTATCTAAAGTTCTCATCTAAATTGAAATTTATTATAAATACAAAATTATTTACTTCCAAATAAGAGTTGTTATTTTCTCTTATGGTAAGCAATTTTATATCTCAAAGAAATCATCATGACTTTCATTCTACTGAGAAGCAGATAGTGTCATTCTTTAATTTTTACATTCAATAAAATTATAGACAACCATTTCTTGTCGTCTATAATTATGGGAAAATACTCATATATAATGTAAATAAAACGTCATATTCCATCGCAGCTAATGATTAGATATTTTAGTGGGCTTTTTCATTTTCATTTCATTAACACTCATTTTAGATCATTTGTACTAAAATTCACTTGCTTGGGAAACACTGCTTAATATAACAAAGAAAATTTCTTCAATTCAAATATGATTATCAGCTTTTATACTGCATTCTCTTATTGTATTTTTTTCATTTCCTCATTTTTATTTATTTGTGTTATATATTTTACCAATATATTATTTTATTAAATTATTTTTCTTTTCCTTTTATATGTGTATCATAAGTGTAATTTATACAGATTTTAGTCAAAACGTAACACGTCTTACAATTTTATTTGTTAAGTATTCGTTTTAAAAAAAAAAACCTTTTACTTTCTATTAAAGAAAATCCTTTATGTCCATATTAAAAACTTAAAAATAAATATAAAATTATAATAAATACTCCATCATCATCCATAGAATTTTTAGAAATCTGTAAATTTAAAATGATCTTAACTTATTGAAAATCGGAATAGAATTTATGTTATTATAAAGTGGAAAACATATACTTTAAATCATGTCAGTATAGGGGGCATATATGATTATTTACTTGATTAATATATATAAATGATTATTTCCTTTATGAATACAACATGTCGATTTATGGCATTTAAAAGCTTCTCCAAATAGCATAACAATCTACACCCAGAAAATTTTCTTATTTTACTCTCAAATATTCAGCAAGGGCCGCTTTTTACAATTTAATATTATGTTTAGTAAGTGAAATTAAATAGCATAAATTGTGAGCCACCCAACTGGAAAAAATAAATGCTTCCAAAAAAATAATTCAACGTGCAATTCTAGCATGATTCAATTTTAGCCAAATCTGAAAAGATATTCAAACCCTATGTTTACTTACATGCATTCAAATTGTTACATAATGATGACTTAAAATTCTTGAATAGAAAATCGTGTAATAATATTTTGATTTCAAATTCAATAATTAATTCCATATAATCTTACTTCAAATAACTTGAATTAAATAAGCCATTGCTTAATCTATTTAAGTTTATAGGATGAATCAAATAAGTACCAAGGTGTTTTTTTGCTATGTAATCATATATTTTTTCACATTTAAAAATATAAATATTTAGATTAATACAAAAACTGTTACTGATTTATTCTGGAACATGTCATTTTCTCCTTATGCAGAAATATACCACATCCAATTTAGGTTAGTCAAACATCCAATAAATGTTGCTTGAAATTTCACAATACCTCCAAAAAAGAACTTTATGGACACTATTAATTATGCCAAGCTATAATTGTGGAGTACCACGATTAACGTTACGTTCTTATCTTAATCTCAACTTATACAGTATATGTGGGTATCAATATTCAGTTCATACACAATTCAACTTTACCTGTAGATTTATGAGGAATTCAAATACTGGCAATATTTTCATTGAATGGACCTTCATATTGTTAGTTTTGTATAACTAACAATATGAAGGTCCATTCAATGAATTCATATTTATCTCATATTGGATTTCGAGACCTCAGATCAATCGGTCGAATATCGTAAGGTTGTTGGAATAGTAGAGCATTATGTTTATTAAAACAGACAGCCAAAGTAAGAATCATTATTAAAATCATGCTTGCTTCAATTTGATATACTTGCAATATTGATTCACTTGCAAATTCTTACGTCTAGCTGGTGCACAATACTTGGCTGTAGAATATGTCAGTGCCTGCACCATTGTCTACAGAGTGCTTGTTTGGTGTACTGAGTGCCTGACAATTTTTGAATGTCGAGTCTGTTCACTTTTCCCAAAGTGTATTCAAGGTGGTATTTAAATGGCAAGGTACAATGTCACCAGAAATGTTGGTCAGTTAGTATAGTTAACTTTTAAGTTACCGAAGGTAATATTCAATATTGAATATGACTCACGCTATTCATAACAAGACCCATTTAAAGCTAAACTGATTTAGTTAACATTCTTGTGTTCAAAAATTCAGTTTAGTTATAAATCCCCCTGTGAAAGGAAGTATTCATCTGTCCTCCGTCAAGTCTACTGTAAACTCCTACTCACTTCAGTATTTCATTTGATTGATCTGAAATTCCAAACACAAGTCTGCAAATTTCACTTTTTTAGATTGTGTTTTTGGTAATTCACTCATACTTATTAAAAAATGTAGAACCAAGAACTAAACCCTTAGGCAGTCCTGCTGGTACATTTATCACCAGACTCTTAATAGTATGTTACTCAGTATTTTATTCATAAGTAAGAATAAGTTTTAGTTGAAGTCCTTGGCTCCAGTCTCTTGTATATGCAGATGTTAGATCAAATTAGTCTTTAGTCAGCTTTGGAAATCTGTTTAAATGAAATGTGTTAGACCTAGATGTGACTTACAGTATCCACTTTTCTCTTGAAAATCTGCTTATTCTAAAGGAATTATGGTGTTGATTATTTGTTGAATTAGTGAGGTTCATTATATTAACTTGAGAGTGACACTTAGAAGTGAGATTGATCTATATATGCTGCTTCAGTTATCTTTTCGCCGTGGAAAAGTAATGTATTTTTTTGTGGCATACTAAAATAAAATTCTACCAAAATTTTCTTGAGGCTCTACAGTTCTTATTGATGTTTTGTTTACGCTCAGTTTCTTAGCTTTAACTCATTACTATGAACAGTTGCAGACCTTGTTCTCTTTTATAGAAGAAGAAAATTTTAATTTATAGACGGATTTTCCATATTTAATATTTAATTGTTTATGCCTTATAACAATAATTGTATTGTAATGAAACAAAAATAGTGTATGTATTATGTGTGGTGCAGTGATAACAGTATCGGTGTCCTCGCTGACGCTATTCCTGGGCACCTTGGACGCAGCTCGCTTGTTGCACGGGCTCATGCTGAAAACGGTGCTGCGGGCCCCTTCCACGACCTTCTTTGATGTCACTCCCGTGGGGAGGATTCTCAACAGGTTCAGCAAAGATGTCGACGTATTGGACAATGTTTTGCCTCAGACGTTGCGTGGATGGGTCTCGTGTTTCTTTGCGGTACGATAACATATATTAAAAAACAAATCTAATCTGCAGTGCTATGACAAAGTTTGCTATATTTATTTTTAATTAAATAGTTAAAAGAGAGAAAAAAATTATTTAATTTGAATATATAGAAATAGTTTTGAAATTTTAATACAAATATACTCAATTCGATCTTTTGATAGTGTCAAGTTTTTCTAATATCTGAGATAATGGATCAAATTTTGTCATAGTATTACAAATAAGCATCTTCATAAAATACCATTTTATTGGCAACATTTAAAAAAATCATACCCTTTTAAAACAATTATGTAGTACAAGGTAAGAACAACTAATTACTATAATAAAACAACACTTTGATATACTATTTATAGTTAAGGCATTAATATTGTGGATGTTTAAAGACATCGTAATTCGTTTTATCAAACACTGTTTATTCTACTTGTTCAGTCTTGTTTGTGCTCCCGATGATGAGATTTGTGCTCCCTTGATGATGAAAGCCTTGAATGTTATATAACCTTGGTAGGGTTATACATAAAGTGGAATAAACAGTGTTTGATAAAACAAATTACAAAACTTTGATTTATACCTTTTTGTTACTTAAACTGTTATGATTTAAAACTTAGTATGTAGCAATTTTCAATGATAAAATATCATTCAAATGATTCGGTTGAAATTACTTATGTAATTTTTACACAAGTTTTTCATTTCAAATATAAAATTTTGCCAAGTAAAATATGAGATTTCAAGTCCATAATCTTTGTTTAAAAGATTTTTTTACTACATTTTTTGTTTTATTTACTTTTTTATAATTGTACTTAACTTTGGAACAACTTGTCAGATTAATATGCACATTGCTCAAGTATTTATATCCCATGGATATATGTAAGTATTTATATCCTATGAAAGTGTATCAGTTGTATTTGTTTAAATATTCCTTAAAACAAATTCTTTCCTAGTTTATCCTGGTAAAAATTTTTTTTTTTGTATCATTTGAACTAATTATCTAGCTAAAGAAATACCTATTTTAAATTATCTAAAAATATTTTTTTAAGCTATGTATATAGAAATTAGATAATAACTCATGTTTACTCTTTCATAAAATGTTGAAGCATTTATTATTTCAAGGTTCCATAATCACTTTCGACCCTTAATTAATTTATTATTGAACTGGTAGGACTAATTTGTTTTGAATCTTGCGAACTTTTGCTATGTTTGTTAAGTTTCAAGAATATGCAAGACTTGTTTAGTATGGAATTAGATTTGAGTGAATTATTTTAATAATCTTGTATCAAAAATGTTATAACAAGTTATTTTTTGAAAAAATGAGTGGTTGTTAATAGGAAAATATTATTTCAATTTCACTTTCAAATTATAAATTAAATAATAATATAGTATAAATTCCATGTAAAATTTTTGTTTCTTTATGTAAAAACTTGAGAAAATCAATAAGAGATGTTTTTATTAATACAGTTTATGTTGGTGAATATTCGATATGTAATCTTTGGTGAATTTCAATTAATTTAAAATTTATATTTTACCATTTGAATTTTTTTGAACCTTTCTCTCAAAGCACTAAAATAAATGGTACAAAGTTATACCAATTAACCTTAAATGAATATTTGTATGTCAGATTAGATATCGTTTTCAAATTTTTGAGTTTATCAAAAAAAGATGAAATATAATATCTTCTCACTATCTCCAAATACTTGATATTTAATTTTTATATTTTAGTAATTATATTGGGAGTACAAATTAGTTCGGTCCGTTTCCAAAAGATCGCTCTCGCTGTTATGAATGGTTCATAGTGACAGCCGATTTTGGCGGTTTCAGAGAGGTTAGACATCTGCCAATAATTTTCAGTTTATATCGCTTTGAGTTTCATGCAAAAACCTTGTTTTGTACAGTGTTGAAAATGTCGAATTTTGTGTTAACCAAGCAGCATTTGCGGGAGGTTTTAATTTTCTGCTTTAATTGGAAGAAAAGTGCAGCTGAAGTCCACCGAATGCTTGTCGAAGTTTATGGTGACGCTGCTCCAACTGATAAATCATGTAGGGAATGGTTTCGACATTTCAAGGATGGAGATTTCAGCGTCGAAGACAAGCCTCGCTCTGGACAGCCAAAAGAATTCGAGGACAAAGAATTAGAGGCATTACTCGAAGAAGATCAGAGTCAAACGCAAGAGGAGCTTGCAGAATCATTGGGAGTGACTCAACAAGCCGTTTCCGTATGATTGAGAGCCATGGGAATGATTCAAAAACAAGGAAATTGGGTGCCTTATGAACTGAAACCGAGAGACGTTGAAAGGCGATTTTTCACTTGCGAGCAGCTGATTCAAAGGCAACAAAGAAAAGGTTTTTTGCATCGGATTGTAACTGGAGATGAGAAGTGGATATTCTACAACAACCCCAAGGAGAAAAAATACTACGCTAAGCCCGGTCAATCGTTGCCATCGACCTCAACATCAACACCAAAACCGAACATACATGGTTCGAAGATCATGCTCTGTATCTGGTGGGACCAAAGGGGTGTTGTTTACTATGAGGTGCTGAAACCTGGCGATTCCATTACGGGCGATCGGTATCAGCTACAATTAATTAGTTTGAGCCGTGCATTGCAAGAAAAACGGCCGGAATACGAGCAAAGACATGATAAAGTTATTCTTCTTCATGACAACGCTCTGCCTCATGTCGCAAAAGTCATAAAAAAATATTTGGAAACGCTCAAATGGGATGTTTTACCGCACCCGCCGTATTCCCCGGACATTGCTCCTTCTGATTACTGGTTGTTCCGAAGGATGCAGCACGATTTGGCAGGTCACCGGTTCACTTCTTTCGTAGAAACCGAAAATCGGCTCCAAACTTGGATCGCCTCAAAAGACGAGTCTTTTTTCGAGATGGAATTCGAAAATTGCCTGAGAGATGGGAAAAAGTAGTAGCCAGTGATGGACAATACTTTAATTGATCTGTTCATTCATTTTGTTTAGAAATAAATGCATTTTTGAACACAAAAAAACGGACCGAACTAATTTGTACACCCAATAATATACATGCTAATTTCAGTATATTTGAAAATATTCTAATAAATTTGTTTCATATTTTAGTTTAATTTTTAGATAAGATCTTGTTAAGAATTAATTTTACGTGTTTAGTTAATTATTTTATTATCATGTTTATTTATTTACGATACTTGACTAATGCATTCAAGTAGACCATTAATATTTGTGATTAATATATAGTTTGGCTTGTCTGTTATTATTTGTATTGTTAGAATCAAGCAAATGTATATAGTAGACGTCATAGTTGATTGTGTTTAATTGTAATGGTAGTTTGGTTTGTATTCGTCATATATATTTGTGTTGCATGATTAGTTTCATTCTTTGTTTTTTTTTACAAATATCTTTTGTGTGATAATCAAGATTTGTATTCAGTATTAGACTGCAGCTTATTTTCCAACTTTGAATTTTAAAATCAGGATCTTGAAAAGAAATTAAATTTTTCATACATAATTAACATGTGCTGCATTGAGATTAAGCTTGAAACTTTTTTATGAGAATTGATAAATGAAAAATTAGGGAACAAAATTTATAGTTCTTTTTTACCATAAAGTCTGTGATATTTTACCTCGAAAGCGTTTTATTAAGGAATGGGAGAGGGGAAAAATAATGAAAATGTGGAATACCCCCCTCCGTACACGTACATCAACCTATTATTCAAAAACCACTAATCTCATGTTATACCGCATTCTAAATGTTCCATTTGATTTTTAATACATATAAGTTCATATTCAATGCTGCACATATTAGTATTATGGAATCAATGTTAGTTTTTTCACATCACAGTTCTGAACCAAAAAATATAGAGTTTCTGAACCTGAAATTTTATTAAAAAATAGCTCTTACAAATAAGACTCGGTCTAATCCAAGGATTTTTTATTTGGTTATCAGCTACTCGATGCACCATTTTTACAGGAATTATTAATAGGTTGAAATAACTGCAAAATATGATTTAATAAATTGCAACTCTGCACGCTGGTCATGGGTATTATCTTGGCTTAATATTTGTATTCTTATGTCTTAATTGACCTTATTTGTGCTGACCTTGATTTATTTTATCTCGATCATTGTGAATTTCAAATGACATCTTGACTGACCCATTCAATTTATCGTACTACTCCTCTTCGCTACTCAAGCTTCGATCTAGTTGAATATTTCTGATAGATAATTTATTAGCTTATATATTAAAAATATCCAATATTTAAAATAAAACTATTTTATTATTGAATTCGCAAAACAGCATACTTTATACGATTACTTTTTAAAGATACGTTCATCTTCTATCAAATTCCAACAGATCTCACTCCTATCTTCTAACCAAAGTTTTGGGGCGGAAATAATGATTTAACTGGATTTGATATATTCAAGGAATTTATAAAAAAATAGATTAATATTTATATTGCGATGAATTTTTACATTTAAAAATTGTTAAAATAAAACTATATTTTTAATGTAAATTTTCTTAAAAAATATTTGAAAACACTCATGGATAGTTAAAAATACAATAAATTGAAAAAAGTGTGTAAAAATGTAAAATTTCTTTCTGAGTATCAAAAATATTGGGCAAATCTCATTTCAATGTAAATTGTTCTGAAAAATCACAAGTAACAAAATTGATTTCTAATAAATTCATTAATAAAACACAGTTCATTTAATGGGAATAAAAATGATATTGTGAGATTCACTTACACATGCGCGAAAGGTATTGTGTACTGTACAAATTTCATGTGTTAAATGCAGAATTTGAAATTTTACGAATTTTGTATTTAGGGAAAGTATATTATCAAAAAACATTACATTTACTTAAATAAGCTATATCTTCTAATTGACTATACTAATAATAGTCAAATAAGAGAAAATTTAAATCAAATGTGGTAAAACAGATCACTTGTTGCAAATGGGGAATAATAAAGGCATGGGTTATTATGGTGAATTTAGCTATGAAAATTCAACAGTTTAGTCAAATAATTTCTACATTTATTTGCATTCCTCAATTATTATAATAATTTTATAGTTACTTAAAAAATATGTTTTTCAGCTTTGACGTTTTTCTGGGGATGTATAACACTGGCTTTAGGAACAATTAAGAGTGCGAATAACATTCACAGATGGCTTCTATATTTTACATTGAGGAAGCAGATGAATTTCTTCGATACAATACCCTTATGGAGAATATTATCTAGGTTTTCAGCTGACATTGATGTATTGGATAGCAAATTACCATTAGATCTTCGCCAGTGTATCATAGGTTCTCTCAGGGTATGTGTAGACATTCAGCATGTTTGAACTCATAAGGGAATTCAACTTTTATTGTGGATCATGGGTCGATATGCATTTATTGGGAGTATTTGAGAAAGCTAGAATAAAACTTCAAAATTATACCATATAGAATATAAATTTTAACTAAAATTTGAGACTTATTTTTCTTGACTTGTTTTTTAAACATACATACCATCACTAGTGCGGTAGGCAGAGAGGACAAAACATCAAACTTTTCTATCACTTAATACTTTACTCTTTGGGTGAATATTATCTAGGTTTTTGGCTTATATTAGGATAGCAAATGACCATTAGATGTTCGCCAGTGTATCTCATGTCATATTGTATTCTAAATTTAGGATATAGGTTTCTTCAGGGTATGTGTAGATATTAGGATAGCAAATTACCATTAGATGTTCACCAGTATATCTCATATCATATTGTATTCTAAGTTTAGGATATAGGTTTCTTCAGGGTATGTGTAGATATTAGGATAGCAAATGACCATTAGATGTTCGCCAGTGTATCTCATATATTGTATTCTAAATTTAGGATATAGGTTTCTTCAGGGTATGTGTAGATATTAGGATAGCAAATTACCATTAGATGTTCACCAGTGTATCTCATGTCGTATTGTATTCTAAATTTAGGATATAGGTTTCTTCAGGGTATGTGTAGACATTCAGCATGTTTAAACTCATTACCAAATTCAAGTTTTATGGTGTGTCATGTGTCGATATGCATTTATCGGGAGTATTTGAGAAAGCCAGAATAGAACTTCAAAATGATATCATGCTTTACAAAGAGAGCTAGAATTTGATCCATTACTTTATTTTTCTTTACATGTTTTTTATGCATACATACCATCACTAGTGAGGTAGGCAATGTTCCACCAGCGTTTACTTGCGAAGTGCTTGCAGTTTTTTTTTACTAGATGAACTCTTTTACCAGACTGGGGCCCTTTTATTTATTTTTTAAATTGTGATTCCAACCCAAAACCTCCGCGTGGAAATCAAGCATCTCACCAATTAGGCTACGGAAGTCATCAAAAAATTAATATTAATGTTTAATCATGAAATTAATAAGATTGTGGCTATATTATCAACTATAAATATAATTAAATAATATATATGAAAAAGTCAATAAATTGTTATTCCTATAACAAATTTAGGTCAGTCAATCATCCAATATTAGACGCTTACCGTTCTGCAATGCTTCTTATTAAGGCCCCTTACTTGACAATATGTCGTAGTGGTCTGATATGAAACACAAAAATATTATTAAAACAAACTTAAAGATAAAAAAATTAAAACAACCACATCTAATTTCATTTCATTTTTTATTGGGAAAAATCAGCAAACATATATTACACTAGTAATAACCTGTCAAAATGACTGAAGTTAGTACATTTTTTTCAATATGATGCAGTGCTTGTCTTTGTGTCGCTTCATATTTTTGTTGTGGTGTTGTTACTCTAGTTTCACTTGCTCGTTGTGATTGACGTGATCATCTCTTTTAGCACCTGCAGGTCTTTTTGCAGTCATCTATCATTTTTATACATAATAATAGGTCTGTTATACTTGAAATTAAAAAAATTTCTTGGAGAAACAATTAAAAACTTACATTTTAGGTTATTTTTTAACAAAATGAGTTAAATCCATTTCTGTAATGAAACTGAAAATCTGTGGTAATGGAAAATTTGAAAGGAACAAAACTCAAAACAGAATATATAACTTATTGACAGAAAATTTGATATAAATTATTAACAATCAAATTCATTAATTTACATAGTCACAGTATAAAGTTAGTGAGAGTGATATGTGAATCTAATAATTGACCATTAATTAAATCTTAGAAGAATCGGGCATTCTCACTCATTAGAAACTGCTTTTTCATTTTGATATAATTAAATCTTAAAAGAATCGGGCATTCTCACTCATTAGAAACTGCTTTCTCATTTTGATATATATGTGTTCAATAGTAGTCATTTATTAATAAATATTAGCCATTGTTATTTTTTATCTCATTATATACATTAACACGTTGACTACCGGCCTGACAAGAGTGATGATTGGGATATGCTGATTTTATTTTTCATTCGAAATCACTTCTATGTTGTTCGTTTATGCTTTCGTCAAATATTTTAGATTTTAAATATTCAGATATGTTGGAAAATGGGAAAATAAAAACTACACATTTGTACCTGATCTGCACTTCATCAAATATTTTAGATTTTAAATATTCAGATATGTTGGAAAATGGGAAAATAAAAAGTATGTGTTGTTGTCATTGAAATTTTCATTCTCAGTGCTGATTACGCACTTACGCGTAATGATTTATTTCGTACTAAAAAAGTTTATTACAGTATAATTATAAAATGTTAAAATACAAAATTATATGTAAACTTGGTTATTTATTTATAAAATAAAATATTGTTTATTTCAAAAACTTTGTAAAACACAGAAAAAATTTCGAGTCAAGGTATGAAGATTGGTTTGTTATTAAATAAAATTAAAATAATAATTAAAACTTATAGATTAGTACTCGTATGATATTCTTCAATCAAAGCAATGAAAACATAAAGCTGGTTTGTCTTCGCAAACCAGCTTTTCCAGCAGTTACTGGACGTTTGTCCTTTTACTTTCTGATATGAATACCATATCGGAACATCGATATATTATCTCCTTTTTCAGTGATTTATTGATCACCTCCTTCGGATTTTCTCTTCGATCTTTGCGCAATGTACCGGTACATTAGGTATTTTGATCTAAAACTCGTTTAGCTAGGCTGTAGCTATTGTAATAATTGTCCATGTATATTGCATGTCCCTTATGAAGCAAATCTTCTAACAGTGGCTAAACTACTTTTTCAGCATGTCCCTTTCCTGCAACATCGCTATCGCAACTGTCTGCATGTACACGAAACTTTATTATGAGACCATCGGGTTCAGTCAGCATATAGAGTTTGATACCATATTTGTGACATTTATTATTGATATATTGCCGAATTTTTAACCGTCCTCTCCATAATACCATACTCTCGTCCAGAGACAACTCTTTCACAGGATAATAGCAATCTTTCATTTTTTGTTAAAATAATCAATGACACTACGGATTTTATTCAAGGGATCTTTGCTCACTTCATCTGAACAAAAGTATAAGCATCTCATTATTAGTAAAAATCTATTCCTGCTCATTTGCTGCCCGAAGATGGTTAAAGAAAATAGCCTGTCTGTTTTCCAGTAATCTTGGCTGAGTTGAATAGTACTCATATGAAAGAGCAAACCGAAGAAGATTTTACATTCTGGTATATCTAGCTCTTTCCAATCCGTAATTCTAGATTTTACTTTTCTTCCAGGCTTCGTAAAGTCTTATATCTTGAGCATTAGTTTCTTCACAAATAATTTTTAAAAATAGTTCTTCGAAAAAAAAATGGAAGTAACTGATTGGATCACTCAAAGGATTGGCAAAAAACTCATTCTCTTTACTCAAAATGTTTTTTGTTTGGCACACAGTTGTCCATGTGGATGTAAAGCCTTCTGTGGATGGTTCGATAGGTACAGCTTCTGGAATAGGTCCAGCCTATCTCGATCCCTCTGGTACAGATGTTGTGTTTGTTGCTGCATTGTTATCATCGTCATCATCTGAGGAGTCCAGACCTTGGCAGGGGAGAAAATCGTCATCACTGTCACCACTACCATTCAAATGGTTTTTAATATCACTATCCGTTAGGATATATTTTGATGTCAATTTAATTACATTAGGTCTTGAAGAACCCTTTTCATCATCCATATTGAAATTAAAAAAAATACAAAAAAAAAGCTAAACTAAAAAACCACGAATTTGTACGATGAATTACAACGTTCAAGCTCAGTGCCGATGCACAAACAACTCACTACGACGGTTGCCGGTGACAGACTGACCAATAGAAGGGACGTACTGATATTACGCGTAAATGCGTGATCGGCACCGAGCGCTCCTCTCATTATGCACAAACGCGTAATCGGCAGTCAACCTGTTAATATTTTTATAAAGTCACTATTAAACTGTAACTATGATAACATGCATTGTGAATGTAAATAAAACCAATTGTAATATACAGTAAATATCTGTCATTGTTTTACCTTTTATATTGATTTTGTTTTGACTCTTGGGATCCATTAAGTCGAGTAAAGGATTTATTATTTTACTAAAATAACAAGCATATTAGGATTTTAATTTTGTTAATTACAAAATATTGTAATTGATATTTCAGGAGTACATTTTTGGATTATAACTAAATGAAATATCTGTTCTAAGTATGTATTTTCAATTAATTCCACGATTTTTATATCATCCAGGGTTTTTTTTTTCATGTTTTTTTTTTTTCAATTTAACTATTTACATTTAAAAAAACCTTAAGAGTTTTAGAAATATTTCTGTGCATGATGTATATTTTGCATGATTGCTAAAATCAGTTTTACTAAAAAAATAATGGGAAAAATTACAAGTACTTGGAGCCACAAAATTGTCAATTTTTTTCATAATATAAAAGTGATTAATGTGTGCTTCTTATCAGATATTTAGCTCAAATTATGTTTTGAACCTTTTTGACTTTAGAATTGCAAACAATGGCAATTAAAATTAGTTTCATATGATAATTGTCTTTTTTTTACTTATTAATAAATTATGGTCTATATAATTTTGTAGTCTGCAAAATATGTTATTTTAAAAGGGCAGTAGAGCAGACAAGCTGCAGTTTGTATTATGAACTATAAAAAATGTCCCAGGTTTAAAATCTGATAGATTTAAAACTAAGAACCTAGAAGAAATATTAAGATACTTATTTTCTTTAAGCCAACAATGTTCTTATATGTTGAATATAGGTTTTTTGTTAGTTTTTAATAATTATCATTTATCACGTATTTTGACTTTCAAAGATGCAGATATTCTAAGGCTATAAAATACTTTTGGTTTTATATTAGTTTTCACAAAAACAACAATAAAAAGTAATTATTAGACTTTGCCCTAAAAGTTAAATGAGATGATTGTCAAATCACAATTGACACATGAAAATACAAGTTTCTCAAAATAGTTGGAACTTGTTCTAAACCTTTATAGAATATATCATGCTCATTTAATTTTGTTTAAAAAAAACATTTTAAGCTCATCTGTTTCTAACCAACTTTTTATTAAAGACAGGAATATGTATTAAATAAAAAAACCGAGGAAGTGTATACGTAAATATTGTGATGTTGCGATGTAACGGTGGTAGAATGTGAACATTGGTGAATGATGGTTACAGCGTTGGCGAGTGTTTTAACTGATTTGGCTCCGATGCTGGGCTGCTGGATGGCAGCGAATGCTATGCATGTGTATCTCCTTAAGGGTGTCCTAAGAGCTCCTCTTAGCTTCTTCGATACAACACCTATTGGCCGGATTCTGTCGAGATTTTCCAAAGATGTGGATATTATGGATACATCCCTACCTTGGGAAATAAGTGATTGGTTGTATTGCTTTTTTGAGGTAAATTTTAAATAAAAGTGCTAAAACTAGTGCCTTAAGTGAGGCAAAAAAATATATAAATTGTTAAATATGTTTTATTTGGCTTTGTATTTTACAGAATTTCAGGAATATTTCTTCTTCCCAGTGTCATGTCAGGTCCCCCCAATGTTGAATATCACCTGAGAGTAGACATCTTTGTCCCCAGCAGCCCGAAAAAGATCTTCAACACCCCTTATGCCAGTCCAATCACGTATATTGCGGAGCCAGGAGATTTGCCTCCCACCAACACCTCTTCGGCCTTCTATTTTTTGCCTTGGAGGAATATTTACATGTTGATAAATTACAATCATAATTGGTTAAGAGAAGCACAGAAATATGAATAAAATCAAAATCTAGACCGGTGGTTACTCATATAGCGATGAACTCATTATTTTAATGCTCATTATAAGCTAAGTTCGACTGTAAACTTGGATAAATCAATAATATTTGTGATGTATCTTAATATTACAGGTGTTAAATAATAATTAATGTTTATAACTTTTTTGTAGAACTATTTTAGTCGTTACAAAAAAAGAATGATACAAATCATCGCCTTTTTTCTATAACATACTTCCTTCCGTTACTCTAAATCTATACATGTTCTCATACAGCTCTTTGGATTTTTTTGTGATTTAGCACATTCCCTTCTTTCAAAATCTCATTCACTTACTTGTACTGGTCTCAATATAGTCTTCCTCTACCCTGACACTCGCTCATATTCCCATAGTAGATTTGTTCACTCAATATTACTGATTGTTCGTTGATTGTTTATATTACTACGTTCAATGTGTCTTAACTATCTCAGTGTGCTCTTTTCACTCTACTTAATACATAGTTAGTTAATACGAGTATTTATCCTTAATATCTTATTCTGTCATACATTTATCAGGTCTGTAAATATGAAACCGGATTTTTTTTATAGAAAATACACATTTATTGTATGAAAATGGTAAAAAATATTTTATTCAAAGTATTGCCCATCGCTAGCTAGACATTTTTCCCATCTCTCTGGCAATTTGTGGCTGCCACGCCAAAAAACCTCTTGCTCTTTTGAAGCAAACCAATCATCGAGCCATTTTCGTAATCAGTGAAGCGCTGCTCAGCAAGTACGTGTCCCATCGATGCAAATAAGTAGTAATCGGTTGGAGCCAAGTCTGGTGAGTAAGCCGCATGCGAAAGTATTTGCCAACTAAACGCCTCAATCGTTTCCTTGACCGGTTTTGCTGTATGCGATGGTGCATTATCATGAAGCAAAATCACTTTGTGTTGTCTCTTTTGATATTCTGGTCGTTTTTCACGCAATAATTGGTTCAAATCCATCATTTGTTGTCGGTAGCATTCAGTATTAACGGTTTCGCCAGGTTTTAGTAGCTCATAATAGATAACACCCTTCTGATCGCACCAAACACAGAGCATTGTCTTCCGTCCATAGCGATTTGGCCTTGCAGTCAATGTCGCTGGTTTGCTTAGAGTTACCCACGATCTTTTACTCTTATGATTCTCGAAATATATCCATTTTTCGTTGCCAGTCAATTCGATGGAGAAATGATTTTCTTTTGTACCTGGCGAGCAGAATTTCGTAAGTGGTTTTTCGGTTTTCCTGCTGTCTTTCATTCAGTTTGTGTGGAACCCATTTTCCCACCTTCTGGATCTTTCCCATGGCTTTCAAACGTATGGAGACGGCTTCTCGTGTCACATTTAATTGATCCGAGAGTTGTTGTTTCGTTTGATCGTCATCCTTTTCCATCAATGCTTGCAATTTGGCGTCTTCAAACTTTCTCGGTGGTCTTCCACGTTCTTCGTTTCTCACGTCAAAATCGCCACTTTTGAATTTTTTAAACCACTCAAATCACTGTGATTTACCAAGAGCATGCGCACCGTAAGCTTCGATAAGCATTCGATGCGATTCTGCATCAGTTTTCTTCAAATGGTAACAGAAAATCATTGCTGTCGGCGAATCGTAGTTTTCAAGCACAAAAACAGACATGTTCAACGCTATGAAAACATATGTAGTTGTATTAAACTTGGATTGTTGTGAGTTAAAATTCTTTGACAAATGTAAACACAAAAAAAAGGCGCCAATGACGCGGCTTGACAGTCACCACATTGACAACTAGAGCCATCTTTGAGCAAACTCCGGTTTCATATTTACAGACCTGGTACAAGCCATGTATTCTCAGTGCATGCATTTTTTTATCACGTCGATATTTTTTTCACCAAGAATGATTCTTACATCTGCCTGAAAATAAACTTAGTATACTATATATGCTCACGCCATACAGAATATGTTTCTACCCTTTTTTATTATTAATAACTTTGATTTTAATATTTTTTTCAAAATTAAAACAAAGTGGAATCTGTGAGTTTATCTTAGTCAATGCAACTGTATTCATAATCTATCCTTTGCCACTGAATAAGATTTTTGGCATCTAATGTGAGTATAGAATACATCATAAATATGCCAAAAAATCTCCTCAGTCCTTGTATAAAAAAAATTTTTGCGTGTTAGACAATTTATTTATAAAATAAAATAATTAACATTTTTATTTAATTTAACAATTTGAACATTTATTTACAATTTGATGATAATTTTTCAACAAATCTATCAATATCTTTAGATTAGCCTAATTCTTGTTTATTTTGGCACTTCTCTATTTCATGTATAAATTTTTTAAAAATACTTCAAAATGTTAAAATAAGTATTGTTATTGTAATATTGAAAATATGTTGGTTTTATTTAGATTTTTTTTGTTAATTTTACTTAAATTTAAGTATATTATTTTTTTAAATTAATGTTTTATTGATCTTATGTTTGCCTAGTAAAGCTTAACTTATTCACCTGAAACTTGAATAGCTTTATTGTTCTTTGTTCAAAAATGTAGTTATCCAAGTTTAGAATATCAGTTATAAAATATATTTTTTAGATATAAACTAAGTATTTATTTGCTAACTAATATATTATATATTTTATTCAAATTGCTATTAAAATATATCAAATGTATTATTATAGTAATTTCCATCTGAGTTTTTACATCAACGTTAAAAACTCATGGATTAATTGTATAAATTTTGCAGTAATTTAAGTTAAATATCTTTTTAAGTTCATTAATTATTATATCTTGATTATATTATTTATCTAGATACAGATAAGTGAAAAAAAGACTACTTGCAAAGTTTGATTTTTTGTCAAACTTCGTAGGGTTAAATGTTCGGAAGTCATATTTTACAAAATAGTCATGAATTCCAAAGACTCAAATTATTTTATCATCAAAATATTCAGATATTTTCATGATAAAATAATTCTAATTCGTCAATTATAAATCCCCAAATTACGAAATGCAAAAACACTGAAAGTTAGTACTAGTAACAATTTGATAAATATGATTACTCGACTTTCAGTTTTATGGTAGAATTATTTTGTTATTTAATGAATAATTGATATATTTAAACAAATTAAAATTTTTACCTTGGATATTTTCAATGGTGAAAAATAAATCACCAAACAATAATGACACAACTCTACAAAATAATAATGTATTTCTGCATCCAGATGCAGAATTTTTGCCAGCTAAAAAAAGGTGATTTGACCTGATTTTAGAGAGCTGAATCCAGTTAAAGCCAAGTCATTTTTTTTTTCTGTTACAAAAACATTTATAGTGAAATCAAAGTTTTAAACATAATTTGTTCAAATGATATAAAAAAAGAATTTACAAAAATTATTTCCTTAAATTGAATGCAATATGCTTTCATTTTGTGAAGTACGAAACAGCTTTCCATTAATAAATAGTTCTTTAAGTATCTGTAAAAAAATCAACAGTATTAACCTGTCATTGCAGAATCCCAGCTGCCTCAGTAGTGAAGCTCTATGCTAAGAATGTCTTGGTGAAAGCATTTACCTTATTTGTCACTTACAGACCCCAAGTTTTGGGAGAAAAAGTCCAGACGAGAGTGCAGAAACTTTTCCAACAGTTTTGAAAGAAGTCCATGCAGCTAGTTCAGTCATTTAAGTTATTATAAAACTCCGGATCTTGTAGAAATTTCTTATCTGTGGACCCATCAAAAATCCCTTCTTTTAATTTTGCATCACTGAGTTTTGTAAACATCATTTTTAAATTATTGAAACTTGAGCCTTTGTTATAAAATGCTTTTACAAATTCATCATTAAACCAAGTTTGATATGAGAGGCAAAATGTTTTTTAAAGCACAGATTTATACAGTAATAAATGAAAACACAATTGAAAATATACAGGATGCTTAACTGCTTCACTGTCTGACTCGGAATGATTAAAACAAGATCACAACGACTCACCCTGGGTAAAAAGTAATTCTGTATGTTACAACATACTTTGCTTTTTATTTTTCTCCTGCATCTGGATGTTGACAATTTATCTTTCCTGTACAATACTAATATTGTGACATGCAGATCATAACCTGATATTCTTTCCCTTATCTAACCTCTCCCCCCTCCCTAATGGAATGATTTCTCTACCTATTTGAAAACTGGACTTTTATTAGACAAACAAAATATCCTATTCATAAACATGAATTATTTACTTTAGTCAAATGTGCCAAAAAATTGAAGTGTAAAAAATAATTAACAAAATAAAAAAATATTCTATTCAAAAACTCCTATGTAATAGACCAGTTCTAAGGTCAGTTTAGGTTTTTATACCATTATACGAGATACAAAATCAGTGTTGAATAGTGTTAATCATTTAGTATTTAAAATTAAATCATAGATCTCAAAAAATATATATTTGAAACATAAAATGTTGTTTTATCATAGATTAAAAAATTTTGAACAATTTATAATCCTTGTCCTATTGATTATTTTTGCAAATTTCAGGTTGTCGGCACTCTGGCAGTAATAAGCATTTCCACACCAATATTTATAGCTGTCATTATCCCAATTGGTTTCATTTACTACTTCATTCAAAGATTTTACGTCGCATCATCGAGGCAATTGAAAAGGTTGGAGTCGGTTTCAAGATCTCCCATATATTCACACTTCGGAGAGAGTGTCACCGGTGCTTCTATCATCAGGGCTTATGGAATACAAGATAGGTAAAAACCATGTTTTGAGGCTTTCGCGGTTCTTTGTATCAATTGTATAAGGTCTTTCAGAGTGTTGCACCATGTGGTTTATAATGCCTTATGGCTTATGATGCCTATGTTTCGAAATCGTTGCAGTTTTCATCTTCAGGGCTTGTATGGTGAATTTAACTACAAACAAGCCCTGAAGATAAAATCTGCAAAATTTTCAAAAAGACGGCATAAGCCAAAACAGCCGCACAACTTGTGGCAATATGTGTATGAGAAAAAATCATATGAATTGTGATGTCGGTATAAAATGATAAATTTTCCAAAAAAAAATTATTTTTCAATTTCAACAATTGGTTTATCAAACCATAACTGGTACACAAACCAATAAAAAACGTGCATTATCAAGAGAAAGTACCTTAAAAATTGGAAATAAGTTTTGTTATAAGAGCTCTAAATATAAATCAATCCAACAATCTATCCCTTTGAAACTATGGTTTAATATAATGAGAATGAACGAGATGGAAGTGTTAGTCATGTGTCGTTTGTGGATGGGCCACCGTGTGCTGAAGAAATTTTCACGTATAGATTGATTGTTAAATTTTTAATTCAGGTGAAACTTGAAATTATCTAAAATTGTACTTTATTTGAAATTTTACTATATTGACTCATATAATTGCATAGTGGCTGGCACATTCCACATGTGGTGGCACAAATCATTCTAGTGTGAGTGGATTGCATATTTTAAAAAATGAACTCCAAATATAATTATGCGTATTTATCACCAGTCCTTATATCTTTTATACAAATAACTTAATTTAACCTTCATGTTTCAGATTTATCAATGAATCTGAATCCAAAGTGGACTACAACCAAGTGTGTTACTATCCGAGTATCATAGCCAATCGATGGTTGGCTGTCAGATTGGAAATGATAGGAAATTTAATTATCCTGTTTTCTGCAATGTTTGCTGTTATTAGCAGAGATACCATAAACCCAGGTCTTGTGGGATTATCTGTTAGCTATGCTCTTCAGGTGAGATACTATTTTTATTCTTTGTAATATGTGTATTGTGTTACACTTTCGTTGTATACAGTACAATTTGGCGGGCTTATTGCCATGTGGTAATTTTCTCCAACCAATCAGAGAGATGTTCAAGAGGCTTTAAATGAAAACCAAACTGGAGTCCTTTTAAAAAAAAACTGGGTTCCAGTGGGAATTGAATCCGCAACCTCCAGGTTGAAAGACACCAACAAGCCACGGAGGTAGTTATGATAATAATAATTTAAAGCAGTGTCGTTTTGTCAATTTTATAAAGCTTTTCTTTTATTATACTTTTCTTGTATACAGTACAACCTGGTGGGGCTTTTACCATGTGGCAATCGCTTTCAACCGACCGGAAAGATGTGTAAGAGGCTAACTAGCGTGGAATCCTTTTATTTTTTTAAATCTAGGTTCCAACGGAAATCGAACCTGTGTAACCTCCGGGTCGTAAGACAGGTGTCTTACCAACTAGGTAACAGAGGTCATTTTTCTGATTGATGGGAAGAGATTTCCACATGACAATAAACTTACCAGGTTTTACTACATACAGTATATACAGTAAAATTCCATTAATTTGAACCCTGTTAATCCAAAAATGTTCACACTTCAAGATCCAAATTTTTTATTTCATAGTTGATTAACCCCTTAAATTTATGTAGTAAATCTAAATGTTTGTATCTTTGCCATTAAATTATTTTATATTAATTTCATAATACAATAGGAATATAAATAAATGTAAAAAACTTCTTTGAAATTACCATTTATTACCATATGATTAAATTAAAAAAAAAATTTAGGTCTCCCACAAAATGGATAACCATTTTGGCTCGCTAGTGCATTGACAACAGATACATAATGTTTGACAACAGATGCAATGTTATAGATACCAACTAATTTGTTAGCGTGGACATTTATTTTTATAATCCTTACCTTTTCTACTACCTGAAATTTTTGAAAAAAAGCTTATTTATTAACTTTAAAAATGCATATATGTATATCACTTAAAATATAATAAGCCCCAAGAAATGATTTTGAAATTACTGCAATTTATTTACCTTATTATTTAAAAAAAACTATTATTCAACTGAATATATAAATAGTTATGTAGATTTCTTGTTGGCAATGGCCTAGCAAGCCGAAATGATCATTATTTTGTGGGAAAAGAAAAATAAATTATAGAATTAAAAATCAGTTTTTTTTTATTTAATTGAATAATAACAATATAATTGTATAAATTAAACGCTGCACTGTCTTTTTGAATAAACTTCAAGAATCAAACTAATAGGTAAAGCGGAAAGAAATGATCATTTTCATTAGGCGTCACGTTGAAACCAGTTTGCCACCAGTTACCGTTGGGTTAATACGTCGTGGTTGGTATCATTTTGAAGCTCTATTAATATCCTTTCTGTTTTGATATTTATTTTTGGTTTTGGTCTAAAGTACAAAACTGCAAAAGCCAGAGATTGAAGAGACACATTTGCGGTATTTTATGCTGTTTTTATTCGATAAAGGATTGAAGTCAAAAGAAGCTACCCAGACCATATGCGATATTTATAGAGACATCTTGAATCCTCGGAAGTGCCAAAGATGGTTTCAAAAAATTGAAAGTTGTGAAAGGGAATCGAAGGACAAACCAAAAATAGGAAGACCTCTTAAAATCGATGATGACACTTTAAACTCATTAGTGAGGTCCGATCCGCGTAAAACTATCAAGGAATTGTCACAAAATATCGGTTGTCCATGATCAATAGTGAAGAACTATTTAAAAAGGCTCGGAAAACAAAATAGACAAGGAATTTGGAAGCCGCACGAACTTTCTCCAACGGCCATGGAACAACGAATAACAATCTGTTCATCTTCACTCTCCAGATATGAAACTGATCCGTTTCTTAGAAAAATTGTTACTGGGTATGAGAAGTGGGTCCTTCACACCAATCCGAGGAGAAAAAAAAACAAAAAACAATGGTTTTCGACGAATCAGGTATATCTGTCTACCCCTCAGCCGACATTGACTCTGAAAAACGTTTTCCTTTGTGTTTGGTGGGATATTTTGGAAGTTATTCATTATGAATTACTAAAACCTGGTCAGACTGTTACAGCAGATGTGTATTGTCCCCCATTCGAAAGATTAAAGGCAGAACTGCTTAAAAAATGATCAGTTTTAGTAAAGAATCAGAGAAGAATTCTACAACATGATAATGCAAAACCACACGCAGCAAGGATTACGCAGGACAAAATAAGAGAGCTAGATTTAGAAGTTCTGCAGCATCCACCATATTCACCTGATATTGCACCTTTGGATTACCATCTTTTTAAGTCGATGGAACATTCGCTTCTAGATAAAAATCTATGAGTGTCGAACAACTCCGAAATCACTTGGAGTCATATTTTACTGTAAAACCGCCAGAATTTTACGAATAAGGTATTAAAGAACTGCCTATTCTGTGGAGGAAGATCATCGGTAACAACGGTAATTATTTAACGGAATAATATTGTATAGTTTTTGTTTAAATCAATTTTTTGTCGCATCAAGAAAAATTATCATTTCTTTCCGCTTTACCTATTATTTGCTTGAATTTTATTTTTTTCTCTAGATAACACAAACTCTCAACTGGCTGGTCAGAATGACTTCAGAAGTGGAAACCAATATTGTTGCTGTGGAAAGAATAAAGGAGTATGGTGAGACAGCTCAGGTAAATTTATGAAATGTTAATTCATGTTATTACAATTTAAATTATAACTTATATGATTAGATTCATACTTAACCGCAAAGTTAACTCATTTGTAACAAATATTTATCAGCACTTAACATCACTTCAATCAATCAAAATATATAAACCTAAGTCCTGTTATCCCTTAAGCATGTTTTTTTTAACCACTATTATTCAGCGAGTTGACCATGGTTCAGCATGAATCCAGTCTTAAGTTTTTTCACATAGTTTTTAGAAAGACATAAATTTATTCATTTGTATCTTTCATGGTATGGCACCTTTCAACAAATCCAAATTGATGATTCAGACATATTGAAGAGCATGACTGGGAGATCATATTATCTTCAACCTCAGTAGTCGAGCCTTCGGATTTAGAACCACTTGAGTAGGCAAGGAATTAGTGGTTCGTCATTGCTCATTTTGGCAATATTCATCGTCGTTGCCGGGCCTCGTAGTCGAGGATCCCCTCGCCACTCCAACGTCAATCTTGAACCGTTCTTTCACGTCAATCATGTGATCTTCTGTGAGAAAACAGCCCGATCCTAGATGCGCACTCCCTCCCGCAAATGTCACAGACATGTGTACCCTGCTGAGCTGCCTGGCCATGCTGATGCATGTTCGCAGCGCGCTGACTTTCTCACACGTCTAGCGGTTGAGACGTCATCAACCCAAGAACATACGGCTCTCCACCCCTCACGGTCCCGAGCTACCTGCTCCCAACTTCGTTCCTGCTAGAGTTCAAACTGAAATATCAATGAAAATTATTCCTGGTTTAACTTTTAATGAGTTAATTTCAAAATTAATTTCATACATACCATCTCCACATGCACATTATGCCTTTGTCTATTTCGATTGTTATTTTTTTGTATATAGATATTTATTTATTGAAAATGAAACTTTTGTGTCTTTTACAAACCATAGCAGCATTTACTAAACAAAAAATAAATTATCAACAACTTAAAAAAACACAATGCAGAACCTGTAATACAATATTAAAATAAAATTAATCCTTGAATGCAATCAACAAAAAGATAAAATGTATTCAATTACAAAAAAAAATTGACAAAATTGATCTGGAATTATCAATCCAAAACCTAAGGAGAAATGCCGGAGAAGAGCCCTGCTGATCTCAACAACATTTACATTAAAAATATCTGCCAAACCAGACATGGAGTTACCCAATTGTTGCTTTCTCATGATTGATGAAGACCTAGATCTCCTTTTACCCCCTTTAGGTAGAAAAAAATGGCCTGCACTATTCGAGAAAAATATCACAATGTGGAGTTTGAGCTGATGACCTTCCGCTCGGAAGTCCAGCACATTACCGTGCAGCCAAGTAACGTAATTTCCAGTCCCACATTTTTGGTGTTTATTTATTAAGTACTTGTTTTAACCAAAATTGTACCAATTGAACATTTTTTTAGGAAGCTCCATGGGAAATTGAGCAGACTGCCCCTAAGAACGATTGGCCTGCAGAAGGAAATGTGAAAATAGAACAATTAGTCATGAAATACCGTGCAAACACAGAACCCGTCCTCCATGGCATTAGCTGTGAGATCAAGGCCGGAGAGAAAGTAGGAATTGTTGGACGCACAGGAGCTGGCAAAAGCACACTGACACTTGCACTTTTCAGGTTTGGTATTTTGTTTCCTGAAACTTATTCAGCGATAAGATTGTCATACTGTCTCTCACTCAGTTCTCAGATTTGTTCAACTCATTTGAAAATACTCATTATTATTTTTTCATAATCTGAAGGGCTATTACCATGAGACAATGTTTTCCAACCAACTAAAAATTATTTTATTCCCATTTTGTAACTATTTTGAAGTCTCCACCCTTCATTTTACATTCATGAGAGCACCTAAAGTATAAATTTTTGGCCATTATCATTCATATATCTAAAGATTAACTTTTAAGAAAATTGTATTAGGTTGTTCCAAAAATAATGGCTGATTTTAAACATTTCAAACTTTCTTTGCTAGAAAATATTTGTTTTTGTTTGATAGTAAGGAATCTGCTATATTTATTTATTGAGTCAGTAATTTGCATTACTTTAATCCTTCAGAAATGGGATTGAAAAAAGAATTACGTGTAATTTCTTTTGCATGCATTTCAACTTGGGCACTCGTACAACATCTCAAACAGCATGCAATGTTAACCAAACATGGGGTAAAGGAACCACTTGAAAATAAATAGTGCAGTGCTGCTTCGAAAAGTTTAGGAACGGAAATGTAAGTTTTAAAGATAGAGGTTCGAGGACGTCTTGCTACTGTTGAAAATGATGAATCGGAAGCTTTATTGGAAGAAAATACAGAACAAATGGTACAGAAAACAGCACAAGAATTGAGTGGTGGTGCTGCCACAATTTGTGTATATTTAAAGCAAAATCAATTTTCACCTTTTCAAGCACCTTGATAACTATTTACAGCAGAAAAAAATCAATAACAGAGAAGCAGCAGAATATGACTTTAAAGAGTTCTTGGATTCTAAACCTCCTAAGTTTTATTCTTTAGGCATAAATAAGCTTGTAATTCTTTGGCAAACATGTGTGGAATCAAATAGCTCTTTGATTAATAAAGATTATTCACTTGAAAGTTATGTTTGATTGAATTTAAAAGTCACCATTAACCAATATTTTCAGAACAACCTAATAGAAGCTGACAGGTATTTATTTTATTTACAGAATAGTGGAGCCTCATAGTGGCAAAATTATTATCGATGGATTAGACATTTCCACATTAGGTCTCCACTCTTTGCGCTCGCGCATAACCATCATTCCCCAGGATCCTGTGCTGTTTTCGGGATCTCTGCGTTCCAATTTGGATCCTTTCGATGTATTTAGTGATGATGAAGTGTGGAGAGCACTGGAACATGCTCATCTTAAAGCTTTTGTTAAAGGTTAGAGTATTTTTGTTACTTTTCATTATTTAAAATTATACACTATCTTTTAACATTTCGGTGATGAGTAGTAAATATTTATTTTTAGTGCATTAATTGAATTTGTATTATTGACTTTTGATGAATTTCGATGGAAAACATTATAATATTTACCAATTCAAATTCAAATCAGAATGACAACTATCATGACTTATATATTATTTTACATTAAGTTTTGATATTGTAGTTGGAACAAAATATGCACTCTTTATATATTATAGTTTATATTCTTTAGTGCAATTTTAGTCAATCTTTATAAACATTTAAGAATATTTTGTATGCACACTTAAGAACTTCATATATACATATCTATTTAGCGGGGGTTAATTATTTATTACAGGAGAAAAATAATTATGGTATGAAATGCTATATCCAGCCTTGAGCTGATCTGGAGATAAAGACAGCTCTCGAGGAGTGAAAATGTATCTTGTTAAAACCCTGATTTTCTCATTATTGGATGCCTCAAAAACTTAGACAATAAAGCCCAGAAAAACATTGAGATAGACTCTTTCGAGATGTGGTGCTGGAAACGATTATTGAGTGTGTTATGTGCACTTGTCGCATTCTTCTATTCTTCGGTCGCATTTCACGCAGGAAGGGTATGGTGAAACTCATAGTCGCTGACAATATGGAAAGTCGTGGGAACAGAGGTTAGAACACCTATGCGCTGCAGCGATCAGGTGAAGGTGCTAGGAGCCTGCCTTTGGCATAGGCTTTGTGGGCATCGGAATGCCAAGAAGACCGGAGAAGAATGTGTACAATCAACAGGAATCTCAGTTTGAGTCATATCCTCAGCATTGAGGTTATGACAAAGAAGCATTTATTTATTTATTGATTAATTTAACAATCGCTGTCTTTACAAAAAAATTTATACAAATTAAAAAAGAGACAAAACAAAAATAAACAAAATTCAAATGAAAACAGCAATCAAATAAACTTAAAAACATATCAAATGACAAAATTGAAATAACATCATAATTTTAACACAATCAAAAGGATAAAACATTTGTGTACAAAACAGAGTAGAAATATATGGTTCCAGTACATCTAAAATTATAATTGCACTTTTTAATGAAAAAATACTTTAAATTCATCATGATAAATTTAAAAGCCATACAAAAATTAATATTGAGAAATCTAAAATATTTATGATTTCAGCTTCCCTCTGAAATAACTGAAAATGTCCATATCCATCATGTTCCCTAATATGTGCAATTGCACAAGGGGTGAGAAAAATCTATAATTTGTGGTATGTACCCTCTTCCTGAAGACCCTGTTAACATGAAACAGTTTATATGGAATATTGAGAGAGTACTTTGATATGAGTTCTTCACAGATAATTGAATTGTTCAGGAGTACCATCTCATCTATATTGTATCTAATGTTACCCGTCTCTCCTGAAGAGGGGAATATGCATTTAAACAACAATCGAGTGCATTATATACATGCACACGAGCCATGTAGACATTTCAATAATTCCGAGTAATTAATTTCAAGTATTCAAATCAATTGTAAATTTCATTTCAGTAAAGGACAGGTCTCTGTTGTGGTTTATCAAATAACACTCGATTTAAATTATGACTCCCATTACAGGTTTGGCAGCAGGGTTGAACCATGTTGTCAGTGAGGGCGGAGAGAATCTCTCAGTAGGACAAAGGCAACTGGTGTGCCTGGCACGTGCTTTACTTCGCAAAACACAACTTCTTGTGCTTGATGAAGCTACAGCTGCAGTAGATTTGGAGACGGATGATCTTATTCAGGTAATATTTGTAAAAATATATATTTTTTTTATATTTATTCAAATGTATTTATAAAACTCGTCAATTCAGCATAAGTAATGTGAAGTATCTTTTAATAATCAAATTGTTTCTATTTTTCAGCGTACAATTCGCACAGAATTTGCATCGTGTACTGTCCTCACAATTGCGCATCGATTGAATACTATTATGGATTCAAACAGGGTTTTGGTTTTAGATAAAGGAAAGTTAGCTGAGTTCGATACACCTTCGAAACTCTTGCAAGATAAAAATACAATATTCTTCGGTATGGCAAAAGATGCTGGACTTGTTAATTGATTTTAGAAATTTCTTTAGGACAAATATTTTTAATGCGTTTTTAACATATATCCCATGTGATACTCAGCCCATTATGTGTAAGGTCTACACTTAAATTCCTCATTACTTAATTTTTAAACTGTTGAAAATATTTAATTATTATACATACTTATGATTATTTAAATAATAGATTTGTCCAATTTTTTTTTGTATAAGATACAAATTAGCTAACTTTATTTTTATTTTTTTATTATCACTTGAATATGATTATGTTAAGTGTGAAAAAAAATTGGTATGACAGAAATGCATGTTTTTCAAGTACTTTCTGAACTTGAATTAATTTGTGTATAAAAAGTTTGTAATTTATATTTTATGTACATTGTGCATTTTATATAGTTTTGTTATTGATAAATTTTGTTAGTTCTCCACCGCAACGTCATTAATTTTTGTAAGTATTTTGAAAATTTGGTGATTTGAAATCGAAGGATATTCAAAATGAAGCTTTTGATAAGAAAATTTTACAAATATTTCACCTTAAACTCGTACCGTATGTCTGGAAATGTTAAGTACAAATTGGTTTATTGGAGAATATTTTCTTATATATACACGTGTGACATTTTACCTCACTATTTTTTGTTGCTATTATGTACATATTAAACTTTTTTATTGATTTACAACAAATATATTTATATGTAAATTATACCTACACAGTCTTTTTGTGTTCCCTTTAACCTGTGTATATTATGAGTTTAAATGTGAAATTTAATCATTGTTTAAAGTAAAAATCAAGAACTTTCATTGTTTTTGTGTAAACCTTATTAACAATCTTCAATACACACATAGTTCACATTTTAATATCTAGTGTGATTTGTTTTATGAAAATGTTTCAAATTATAAAAAAATTCTAATATTACGAATCACTAAAAGTTCACAAGAAAAATTTAAGGATATTTAAACATCATTACTTCTCGAAATTAAATTTGTTGGTTGTCCATCTATTTGGTAATGTGACTGGTTTGAATGCCTTTGATTAAAAATTCAGAAATTAAATTGTAAGTATTATAAGTTACAGATTCCTAAGGATAATATTTTAATTACATATTTTTCATTTATCAATCTTAATTTATTTTATATGCACAGTTAAAATTTTATTTTGTTAATAAATGAGTTGTGTATTATTTCAGCTCAAATATTTATTTTATTGTTGTAGCAATTATTTTTATTAAATATTTCAAGATGAATATTAAAAATGCCTTTTTTTTTCTAAATGAAGCTAATTACAGATTAGCTTTATACATATGTATACATATACACACACATACATCCAATTTCTATGTATGTATTTGTAAACCTTTTCCAGATTCGAGACAATCTCCGTGACCTAGTTGGTCTTCCAACCCGGAGGTTGCGGGTTTAATGCCTGTACCAATTTTTTAAAAAAGGGTTTTATTCTGGTTTTTATTTAAGGTCTCATTTATATCTTTGTAGTTGGCAATAAGTCCACCAGGTTGTACATTCTGAAAATATTTATGCAAAATGATGTTAGTTATCATCAGCATAAATTATCGAAAGTTACTTAACATAAATATAATTTTATATTTAAATTCAAATTATGTTTCCAGCTCAATTGTTTAAATAATTATCTTAAATTGTTTTAATCAGTTGAATAAATCTTTTTTTTTTCATCTTTTGTAGCAAATAATTTTTCGTGTATCAAATTTCATATTAAAAATAAAAATACCATCATATTGAAGTAAAAAAAGGCTGAGTTGTATTTTTATCTCGGAGAATAAAACTTTTTTTTCATGATATATATACCTATGGTTTATGGAAAAATAAAATTGATCGTGTAATTTAAAAAAAGGTTATCAATTTTAAGTGTCACCTGTAGTTTTAGGACATGTGCGCCTTATTTATGAAGTGACTTCATGAGAATGAAAAACTGAAGAATTGGCTTTAAAATGAAATTATGGTGAATATGCATTGTTCTTGATTCTAACTGGTACTTAATTCTACATTGAACAAATTACTATAAAATGTATTATTGGCCTTATTGTTGGTCAAATAGAATAATATGTTTCACTATGGTGCTTTTCCTGATTCAATACATGGATTGATAAATTTTATTATTCCATTTTATAAGCCTTATTTTTATATAGTGAAAATGGTTGTATTTACTTCATCTTGTATCAATGTAATTGAAAATTGTTTTTACTCAATGTAATTGGATCACTTATTTATTAAATAACTTAGCATATTTAAATGTTTATTTTTTAATGCAATAAATCAATCGAGGGTTTTCAATGTTCATAGTACAATAGCCTCTTTTTCAATTGTGACGAATTATTTTACCCCCTGAATTGTTTTCGATTATTAAATTTTTTGTACTTTATACTACAGGCTTTAAACTTATTTTTATAACTTTTGATATAAGCATTATACTTTTTTTATATACTCAATATGAAAAATAAAAAAAATAACTGTACTTAAAAATTGAAATGTCAAAATAATTTATTTCGAAATAATCAGGCTTATTAAGATTCTCGAACATGATGTTTTCTCTATTTAAAATAACATCAATCCTATTCAAAATTTCATTGTGGTTCGTGCAACTCTTCATAATCATTTAATTTCCTCATTACAACAAAATGCTCTCTACCATTTCTGTTACTGGTTATTGCATTTGCCTTATCCCATGATGAAACAGGAATGTAATAAAAATGCACGTAATAAATCTCAAGAAAACTTGTCTTTGGTACATTATTTTTAGTAAAAAAATTAATTCATGTTCGTTCCTCCTAGTCACCAATTTTCTTCAGTTGCAATATCTGCTGGTGAAATTGATTGAAAATTTTCTCATTTATTCTATCTTCACTATTCTAACTTCTGGGTCCCATAAAGATCCAGAAGGAGTAATGAGGTTTCAGGTAATTTATATTTTTAAATGTCCCAGGACGCACTGTCAAGGGGAACGCAAAGTCTGCTCCAGATTTTTTTTATCCTAAATTTGAATGTCTTGTTTTTACTTGTACTCCCACTTAGGACATGGAAACTACTACCGATTTTAAAATATACTATTTTTTTTAGAAAACTATAGTTTTTAAACTAAAGAATTACTGTTTTTAATATATTTCATAATTGAGGATATTCATAGTTCAATTTTATTATATTACAATATATATATACAATATATGTAACACATGTGAAAAAATGTAAGGGAATATTATGATTTATGTGGTAAGCAAAAACATACACTGAAAAATATTGCATTGGCTGTTGGGTTTCCACCTTATTCCCAGTGACATTTAGCTGACAGTTTGTGAAAACCCTCGCTACACCACTGGAACTTGAAAAGCTACATCTCTATTTTCACTAATTTGCCACTAAAATGTTGTGTTTTCTATAATTAGCAATGGAGGCATAAAAAGCTTGGTAGTTATTTTGAGATTATCTCCATATTAGTGCAATTGATATCCTTTTTTGATGTTCTTGCGAATTTTATTTATGCATTTAAAAAAATAGAAAGGTTCACTAGCATCACCATTATGTTTCCCATTTAGGAAAAGGTTACATATTTGAATGTCAGCAGGTGAGACAGGCAGGCAAGTAAAATAAATATTGTTCATGTATTAATAATTCAGGTTTTTTTTGTATTTTTTGTTAAAAAAAACTTTTTTTGGTTGATTGGAAGCAATTGTTATATGGCAATAAACCCATCAGGTTATACTGTATACAACGAAAGTGTAATACAATACAATATACTTGACAACTGTTGCTGGCCTAGTTGGTAGAATACTTTTCTTCCATCCTGCGATTCATTACGAAACAAACGGTACTTGTCTGGTTTTTCACATCTTTCTGGTTGGTTGGAAGAAATTTTCATATGGCAATAAGCTGGGCAGGTATAATACGTACAAACTGATTATTAATCATGGTATTCTTTTATCAATCACATTCTGTCTTATTTTACACACCTTTCAAAACTTAACTGTTTGATTTCTAAATATGTAAAACTATTTCACGTTTCTGCAGTGTTTTTTTTTTTCACAAAAAATATTAGTTTAGTTTGTCAGCACAGCTTGATTTAATTTTTATTTTTGGTTCTACTCAATATAGCTCAATAATTTTGTAATCATCTGTGGTGTGGTACTAGTATAAAGGTAGGCTTGTAGCATCCATTCTTATTCTGCTATAACATTCAACTAATTATTTTGTATTCATATACCTAGTTATGTATATTTAACTATCCTTGGGAAATGGGCAATGCTTGAAAAAGCAATATGATTTACTATGCAAAATATTTTATCATCAGTTTTCTGCTAAATTATTTTTGTTTATCTCTCACATTCTAGCATAGCTTTTTAACATATAGGTCGCGAACCGAAATTGTGTCAGTTGACATTTTAGATGGGTTGCGAAATATATTCAACAATAATTTAATATTTTTGCATAATAAAATATACCATATTTCAAAAGCATTATAAAAACATTGCGAACCACTGCACGTCGAAAGTAACAGCTTCTCACTATTAATTTGCAGCAATTTTATTATCTGTATGTGTTATTTTATTAATCTATCTCTATTTGGGTCACGAAACCCAAACTAATACCCTATTCTGGTCATGGCTTAAAGTCAAGAAACACTAAGTTAGCAGCTACCTGGAAAGGTTGTACAGTTTTCTGTCCGAACCTCTGTCACAGGTTTTTCAATCACAATATATGTCATCTCCCTTAAATCATTTTTCAAGATGACATTAAAAATTTTGTGTTCAAAACTATTCTAGGAATATAAAAATCTTTGCAACTTCATAGTATAATACTTTCAACATGTTCGGTGCTAAAAATATCTATAGGCACATAAACTTTTGCTGGGTGCTCAAAACACACATTGGCATTCTATTCCATTTTTTTTCGATGGATACAAGTGAGCCTAGAGTAGCTAACGTGACTAATTGATAGGGTTTGATTTGTAAGTGATTTGCTCTCACTTCTTTACTATTTTTTGGATGGATACAAGTGAGCCTAGAGTAGCTAACGTGACTAATTGATAGGGTTTGATATATAAGTGATTTGCTCTCACTTCTTTACTATTTTTTAAGAATCTTAACCCTTTTAATTCCAGCATATTTCGCATAAAATGTGGGAAAAATCCCAAACATTTTTTGGCAAAAAAACAGTAGTTTATATTTTATTTTTTATCTCAGTTAATATTTAGTTTTAAAACCTAATTTTTTTGTGGAGACCCTGTAGAGTTTAAAATAATAAGTAATTTTCATATATTGGTTAAAACATGAATAAATAAAAGAAACAAATATATAGCTCAAATATTTTTTTATAAAAAAATGTAAATTTTGAGTTTGATTCATTATAAACCCAACAATGCATGTTTTCATAAAAATGAAGAAAAAAAAATAGTTCTTAGTAGGAATAAAGAAAAACTGGAATGAAAAACCAAAAAAGTGAAAAAAGAAATTTACATTGTTTTCGCGAAATAAACAAAATATCAAGGAACTTTTGAAAAATCTATAAAACTAAAGAAATAAAAAATTATAATTATTCATAACCTTATAAATATTTCTTCAGTGGTGGTAAACCTTTTTAGTTGTAAAAAAAATGGTTAAAATTTTAAAATATGGTAAAAGCTGGTTAACCCTGAGAGATCGGCGCACTGCTATAGCAGTGGAAGAAATTTGTTCTACCCTTGTATTCTAAATGAATATCATTCATTTAGAATACAAGGGTACATATTCTAAAATATATTTATGTTGTAAAAATATTTGTTTTTTGTTGTTTAAAATAAATATTTATCACGAACGTCCGAATCGTAAATATATCTCAGCACTAGATAGACAATTATATTTTTTTCTCGTAGCGCTGTCAGGGTTAACATTAAATATGGTAAAAGCTGATTAGGCACTAAATGTAATTAGTACAAGTAGACAAGATATTGAAAATAAAACTTAAAAATTGTCAAAATCGTAATGAAAAGTTAATCCCAGGTACCTGCTTTTCTTTAGACCCGCTTCGCTGGGCGCAATCTGACCCTTTTTGGGAAGCATAATAAACCACATGTAAACAGTCAACAAGTCACCCTCAGGTATTCAATATACTGTAAATGCATTCTTTTAAAATGGAATGATTCTCAGTTAAAAAAAAAATTTTTTTTTATTCAACATAAAAACTTGTATGAAAACTTTGAGGCCGATGATCGGCCCCATGGGATTTTTCGCATACACTAGTTGAGGCCGATGATCGACCCTGTGAGATTAAAAGGGTTAAACATGGTAATTTTTTTAGTATCGATGTGATCTATGAAAGAATGACTCGGCAGTTAACGTATTGAGTCAGATTGAATATGAAAATATTGATTAGAAATTTGAACTGACAGCTATGAGTTTTATACTAAGTGGTGTTTTGTTATAATTATTTTACATTTTATTCACAAATTAATTTGAATTTATATGTTTAAGGATCATTGATAGTTCATTATCTCATAATCTGTTTTAAATTTTGACTGTTAATACTATACGTATTTATTTTTATAAAAAAATAACTGCCAGATTTTTTGCCAATAAAAATTGTATTCAAACTATGCCATGTGAACAAATATGTATTTTTTTTAAGTACTTATTTATATTTTATAAGCCAGTATTGATTTGACTGTAACTAGGCAAATACAACAAATTTTACTTTAATACAGATTTTTAAATAAAGTAATATTTTATACGTGTATTTTAATTTTCAATTTCCTTTAATATGAAAAAAAAATCACAATAGAAGAATGAAAGAACCAAATTTAATAAATCAATGTTATCACATTGTATGCGGGAAACATAAAATTACGTCTTTTACGCACTATTGCTTCAGCCTGTGAGACGTAAAAATATGTTTTTATGAACTAGTGTTAGCATCCGGGAAATGGATAAATACGGTAAATTTGGTAACCGCTCGCTCACACAAGTCATACTGGGCAGATACTTAATGATTCACAGAAATAGGGAAAATAATTTTGGAATTTATTGTGGCCAAGGAATTAAATTGTTTGAGGTCATAAAAACTCATATCGTCTTATACCGATTTATGAGCAAATGTTTAGAACGTTGTCATACTTTTAAACAGGCCTGGCCAACCCAAAATGCCAGACGGGCCGCATTGACCACCTAAAATTTTCCAAGGGCCGCACATAAGAATAATTGCAAATTTTGTTCCAATATTTTTTTTAGATATCTGGCTTTACAACGAAATTCGTACTTATTAATTTTTTTGGGATTGATTTGGATGCAGAGGTACACAGAAAGTGTTCAATCAGTGTAAATCTGAAAAAAATGATACTACAACTACTATAGATATGAAAAGAAAACATGTATTGAACCAACAACAAAATGTATTTGTATGGTAATAAACACAATTTATTCACAAAGATACTTCAAATTTTAATTTTATATCATAAGTATAATTTTACCAATCAAAATTATTAGTTATGTCACATATTAGGTCCCCACATACGAAACCGGCGTTTTGCCGTACTGGCAACTTTGATCTCAAATATCTTCTCTTTGGTTAGGAATTTCAAATTCAAATTTATACAGCTATTTACTCAAGTATTTGTGTTTCGAAAATTATAATTCATTTGTTTTTTCCTCAATTGTTTTTTTTCTTTGCGTCACTCAGTTTACAAAATGGAAAACTTGAAATATCGCGTTATTTACGAGTACGAGTTCCACGGTGGCACCAGTGCTGCAGAAACGGCTCGAAGGATTAATGATGTGTATGGCGACGGTGCCGCAAAAGAAAACACAGTGCGTTTTTGGTTCCAACGTTTTCGTTCTGGAAATTTCGACCTGCAGAACAAGCCCCGTGGAGAAAGTTGATAATGAAGAATTGAAGGCTTTTGTGGAAGCGGATCCATCGCAAACCACGTCCGAGTTAGCTGCAGGCTGCGGTGTTAGTGATAAAACTGTTTTAATCCACTTGAAGCAAATTGGGAAGGTGAAAAAGCTTGAAAGGTGGGTACCTCACGAATTGAATGAAGCAAATCAACAAACGCGCGTTGACTGCTGCGTTGCATTACTCAACCGGCACAATAATGAAGGGATTTTGAATCGAATCATTACCTGTGATGAAAAGTGGATCCTGAATGATAATCGGAAGCGCTCATCGCAATGGCTGAACCCTGCCGAACCAGCCAAACCATGCCCCAAGCGAAAATTGACTCCAAAAAAGTTACTTGTGAGCGTTTGGTGGACTAGTGCTGGTGTCGTTCACTACAGCTTTCTTAAATCTGGCCAGACGATTACGGCAGATGTCTATTGTCAGCAACTGCAAACCATGATGGAAAAGCTAGCTGCTAAACAACCGAGGCTGGTTAATCGCTCTAGGCCACTGCTGCTTCATGATAACGCTAGACCACACACTGCACAACAGACGGCTACCAAATTAGAAGAGCTTCAATTGGAATGTCTAAGACATCCACCGTACTCTCCGGACCTTGCCCCAACAGATTACCATTTTTTTCGAAATTTGGATAACTTCTTGCAAGGGAAAAAATTCAACTCCGATGGGGCAGTCCAAACCGACTTCAAAGATTTTATTGATTCCCGTCCGAATGGTTTTTTTAGTAAAGGGATCGATGAACTACCTATGAGATGGCAAAAGTGCATAGATAGCAATGGTACATACTTTGATTAAATAAATATATTATATTAAAAAAAAATCAACTTTATGTTCCTCCCAAACAAAACGCCAATTTCACATGTAAGGACCCAATATTTCATTTTAGAAAAAAAACTTCACAAACGTATGTAGATCCAAAGGCACTAACAATGTTTTGGGCAAAACATCTGATGTTAGCAAATTTGTTTTGCTGTTACTATAAAATTCCATTTTTCCAATCGTGGGGTATTTTATAATTCAATATTGCATTGTAGGTCGATTAATTCCATTTGTAAGGTTTCTGACACAGTGGAAACATCAACACCAAATGTCTTCATTTGCTTAACTGAACATATCAAATGCTTTCTAATCATTTACTAGCTCTGAAAAACGACAAGTCAAAGGCTACTATAAGTTTACTTATTTCATCGGCAAATTTAGAAAAATTCTTATTGTCTTTCTTTCAATAATGGAAAATGTTGTGCATTGTTATTTTTAAGTTGGTTCTCAAACAATAATAATTTCGTTTGGAACGCTTTAATCAAATTGCAAGCATCAGTAATTAAATTATTCTGACCCTCCAACTCCATATTTAGCTGATTCAGTTTTTCTGTAATATCTACCGAGAAACAAATCTTGCAACCACTCTTCATTTCTTAATTGAGGAACTACACATTCTCCTCGGTCATAAAAATTTCAATTTATTCCCGTAACTCAAAAATCGTGAAACATCTGTGACAACCATCTAACATTGGTAAAATAAATTATGTCGCCATACTCGGAATCCAATTCAGTAAGGTATGCCTTAAATTGGTGATGTTGAAGGGCATGCGAACGAATCTAGTTCACTGTTTTTATAACATGCATGACTTGGCTCATAGATAATACTTGAGCGCAAAATTTTTGTTGATGTATCAAACAGTATATCACTGGTTTTGTTTATTTTTGCCTCTAACTCGTTGGCAATCAACTTTATAACCCATTTTTTCCAATCATAGCCGGCGCGGCGCTCCATGTGTTGTTAACCAGGAAAGCATCTCTAAATACTCGTATAAGCCATTATCGGACAAACATTTTTTTATGGCTCGGAAAACATCTTCACCTTTTGTAGTATCTTTCAAGCTTACGAGATTTAACAATTCTTGTATAACCTGGAATGATTCATCAACACCACGCATAAATACTGCAAGCTGTGAAGTGCCTAAAATATCTGTGCTTTCATCGAAAGCTAAAGAAATCTTTAAGATTGTTACGCAAATTCATAACTATATCTTCTGAAATATCATTAATGCGATGACATATTGTTTGACGCGACAAACTTATGCTTGAAAATAATTTACTTTTATCGGGCAAAACATCTTTTACAATAGCTTGAACAGTCTTTTACTAATTACAGTATTGGGTAGAGTGCGATATTGTGCTTTATTGCCACAGATAATACGGATGGTTTTACCATATTAAATTTACGAACTCAATATTATTATTCTTTGTATCATAACCAGACATTGCATCAGAGGTGACTCCAAGTTATAAGCAAGTATAATTATTTATATTTTTAGTCAAAAAACATCGTAAAAACAATTCCGCCATATACAGGCGGCCCTCGACTTTCGCACACAATTGGTTCCTGAAAATGTGTGCGAATGTTGAATGTTCGAAAGTAGAGGGATGTAAAAAAAACATCAAAAATTGTATTTTTTAAATATTTATCAATAATATATTAAAAATATTTATTTATCAATATACATAATTAAGTTAACGAGGCATGTTTAAGTGCTTTCAGGTGTTTTCTTTATAAACTTGTCGAGAGTTAGTTGAATACCACCCTTTTTTTTCTTTTCTTGATAAATAGTTCTATAACATGCTGTGTCTTCCTCAATCGCCCTACGTACTTGAGATATACGTTCTCCATTGGGATCACCCATGATAGTCAAAAACTTGTCAAGATGCATGAAGGCTTCATTCATATTTTTAACTGTCAAAGTCTTGACGATTTTATCAGCTTCTTCTTCCTCACTTTAATTGTTTATTTCATTTAACTATTGTTGCTCAATTAAGTATTCATTTGACAGAGGTACTGAGTGAGATTCAATCAAGTCATTAACATCTTCGTTGTTGACGTCCAAGTTTAGTTCATTAATTAGGCTAACTATTTCATCTGTGATAGTTTCCGGAGTTTCTTCAGAATTTATAAAATCACTCATCATTTGTGGGCATAATTGTTTCCAGGAACCTTTCATTGTTGACTTTTATTTCAGCCCACGAATCTCCAATATTGTTTATTGCGTTCCATATATCGTTCTTCCAAAAATCTCAATGTAGGCCCCACCTTCCTTGTCAGTTGCCTTGATGGCTTGATTCATTATTGTCCTCATATAATATTGTTTAAACATAGCTATCACTGTTTGGTCCATGGGCTGCATGAGGCAGGTAGTATTGGGAGGAAGAAACACAACATTGATTTCCCGGTATAAATTCTGCTGAGATTTTGGGTGTCCTGGAGCATTCTCTAAGATTAATGCTTTAAATTGTAAATTTTTATCTTTACAATATTGCTTAGCTGCCGGAACGAAATTAAAAGTGAGCCAATCTTTAAATATTAACGCAGTAACCGAGGCTTTTTTATTTGACTTCCAAATGACTGGAAGCAATTCTTTATCTTTCCCATTCAATGCTCTGAGATTTTTTGCTTGATAAACTAAAATTGGCTTCAATTTTAAATCACCAGCTAAGTTTCCACCAAGAAGCAATGTCAATCGGTTTTAGAAGGTATTATCGACAAAAATCTTTAAAAAATTGAATTTTTTTAAATGTGCAAAATAGCTAATTGTGCGAAAGTCGAGGGCCACCTGTATGATCATGGGCCAGTCCTGCTTTAAAACAAAATTAGTGTTTATTACATTGTATTTTACAAAATTTTGATTGTTTTGTTGTGAATAGAATATGAGTAAATGCTAATAAAAATAATCAATTTTCTTTTTGAAATTGTGATTTTAACCCTGAATGTTATATTTTTTATGAAAAAAATGTTCTTTTGCACAGTAAGAATGATGATGGATACAATTGAAAATAAGAAAATCAAAGTTTTATTTAAAAAATATGCAACCGTTTAGAAGTTATATCGTTTTTACGTGATGAATAATTTCACACGCATATTTCAAAAATGTGTATTAAAAATTACAAGCAGGTATATGTGTGCATGGATTCTTCACTGCAAAAGTGCATTCTTGATACAGTGAGTGTTAAGAGGAGCAGATATTGGCTCAAACCATTATCTAGTGGTGACCAGAATAAAGATCTGTGCATAGCGAACTGGCATATGCAAAAAATATCAGATGTGAGAAATTGCCAATGACGTGAAGAAAGAGAAATTTATATCGAGTGTCGAAGGAAGAATTAAAAAGATGAGTGAGGGATAAAATATTCAAGAAGAATGGATGAGTATGTAAAATATATTGGTGAATACAGCAAAAGATGTCTGTGATACTACGAAAGTTGGAAGTAAAAAGATGAGTGAGGGATAAAATATTCAAGAAGAATGGATGAGTATGTAAAATATATTGGTGAATACAGCAAAAGATGTCTGTGATACTACGAAAGTTGGAAGTAAAAAGATGAGTGAGGGATAAAATATTCAAGAAGAATGGATGAGTATGTAAAATATATTGGTGAATACAGCAAAAGATGTCTGTGATACTATGAAAGTTGGAAGTAAAAAGATGAGTGAGGGATAAAATATTCAAGAAGAATGGATGAGTATGTAAAATATATTGGTGAATACAGCAAAAGATGTCTGTGATACTACGAAAGTTAGAAGTAAAAAAAGCAATACATCATAGTTAAGGAAATTAAGGACAGCGTGAAAGAGAAAAATAGAACATGCAGAGTATTTTTTAAAGCAACACCAGGAAGTAGTGATGAAGCAATGAAAAGAGAGTATAAAGAATGGAAGAGTAAAATAAAAAGATTTGTTGAGGAACAAAAAAAGCTTAGAGATGAAGAAGGCAGGAAGTTGAGTATAAATGCATAGGGAAATATAAAAATATTTTGGAAATAAGTAAAATTAGGGGGAAAATGATGTGTGGTATTATTGAAATCTAAGATATCAATCGAAAAAGGGATTTGTCAGAAAAAAGAATGGTTCGCTCAAGATGGAAGGACTATTTCGAAGAACTGTACGAGTGGTGATAATAGTAAAAATAATGGTGAATCTAGTTTGAGTGTTTGGAAAATGAAAATGAGATTAGTCTAGAAAAAGTACAAATGGCTTTTACAGCCAGACATGAAAAACGAAAAGCATCAAGTTCCGATGAGGTGAGCACAGAATTAATAGTGTGTGGAGGTTAGCGAATGAACGAGTGGCTCTTTTTCAACAAATGGAATCTGATTACACAGCAAAAGACTGGAGGAGTGCAGTGATTATTTATTTAATTAACGACACAACAGTGTCTTTATATACAAATGAACATGTGACAGGTTATAAAGTACTTAAAATTATTGACAAAAATACAAAACTTTATCTTAAACTAACATGGAGATACAAAAAGCAGTAGTAATAATAAAAGTAATTACAAAGTCATTATTTAATATTAATATATTTAAATTCAATATATATATATATACATATTGTATATCACAAAATATTACCAAGTTTAGCCAAGTAGACTTACGTAATTGTGGAACACTTATTTTATATCAGGTCTGTAAATATGAAATCGGAATTTGCTCATAGATGGCTCTAGTTGTCAAGGTAGTGACTGTCAAATCGCGTCATTGGCGCCTTTTTCTTGTATTTACATTTGTCAAAGACTTAACTCACAACAATACAAGTTTAATACAACTACATATGTTTTCATAGTGTTGAACATGTCTGTTTTTTTGTTTTAAGACGCTGAATTGCATGCATTGTTGGATGAGGACAACGCTCAAACGCAACAACAACTCGTGGATCAATTAAATGTGACACGAGAAGCCGTCTCCATACGTTTGAAAGCCATGGAAAAGATCCAGAAGGTGGGAAAATGGGTTCCACATGAACTGAATGAAAACCGAAAAAGACAGCAGGAAAACCGAAAAACCACTTGCGAAATGCTGCTCGCCAGGAACAAAAGAAAATCATTTCTCCATTGAATTGTGACTGGCGATGAAAAATGGATATATTTCGAGAATCCTAAGCGTAAAAGATCATGGGTAACTCCAAGCAAACCAGTGACATCGACTGCAAGGCCAAATCGCTATGGACGGAAGACAATGCTTTATGTTTGGTGGGATCAGAAGGGTGTTATCTATTATGAGCTGCTAAAACCTGGCGAAACCATTAATACTGAACGCTACCGACAACAGATGATGGATTTGAACCAAGCATTGCGTGAAAAACGACCAGAATATCAAGAGGCAACACAGTGATTTTGCTTCATGATAATGCACCATCGCACACAGCAAAACTGGTCAAGGAAACGATTGACGCGTTTAGTTGGCAAATACTTTTGCATGCGGCTTACTCACCAGATTTGGCTCCATCCAATTACTACTTATTTGCATCGATGGGACACGCACTTGCTGAGCAGTGCTTCCTTTCTTACGAAAATGTACAAAAATGGCTCGATGATTGGTTTGCCTCAAAAGAGCAACAGTTTTTTTGGCGTGCATCCACAAATTGCCAGAGAGATGGGGAAAATGTGTAGCTAGCAATGAGCAATACTTTGAATAAAATATTTTTTACCATTTTCATACAATAAATGTGTAAAATCCGGTTTCATATTAACAGACCTGGTAGTGGTAAATTACTTAGATTTGTTTTTAGTAGAACAACACTTACATAGAACAAGAAGAATTGGATTTTTGAGAAGTTTATGGATAGATCTTGAGATTTAAAAAACACATGGGCTCACTTGTAGAACGAGATGCAAGTTGCTTTGCAGAATTGAAACCTTCCACATATTGATGCAGGGTTACCCAACTCCAAAGGCAAAGTATTGTCTTTAATGTTTCTTATATTTATACTATTGGGTGTACAAATAAGTCACCGCCGTTTGACAAAAGTTGGCGCCACCAGTAAGTTATGGTTAAAATTGTCAGATGTAAAATGTCATTATCGTAAGGTTGGACATCTGTCAACAACATGACCTTGAAATATTAGTGAATTTTTATCAGTATAACATATTTTTTTGTGTTCGAAAATGTCAAGTTTTGAGCCGAATAAGCGTCATTTGCGGGAACTTTTGATTTACTTCTTCAATTTGAAGAAATCTGCAGCTGAGGCGCATCGATTGCTTGTAGAAGCATATGGTGAGGCTGCCTTAAGTGAGAGAAGTTGTCGTGAGTGGTTTCAAAAGTTTAAGAACGGTGAATTTGACATCGAAGACAAAGAACGTAGCGGAAGGCCGAAAGTGTACGAAGACGCGGAATTGGAAGTATTATTGGATCAAGATTCGTGCCAAACGCAAGAAGAACTTGCACTTACATTAGGAGTGACTCAACAAGCAATTTCACATGGGTTGAAATCATTGGGAATGATTCAAAAACAAAGAAATTGGGATTCATATGAACTGACACGGAGAAACTTTGAATGCCAATTTTCCACATGTGAAATGCTGCTTGCCAGGCATAAACGAAAGGGTTTTCTGCACCATATAGTCACTGGTGATGAAAAAGGCATCCATTATGATAATCCAAAAAGGAAGAAATCATGGGGATCCCCTGGTCATGCTTCAACATCTACGGCTAAGCCAAATATTCATGGAAAAAAACTCTTGTTGTGTATTTGGTGGGATCAGCTTGGTGTCGTGTATTATGAGTTGCTCAAACCGAATGAAACCATTGCTGGGGCTGTCTACCGAACATAATTGATGAGATTGAGTCGAGCACTCGAGGAAAAGCGCGCCCACTACTACGCCAGACACGACAAAATTATTCTCCTGCATGATAATGCTAGTCCACATGTTGCGGCACCGGTCAAAACCTATTTGGAAACACTCAATTGAGAAGTTTTACCCCACCCGCTGTATTCACCAGACATTGCTCCTTCTGATTACCACTTGTTTTGATCGATGACGCATGGCCTGTCTGAGCAGCACTTCACATCATATGAAGATACCAAAAATTGAGTCGATTCGTGGATAGCCTCAAAAGATGATGATGATGACTGACGCGGTATTCGTATGCTGACAGAAAGATGGGGAAAAGTAGTGGCAAGCGATGGGTACTACTTCGAATAAAACATGAGGTTCCGTTCTTTCACAATAAATGCCCATTTTTTTATAAAAAACGGCGGAAACTTATTTGTACACCTAATAGATTATTTATATTAATAAAGGAGAGCACAAAGTTTAACATATTTAAATCATCAGCAAAAAGTAAAATCTCTTCATCACTAAGTGTGTCAACTATATCATTAACGAATAAGAGAAATAATATTGGTCCTAGATGCGATCCTTGGGGTACACCGCTAGTAGCTGTAAAGGGATAAGAAAGACAACCATCGATTTTGACAATAAGTTTTCAATTTTTAATGTAGCTTTCGATCCAGTCTAAGAGCGGGCGGACTATGTTTGTCAGTGTGGATCTACCTGAAATAAATCCATGTTGTTGAGTGATAATACTGAGAATCGAATTAACAATTTTGTCTAATACTCTCGAATAATTCAGAAATCGTTGATTGTATACAAATCGGTCTTTAATTTGAAACATTACTTTTGTCACCTTTCTTGTATATTGGTGTGAGAAAACTTGATTTCCATATTTGTGGAAATCGACCTTCCACCAATGATTTATTAAAGAGAATTTGTAAAGGATATGCATCGGAGTGAACATCTGGCAAACACATATATCCCAATAATCGAGCCGCTGCTCGCCGAGGTTGTCTCTTCCCTCCCTCCACCCACAGTCCCCAATCTGAATGTTTACCGTTAGAAGCATGTATGTCGGTACCAGTTCGAACAGAATTCAGTCTTGTTTATGCTTCCCTGATAATGAGGTGAAAGCCTTGAAACCGGTAGGGTTATAACATTACAAAAAGTGGAATAAACAGTGTTTGATAAAACAAATTACAATGTCTTTAAACATCCACAATGTTAATGCCTTAACTATAAACAATAAATTAATATTATCGTCTAGGCTTCTGGAGTTGTGAGCATCCCAATCACATGTGTCTAGATAATTATATCACTATAAGGCCCTTGGTGAAAATCAATACATATTTTGGAAATTTTGCATAGTCTTCAGTATGTTGTGATACATATATTTAAGGGTGGATGGTGATGATCTATTGGCAATAGTTAATCTTCTGTTTGGCTTACTAAAACATTCCTTTCACTTGCAAATATAAGATTTGGGTTCAATTGTTTTTGTTTGTAATCCTATTCACTTGATTGATTCCTAAAAAGTCTGCCATATCTAATATAATTTTAGCACTGTCAGATGTATTTTGTGATGTAATTAATGTCAGTATTATTTTCATGCCACTTAATACACTGAAGGTTGTAATCACCGGCTATGACTAGTTCGCAATCAGGGTAGTGTAGATGGATGATCTCTAAATCTTCACTATGCTCTTTATAAGTGGAACATGGAGATTTTGATGGAATATACCATAAACACACCCAAATATAATTTTTCTTGAGTTGATATATATAATACACTGAATATTTGCTCAATATCTTGATGAACTGGTTTAATTACTTTAAATCGATAGTTTTTCGGGGTGGCTGTTAAGACTCAACCACCTCTGTTTTTTTTTACTTGTAGTTGCATTATGATCAAACTGATGTACTGTATGGTTGATAAATCCTAATTCGCCAGAGTACTATCATCAAGCCAGGTTTCGGTAAATATAAAGATGTCGTGATTCATAGTCTAGAGAGCAGCATTCAATTCATTTAGTTTAGTTTTAAGTCCTTGAAGGTTTTGGCAATAACAACCGATTATGCTTGAGGTTTTTTTACGTGAGTTAGTTGACAGTGTACTAGTTATTTTAGTATATTCAGGAATTTCAGATGAATCTTTTAGTTTTTTGAAAACTGTTTGACAAAGGTGGGAATCGATTTAACATATTTGATGGTAAGCCCTGATTCACCATTGCTGAGTGATTCACGGACGTCTCTTAGACGTTTAAGTTGCAATGAAGTTAGGTCATTGTAGATGTTTATACTTTCTTTAACTTTATGTCGTTGATGGAGAATTACTTTAGGGGCGACTGAATCCTTTAATACTATTTTAATAGCTCTAGGTTTATTTTCTTCAAGTTTACCAAAACGATAGGTTTCTAAATATCTCCTCCTACAGATGGTTCAATTAATTTTAATAAATTGGACACTTTATTCGCGTCCTCGGTCATTTTATCATCTTGGTTGTTAAGTGTGCTTTCCGGGGTATTTCGCAAAATTTAATTTTACGAAATACCCCGGAAATTTTATATTTTGTTCGTTCATTTCATTACCTGTTTCATAAATATTTTCAGATACTGTTTGAATGTTTGGCTGAGTCTTAACAATTTACTTGTAGGCTTTTAATTCACCTTCCATATTGGCCATTTTTGTAGTCATTTCGCAAATTAATCCCATTAAGTCATTTGTTTTAAAGACTAATTTACCAATTTTGTCCTTGCTGAATTTGTTTACGGGATCCATGAAAATAGATGTTATGGTATAAAACACCAGTTTTGGCATTCGTTACGCATATTTGAGATTCCATTATTACACTAAGACAATAAAAAATATCTAAATATGATGATATTAACAGAGATAATTCAATTTAAGACCGGAGACAAGAGAAGCACGTGTGACGGACGGAATAAGTTGAAGTATTCCATTATATAAAGGTAAGGTGCAAGAATGAAGTGTGGAAGCTACATAGTCATAAGTTTAATGAGTGGATTCAGTAAACTGTTTGGATATTTATAAAAAATTATGATTGTATATAATACTACACACATACATTACACCTAAAGCAGAATGTGTTACTATCACATATGGGAAGATCTACAAAGGTTTCTTTGTAATTAGAGCACCTTTAAGGAGAGTAGGGTCTCGAAAAGGCGAATATAAATTGTACTTTTATTATTTTTTTAAGTTTAATAGAAGAAAGATGCTCAGGGTGCCTTTTTAAATGAAAGAAAATGGAAAAAAATAAGAAACTATATTATGCATTTGTAGCATATAACCGTGTGATAAGGGGCAAACTAAGGAAAATATTGAATGAATATGGTGTTGAATGTACATGAATGCCTGGTATTGCGTTATTATATGCTGAAAATACAGCATGTATTAGAGTAAATGGTGGTTTGACTGAGTGGTTTAATATTATAAATGGGGATGTGCTATGTCACACTGTTATTTGATAATTATATAGATTCATGTATGAAGCAACTACAGAGGTCAATGGGTGGCATACATATGTCGAATGGGAATATTTATAGTTTACTGTATGCTGATGAAATGGTAGTGTTAGCGGGAAAGGAGGATGAATTGCAGTTTGATCAGTAAATTGTATGGTAGATGTGAAAAGAAAGGTATGAAAATGAATGTTACGAAATCCAAAGTCATGGTGATAGAAAAGTGTGATAAGGAAAGTAAATGCGATATATGTGTGAACAATGAAATATTAGAACAAGTTAAGAAATTTTGCTACTTAGTTAATATTCTCCGATGATGGAAGAGCTACAACAGATTCCGAACAGCATGTAGTGATAGGAACAAAGTCAATGGGGCACTTAATACTCGAACTGAACAGTATCAAAATCTGTAAGATGATATTCCACAACAGTATTTTAGTAACAACTTTGATGTATGGGAGTGAAACATGGACGTGGGAAAAGACTAAGAAACCGATAATTGCTGTAATAAAATGCATGCACTGAGAATACATGGAGTGACAATGTATGACAGAATACGTAATGAATGGAATAGTTTGGGCATGTAGAAAGAATGAATAAAGACTAACAAATAAATATAGTGCAAATGTGAGTGGAAAACGTAGTCAAAGAAGACCAAGCGAATGATATTTTGAAAGAAGTGAATGTTTTAAGTCAGAGTAATCATAGGAATTGTATGAGAAGATGTATGGATGTAAAAGATTCAAAATATATCATAGAAAAGTTTGACATTTTCTTCTCTTGGCCTACCCCGACAGGGAAAACTGTGTGATGGTATGAATGTATCATGCAAGCAAGTATAAATTATAAAACAGAATACAAAAACAATTACAATATATTAAGAAAATATTATTCCATTTATTTGTGAATTTTGCAGATTAATTTTTCTCATTTAAAAAAATGGCAGCAAATAAATAAGTCAAGTGTGATGATGGGTTATACCGAACAATCTGAGAAAAGCATCTTATTCCAAAGATTACCACAGAATAAATATACTAATTTATTTTATTTGCGCCATCCTACATAACTCACTTCATATTCTGAAGGTAAAAAAAACTACAGGTATCTCTCGCTATATACAATTTAAATATAATTGAAAAAATATATATAAAAGTCGATTTGAATTTTGCATTCACACTGCGCTGCCTGTTAACTCATTCCTGAATTTGTTTTTAAAATAACTTAAAATTTACCTACTGATCCAGAGCTTTCAACACAGCAGGAGAATATGAGCCAGATCTATCAGGTTCAGTTGATTCATTACTCGATTGAAAGGAATAAGGTCTTCTAATTGAAAATAAAAATAATTGATCTTTTACCATTTTTAAGTTCTTTTTTTTGTTTAGAACCAATCCAGATTAAAATAAACTCACTTGATGTATTTTTCTTCTAAAACTGATGAATAACATAAAGCTAGGGATATCTGTATTATAATAGCCTCAGGACTGGTTCGGCCATGGCTTCAAAGGGCATAAAGTGGCAGGCCGTGACGCGGCCTGGATGCAGCCATTTTATAGCATCCATGTATTCTTCATGGAACATATAGGGTGATAATGAATAAATGAGATATAATTTGATTGTCAGTATTTGAATTTGTACAGCTTTCAAAAGTGTCGATTTTGAATTTTTTTAATATATTTCCATCTAAGATTTCTATCATCAAATATTTTATCAGTTATTCAAAAATCTTGTTAGGTGAAATATTATTAAAATATTATTAATCCATTCTGTGGATATACAATGAGTATAAGTGTATTGATTTATTGTATCTAAGTAATTCCACTATAGCAAGTGCAAAATCTTGACAGATTGAACCGAAAGTTCGAATGCCAAGGATATCCAAGTTCCGAGATGAACACCAGCTTCAATTGCTGCAGTCTTTTATTGAGCAGACTTATTTATTTATTAAAATAGATAAATAAAAAAATCCACATAACAAGCCCAGATAAAAAAGATTATAAAATAAATAAAGCACTTATTTTAATTTTTTATTTACCACTGTTTTTATTTGAGTTCACTACTGGTTTCAAAGACCTCCGTGAAGATGAACTAAATTACGTCTAAAATATTTTTTTTCTAGTTGTAATAGGTACAGGAGACGGGGAGGGGAGTAGTGGCTAATAAGGGAAGGTGATTAGGTAGGTGTCAAAATGATGAATTTTGAACGGGAAACATATTTAGCAGAGGACTATTATTGAAATTAACTTGTGTTTATAATTTCAATAATAATCCTCTTCTAAATGGTTCCAGTTCAAAGGTCATCCTTTTGACAGCTACTTATTCCCCTCCCCTATCCTGTATTACAATTAGAAAAAAAAATTAATAAATAATTTAGTTCGACTTCACCTGACGAGGAAGACGGAAGGTTTTTGAAACAGGTAGTGAACTCAAATAAAACAGTGTGAATACAAAATTTTAAAAATAAATGTTTTATCCATTTTATTAAAATTTATAAACATGACACACAAAGTGAAACATATGCATGTTCTAAGAATAGTAAAGTCATGTAGCTTGAAGTATAATAGATTTAAATAATTTAAGTATTTCGGTGGCATATCTTAAAATATACATTTATTTCGATAAGCCTCTAATGATCTTATTTTAAATAAAAGATACACAGAATTATTTTTTATATTGTTAATGTGTATTAGCCTCAACAAATAGGATATACACCAAAATAAAACATAAAATATGAAATTGAATGAGTTTTAGAAGGGAAGATAGAAAAATTGAAGATCACATAAAATAATATATTGTGGACTAAAAATATGTGCTAAGTTCATAAAATGCTTTTGGACTATTTCTTATTCATTATATTCTTAAATGAACTCCTGAACCCTTTCATCATATTGTCAAGAGTTTTTGGTAAGATTAAATAAAATAAAAAATCGAAAATGCATATTTAATGTCCGTTTCATAAGATTTGTAGACAAATTTAAGTATTAATTTGATTTTTTTTAATGTATCGAAAAGCATATATTATTTCTGTATTCATAATAAATAAAGTATTTTTATTACTAATGTACAGAAAGTGCAATTTTAAAACAATAGCATGGATATGTATTTCAAAAATCTTTATTTGCTAAGATTCTTTTGAAATATGCCTTATCTGAAAAGTATGATTAATTTATATTTTAAATTGCAACAGATCTTGAAATGTGATGAAGGAAAAGTGTATTTATAAACTACTAACTTGTAAAGATTTTATCAAATTTCTGTATAAAATGTTGGCCTTTCTATACCTAACAGTTTAAAAACATTAGGTAATAAAACTAGAGTATTAAATCCTATCGTACAATAAGTAAAATATTTGTAACTTAATTCTACAAATATTTTATCTTTATTTTGTAAAGTATTTGGTGAATTTCTAAGTTCATTTTTATCTTTGCCTAATAAGGCACATACAAATGCATAAGACATCGATTTAGCTATAGCTCTTGTAGCAATCACTCCACAGAACCCCAATATTGTCCTGAGAATTGTTAATCCAAGCATATCATAAGAAGGCCAAATGATTTTGTACGGTGGAGACAGTTCACTCGGTTGCATATGTCCCAGTTGATAGTTGATCCATGCACCAATTTGGATTCCAGCACAAACACTGACAATCATCGTTGTGTCGCCCCTGAAAAGATAAAAATGGATTTCAAATTACATTTTCCAATTAGTCATTCAAATACTTATATAATTTTCATAATTTACTTAGATAATTTTCATAAGGAAATAAATTGAAGCTGAATGTCTTGATAAATATTTTATGAGTGATTTTTTACTAAATGCTCATTTTATTATTATTATATAATTAAAAGCATTCACGCAGCACCATTTTGTAAATCTCTAGTACTGTGATTTGTAAGCTCAAGATTTGAAGCTTTGGACTTTTTAGGATTTAAAAATACTTAATGGAACCACTTAAATGTGAGAGAACTAATGCGTGTTTCAGTTTCTTCTTTAAATGGGAGTTCAGTTTAAGCTTACATCCTGCTTTTTCATTTGAAGAAAAAGTTCATTTGGAAGCTCTTCATAATCTGTTTAAATCAGATTATAAACATTTTTCATAGAATCTACAAACTTCAATCAATTAGCAATGGTTAAAGGAAAAAAATTGTGAAACTGGGAAATCGTAAAAGGGTATCTCATTGAGAGAGAGAAGAATACCTGTATCTAAATATGAGTTACTGCAAAGAGTTCGGGTAATTTATATGGAGTGTAAGAACAGATTGGAGCATTACAATCTGCTGCTAAAAAAATACTACGTTTTTTTATTTAGTTTGTCGAAATACGGCAAGCTGTCAGGTTCTTGAGATACTCGTACATGCGCTCTTGTTATCTTATGTATTTCTTATCATTATCTTCATGATTATCATTTCCCCTTTAGCCTAATATTATTAATATACAGTTGGATGTAAATCGCAAAACTGATATATAAATTGAGATATTTGATTAAATTCCTGAATTATGAGACATATATAAATTAAGTTTTCTGAATTCAAATAACTTTGTTGTAATCTCAACAAATATTCGAATGGTAACATTTAGGCGAATATTCGAATGGTAACATTTAGGCGAATATTCGAATGGTAACATTTAGGTTACCTTGATCATATAGCATTGAATAGATTTCCTCAGGAGTACAGACAAGTTTTTTATAGTAATTTTAAAATTACACACTGAATGTTCTCAGCAGATACCGGAAATAAATGCTCCAAGGGAGGGTGCTCTCTTTTCAAATCGACATGAAAATGAAATTACCTTTAATTGTGGTTAAGTTAAGTTTAGTAGTATTTTTTTTAACTAGGCATTCAGTGCACAAGTGAATTTAAAAGGTGGTGTGACTTTTAATTCCCTCTCTGTTCATGATAGAAATTAAGAATAAAATGTAAACCTATTTGTCCTGCCTGTATACTTAGTATAAATATAAAAAGTATTAAATTTGTCATGACTCATTCATTACCTGAATATATAGCAAAGTTTTTAATTTTATTACATACTGTAGATAAAACTACAGGAATTCGATAATCAGAAGAATCATAAATGTTATCAGTTTGGCATATTATGATAAACTGTACATATTTAAAATTTCTCAAAAATGTATGATTCATACAGGGGTTCCACCCTATATCAAATTAAATTGCTTAGTGATATTTTTTTAAGAAATTAAACATTAGAATTTTATAAATTAAATTATAAACTGCAAGGCCCTGTTGAGAATGATTGGGCTCCAAATTATTCAGATGACACATTTAATTAATCTACTGAATAAAAATTTGGTGTCAAATGTTATAGATATTCTCAACTGTGATTTTGTAAATAAGTTTAATATTTTTTTATTTTTTACTTTACTATTGCTTGGGAAACTTTTATATAAACAAATAGTTTTGATTTTAAATTTCTTCACTTTAATTAGTGTTTCTGTCCAACTACTAGGTTAGTCAAAAAGTTTTGAAAGCGGAAATGAAAATACATTTTTTTTGGGGGGAAATCACTTTTATTGCTCAGTATAGTCTCCCATAAGATCAATACACTTGGTCCAACGATCTTCCAACTTTGTTGTCCCATCACGGAAGTGACTTTCTGGAAGGCCTGCAAAATACTCCTCTACGACGGCTATAACCTCTTCATTTGATGAAAAATGCTTTCCACGAAGGAAATTTTTGAGGTGTGAGAACAGCCAGAAGTCAGAGGGAGCTAAATCTGGAGAATAGGGTGGATGCTGCAACAATTCGTACCCCAATTCACTGATTTTTGCAATGGTTTTTTGAGCTGTGTGAGCAGGTGCATTGTCTTGATGAAAAATGATTTTTTTCTTCTGCAAACCGGGTCTTTTTTCACAATTTTTTTCATCCAACTGGTCCAAAAGGTCACAATAATAATCAGAGTTGATTGTCTTACCAGTTTGGAGATAATCTATCAATAAAATTCCTTTTGCATCCCAAAAAACTGACGCTAACACCTTCTTGGCCGATTTCTGGACACGAACTCGCTTCGGAGCCAAAGTGCCTGGTTCACACCACTCCTTAGCCTCTTGTTTTGATTCAGGATCATGGTGGTAGACCCAAGTCTCATCCATAGTGATGAATTGACGCAGAAAATCCTTTTTATCCTTTCGAAATTGCTCCAAATGTTGCTCAGAAAGTCACATTCGAACGTGTTTTTGTTGCATTGTTAGCAAATGCGGCACCCATTGTGCACACAGTTTTTTGAAACCCAAAACTTCAGCCAAAATGTGCCATGTTGTTCCATGTGAGATGCCTATGGTGTCAGCTATCACATCCACAGTCGATCGATGATCTTCCAAAACCATATCCTGTATTTTCGCTATGATTTCTGGTGTTGATGCACTTTTTGGACGTCCTGAGCGTGGATCGTCTTCAACGCTTGTACGGCCACGCTTAAACTCCAAAACCCATCGGTGAACGGTTGGAAATGAAGGAGAAGAATCCTTTAATACTTTCACCATCTTTGCATGGATCTCAGTAGCCGATAAACCTTCCAAAACAAAGAATTTAATCACTGCACGATATTCGGATTTTTCCATTGTTAACAAATACACTGACACTGTCAACTTCAAATAGCTTGTAAACAAAGAATGAATTGACAGATCGAAATGAAATTTTGAGTACGTTCTTATGAAAGATGAAATATTAAAATGGCGTAGAAATTTTGGTTTTCTACTGCTCCATAGATGTCGCTTTCAAAACTTTTTGACTAACCTATTATTATGCATTTTTTATAAAAACAAATTACACTTATGAACCAGCTTTATGCTGTATCATTATTAGCCATGTCCATTTGATAAACTCCGTATTGCACTCAGTATTTTATCAACAATCATCATATAACTAAAAACAAATTTGTTTAGACCATAATGAGCAATGTGTCTTGTTTTTAATGCAGCATGCAAACACTTTTTATCAAATCTTTCTATAAACTTAAAAAAATAGTATTATTTCATTTGCAGCTCAATCTTTGAGCATGACATTGGGTTGTGAAAAAAAAGGTTGCTCATCACTGGCTTTCGACCTATAATAATTATATAAATATTATATATAGAAATTTGTGTAACAAATTCATGGAATTAAATATTACTAATATTTTGGGATAATAAGCTTTGATATGGATTCTTGAAATGATATTTCAATAAACACTTCATCTATCATATCATCATCATCGCAAGATGAAGCAGGATGAGTACAGTACAATAAGATATTTTGAAAAAGAGGGAGAGAAATACCACACGCACATAACTTTTATTACAGTATATTGTTATAATTGTTCTAACTTATTATTAATAGTTATTAATCTCTTAATATGTCTAATTTATAAATTGATCTCTATCAGAGGTGTATATTTATAGGAAAAAAACATGACTTTGGTACTATCTACAATTTCAAGCATCCACCGGAAGTTCCAAATATTTGCCTTATTTTAAAAAAGGTGTTTTACTTTAGTTTTATAGCGTTACCAACAAATATATTTTAATATGTTTTATGGCATTATTAATGGCTGATACAGTTCCTTCTGTTTCTTTTTGTCTTCAACATTTACTTCTTTTAAAATTTTCTTGATCATCCTCCACCACAATTTCCCCTTATAATTGCATTAAACATTTGTTTAGCCAGTATTTTGTCATCTAACTGTTCAACATTTCCAAACCACCTCAATGTGCTCCTTTTCACCCTACTTAAAACATCAGTTTCTAGCTTATATTCATCCTTAATAATTACATTTCTTATTTTGTCATATATTGACACACCACATATTTTCACATTTATTTGGCTCCTTTCATAAATTTTTCATGCCATTTTACTCCCATATATCATTATTGGTACTAATACATTGTCGTGAACCATCATTTTAGCAGGTCTAGATATGGCTTAGTTTGAATATGTATTTTAGTGCCCCATTGACTTTGTTTCCTATTGCAACTCACCATTCCATCTTCACATCACAGAACATACTTCTGTATTTACTTTGAAATTGTTTAAAAATCTCTCAAAATATACTATGTAATGAAGAGTTAAAATGTGTTCTAATTACATCTTGGTACTAGGGGGTTGAAATTTCTCAAATTTTGGACACAGTCGGCACTAGTAATGGCAGCAGCCCTGTTTTTGTTGAAACATGTATAGATAAAAGCACAATAATAATACAGATTATCTGACATGGTCAACTCAACTTGAAACATAAAATAAAACAATTTAATTGAGATCATTTTATGTGATTATTATAACATATGATTTCAACATGTCTCCAAGCATTCTTAAAACAAGCAAAAAAAAAATTATGCCAAATTACATAATTACCTTGTAGGTGTCCATTTATCACTGTTCGGATAATAAATAATAATCAATATGGAAATGAGGAAGATAATAAACGGAGACCATTGGTTAGTAAGTATCACAATATCCATTGAATCCACGAGTGGTACGAGAGGAATCATTAAGGTGATTGCCAATAGAAGACCAGCAGCGATATCCTGAATTGATGAAAATAAGTTGTTAGAAATATATTTATAATATAATTCATTGCAAAGAGATAACTGCTTCATGCTTGGGTTTAGTAAAACAATTATATAGCAAAAGACCAGATCGTAGTTACTACTGCGCTGTAATGAACAGGTAAATATTTACCTACAATGAATTTTTGGTGAGCGTGTATAGTAATTTTTCCACCAGAACAGATTCCAGGATGAAACTTGTGAGCATTATTCGAGTTAGCTAAGATCAGTACATACACGTATGGCATTCCAAACACGCTTGTTCTAGCATATTCATTGATTAAAATAGACCTCTTAAAATTACGTAGGTAGTTTAAAAAGTTTGGAAAAAAAACAGAAAACTTTTATTTTTTAATATAAATCTTGAAAAATAAATCGCTAGATCAAGTGTGTAAGCCCTCCTTTGAGGGCACCACAATATCATGGATTTTTCCATTCCCTTCATGGTGGATGCAATTGTACGTCCAGAGTGTGATTCATCTTTGGTGCATGTACAGCCACGTTATAAACACGTTATAGCCACAATAAACAGACTTCAACGCTGGTGCAGAGTCCCCATGAACTTCATTCAACTGGGCTTATATCTGCACGTTTGTTAACTCCTTAAAAAAAATGGTTTATGACAGCACGGAACTCGTTATTTTCCATTATTGTTTCAAATGCCAACGTGATCGATTCAAATAGCTGTCAAACATTAATTGCAGGTTGCATCAGGCCGAAATTTTGACAGAGGTCGCTTGAGGAATGATACTTGCCAACAGTTATGTCACTATGAATTGTGGCACCATCTCATGGAAATTTACCAAACTTTTCAAACTACACTTGTAAGATCAACAGAAGTCCCCATTTCAAGTATTTATTCTGCGTAACCAAAGAAAGCAAAAAAAATCACCTCATTATTTTTTCTTTTGGGTAAATGGACGACACACATTTCAGATGAAACATGATACCAGTAAGACTTAAGTTGTAATTGTTCTTATAATAAAACGGAGTACCACAAAGTTAAAGTTGAAAATTTTGTTCAATAAAATTGATATTTGAGTCTAGTTTTTGGACAACTTTTTCTTCATCTATTGAATAGACTGGCTTGAGTCAAAAACACAAATCTTTAGTGGAGTTATAGTGGGAAGAAAGCTCCCAAGTCTGCCAAATCTTTAGTGGAGTTACAGTGGGAAGAAAGCTCCCAAGTCTACCAACATTGTTGAAATTGCATTCAAGGTTTTTCAAGTTAGCTATAGTAGCTTGAAACATTTCAGCACTTTGTTTTTTAACTTTTCAGGAATCGGCTTTTTTCTTATGAAACGTGTAATTTAGAAATAGCCATAAGTGATATAGGAACAGTTCAAAGACCAGATTAAATAGGTTAAGAAATAATTCCAAGATATGTCACTTAGTAGCTGGCATTTGTGTTGATAAATTATTTGTTTTCAGTAATTAATATAAAGATGTTTAAAATAGAATAAAATATCAGAAAAGCTCCTTGCGCAATACAATGAAACAATATTACCTTTAAAGTTGAACAATTGACCAATTTAAACTTCTTAAAAGGGAAGAATTTGAGATGTATGGTCAAATATAATTCCAATAGATTCATAGGTGAGAAAATACCTTAAATGGGAATATCTCAAGCAGGTTTTTTTTATTTATTACGTAAATAAATTATACTTACAAGAACACTATGCATGCCCAGATAAATTCTACTTAGACAAATAAGAGAACACCACACTGTGGCGATTGATAATCCCCAAATAAAGGAATATTCATATCTATTCATTGTATAAAACAATATTGAAAATGGTATTGAGACTCCGACCATAGCATGAGTGGATGGCATTCCATACTCGATTGCCCATTTTTTTTGCAGTTTCTGAACTGGTGGACCAGGTCTGGGCATTTTAATGATGTCTTTAAAACCTTGACCTAAAAAATATAAAACAGATTCAAATAATTTGATTATTATTTTTTATTGTGAAGTTTCCACTTCTTTATATATGATTATTAAAAATATATATCATCCAGCCATTATATTTATTGGGGTACATAGAGGCGAAAGATGGAAATAGTTGTTTCATTCATTCAATTGTCTTTCTCTATTACCTCCCACTCCCTTTACAGTGTAGATTTTTTATGTAATCCACGAACATTCATTAGTTCAAGATACCCAAACCGTATAAGAGAGCTCTTCTTTTTCATCATGTATTCTATCATTCAATTTAATTTTCATAATACATATGCATGCTGAGGAAAAAAAATAGTATATATAGGGTTTGGTACTGTCTACAGTTCAGGCAACCACAGTTTTAGGCATCTACTTAGAATCTTGGAACGTATCGCCCACGGATCAAGGGGGACTATGTACTGGATGTCACATATTTTTAGACCATCTTAAAGAATGTATATACTGGTTGAGGAATACGAATGTATCGAAACCCTAGATTTTGAAAAAAGTATTTATGATTTTTTTAATGTTTTTTTCACTGATATTTGAGTAATAAGTTGATTTTAATTGATAAGTTGATTGACATAAAACGTGAATTCCTAGTTGGTCAGCCAGCAGGTCTACGATATGAGCATAGTAATTAAGCATGATCAGGGAAGGGGTATATGTTATTTTTATGATTATTGAAACTCCTATTTTATTATTGTATCTTTCCTTGTCATGTAAAATAAAAAAAATAAAAAATTGTGGGCTAAAAAAAGAGTACAAATGTGAGGAAGTTCCTAGTTTGGGCATATGGAACTAATTCATTAAGAAAGACTAACAAAACAAACATACAGTGTAAATGTGAGTGAAAGGGGTGGTAGAGGAAAACCAAGGAAAGTGTAGTTGGATCAAATGAATTATATTTTGAAAGGGAATGTTAAGTCAGATAAATCGTAGGAGTTGGATGAATGTAGAAGAGACAAAGGATTTGTTGAATAAGGTAAGTCTGGCACTCTTATTTATCTGCCTACCCTGAAAGGGAAATGACATGGTGGTATGTATGTTTGTGTACAATCGGTCAATGGTGCAGTTAAAATAACTCTTGAAAATACTTATGAATTATTTTGAAAAATATTTTTTGATTTCAAAATGAAGAACAATGTCAACTTACCAATATACATTACTATAGTCCATACTAATACCACCCTTCTTCCCACAGCTCCATCGACGTTCCAAAACCAGAATGGTATAAAAGTAGCATAAAATATTTCATCTCCTAAAGCAGTACAGATGACGAACAGGTAATACCAGAACTTGTTAGAAACATTATATGAAGAATTATTCGTATCAGAATCTGAGGAAAATTCATCTTCACTATTGTCATCTTGATCTTTTTCGTTTTCTTGCTTGATATCTTCTTCGAGACATGATTTTTTGTTTATAACAGCACGCAAACTAGGATTATTCGAAAAATCACTGTATTTCACACTGTTAGTTCTTTCAGACGAAGCAATATCTTTTGTATTTAAAGTAACACTCGGTTTTGTACAGTAATGAACACCAAAAACTTTTTGTACTTTCACAACTAAATGAGGATCACCTAAGTATTCAATGAATAGTTTTAGCATTTTGTAAACATTAAATAAATGACGGATTCAAACAATGTTCTTGTCCTTCTCAATCACATTTTGACATTTGATTTGGTGCGGTTCAGAGATAATAAAAAATCATACCAGAATCATGCGACCTTTTTTTAAAGTTTTTGTAGCTATTAAAATTAATTTAACTTATTTTATTTTGTGAAAGTAGCCAACTATATGTTATATTTATTTAATATGGTAAGATTGAAAAAATTTTTTTTAGTGCTAATTATAATTGTTATATTGTATTATACTTTCGTTACATATATCAACAACACGTAACTTCACCAATTACAATGAAAACAAAAAACATTTTTGGAACAGTATAAGAAACAATTTAGATTTTTTTTAAGAAGAATGGTCAAATTATATTGGCAGGTGACTTAAATGCATGGGTTGGCGTCAAAAGAGATGGTTTTTGAATCGGTGTTAGGCAAGTTTGGTGATAGATGAACAAATGACAATGGAGATAGAATACTAGAAGTACGCTTGGACCATGATATTTCTGGTGTCAAATACGTTTTGACTACAAAAGGAATCATATATATGTGTATACGCGGGAAAGAGGAAGTGAACGATCGTCAATTGATTATGTGTACGCGGATTCTACACTGCTAAATAGCACTCTTGATAATATATTTTTTAGGAGCAGATATCGGCTCCAACCATTATTTAGTGGTGAGTAGAATACATAGGTCTGTACCTATGAAACCGGGTTTTTTTTTATAGAAAATACACATTTATTGTATGAAAATGGTAAAAAATATTTTACTCAAAGTATTGCCCATTGCTAGCTACACATTTTTCCCAACTCTCTGGCAATTTGTGGATGCCACGCCAAAAAAACTGTTGCTCTTTTGAGGCAAATCAATCATCGAGCCATTTTCGTAAGAAGTGAAGCGCTGCTCAGCAAGTGCGTGTCCCATCGATGCAAATAAGTAGTAATCGGATGGAGCCAAGTCTGGTAAGTAAGCCGCATGTGAAAGTATTTGCCAACTAAACGCCTCAATCGTTTCCTTGACCGGCTTTGGTGAGTGCGATGGTGCATTATCATGAAGCAAAATCACTTTGTGTTGCCTCTTTTGATATTCTAGTCGTTTTTCCCGCAATGGTTGGTTCAAATCCATTATTTGTTGTCGGTAGCGTTCATTATTAACGGTTTCGCCAGGTTTTAGCCGCTAATAATATATAACACCCTTCTGATCCCACCAAACGCATAGCATTATCTTCCGTCCATAGCGATTTGGCCTTGCAGTCGATGTTGCTGGTTTGCTTGGAGTTACCCATGATCTTTTACGCTTAGGATTCTCGAAATATATCCATTTTTCATCGCCAGTCACAATTCGACGGAGAAATGATTTTCTTTTGTACTTGGCGAGCAGCATTTCGCAAGTGGTTTTTCGGTTTTTATTCAGTTCATGTGGAACCCATTTTCCCACCTTCTGGACGTTTCCCATGGCTTTCAAACGTATGGAGACGGCTTCTCGTGTCACATTTAATTGATCCGCGAGTCGTTGTTGCATTTGAGCGTCATCCTCATCTAACAATGCTTGCAATTCGGCGTCTTCAAACTTTCTTAGTGGTCTTTCACGCTCTTCGTTTCTCACGTCAAATTCGCCACTTTTGAATTTTTTAAACCACTCAAAGCACTGTGATTTACCAAGAACATGCTCACCGTAAGCTTCGACAAGCATTCGATGGGATTCTGCAGCAGTTTTCTTCAAATGGTAACAGAAAATCAATGCTGTCCACAAATCGTAGTTTTCAGGCACAAAAACAGACATGTTCAACGCTATGAAAACGTATGTAATTGTATTTAACTTGTATTGTTGTGAGTTAAAAGTCTTTGACAAATGTAAACACAAGAAAAAGGTGCCAATGACGTGGTTTGACAGTCACTACATTGACAACTAGAGCCATCTATGAGCAAATTCCGGTTTCATATTTACAGACCTGGTAAATACTCTCCATGGGTGGTGATCTGATACAATAAAGAAATGCCGACTAAGTTGAGTAGGTGAAGATGAAAATGTAGAAGAAGCTAAGGATGTGTGTGCTGAGACAGGAAAGTCTGGCGGTCTATCCTCTACCTACTTCAGCAAGTAAATGATACGATGGTATTTATGTATCATATAACCTGGTGGTTTTGTTGTCACGTGACAATCTCTTCCAGCCAACATTAAATACATAAAAGAGACCGTAAGTGAAAACCAGGCGATTTTTTTTTCCTAATTACGTACCAAGGGAAATCGAATTCCCAAGTTGGGAGGCAGACGTCTTACTAACTAGGTCACACATGTCGTCAATAACTCTATTTGACGATTGATTGTCTGTGCACGAACCGAAAAATTGAAGCGACACCCATGAGCAGTTTATGATACATTTTGCCTTGGCTCCCCATGGGTGTAGGACTACCCCATTTCTCTTTGGCCATTGGAACTCAAATGGCAATTTTTTTAGCTTCACTCCTGTTCCATTACCCTGTTGTAATTTTTTAGGGCACCTGAATCAATCCGCAGATCATATTTTGTAGTACTGCGATGACAATCGAGTCGATATTTTCCGAAAATACTGTTTTAAAAATTAAAAAAATCATGCTTTAAGCCGCTTTATAAGTATAATTTTTTTCTCCTTAAGTCCGTCGTCGCTACTATTCTTTTCACACCCAATGTCGACGCGGGAGAAGTCCTTTTGGTTAGTTCGTTTATCGTCACTTTAAGACATTGCGCTCAAAATAAGCATAGAAAATTTTTATATTCTTGTGTAGATCGCACTGGTTGAGGTTTTTTTTTGTCCCCTTATAACAGTGTGGGTTTTGATGAGACTGGCACAGTTAATTATTCAGAACTGAATTGATTTATTATATTTTTTACACTGGGAATTTTATTTATTTTCTATAAAAACAATACAATTGAAAAAACTTATTTTCTACAATATCCAGTGTATCTCAAAATCAAATAAACGTATGTTTACTTCGTACTTAACTGTTTTTTGGTATCGATTATCAAGTAAATACTTAATACAATATCGATAGTATTGATTTGGTTAAACAAAATATTCTAAAAATACAAAGTTAATATTGACTTATTTATCATACTTGACAGAAAAATATATTGCATAAAATACAAAGTGGTAAAGAAATATTTGATTGTCAATGAAAAATAAATGTGATATTTGGGTGAAGTATGAATGAGTAAAATAAGTGGAAGAAATGTGATTTTTGGGTAGTATGTTTACAGATGGTGGAAGAAAGATGAAAGGTATTGAGAAACATATTACGGTAAAAAAGTCAATGCGGCTCTGAATTAAATATACTCAAATAAATTGTTTTTAATCAGCTAATATTCCCAACAGTGCATTAAAATTGAAAAAGGAAATGTTAGATTATCTATAAGAATGTCTGTGTATAGATAAATCTACGTTGTGATGTAAAGATCTGGTGTTTTGACTTCTTTGCTTATTCTGACTGGGATTTAGTGTGATGTTTTATGCATATGGCTCGTACGTCACCTGTTAAATCATTTTAAGTGAATAGTTTATGGTTTTATTTTATGATTTTTTATTAATATTTCAGAAAGATTGCGATGGAAAGTCGGAGCATAAAAAATAAGTTTTATTGATAACATCATTAAATTTTCATAAAAAATAACATTTTTAGATATTGTTCCAAATTTTAGTCTCACTATCTGAACGCATCCAGTGATGCTTACTTTTTGAACATTTATTATTTTTATACCCCACCAACAAACATCATTTTAGTCACTTTCTTATGTTAATTTTAAATAATGAATTTTTCAAGTATTATTGACTTTTTATTTCGTTACTTATGAAAAAGAAAGCATGACTTTTTTCTTACGGAAATCATTATTTACAAAGTGCAGTATTTTTTCGCATATGGCCGTTTTACCAATTCTATTGTGTTCTTCCGTTCCTACCTAAATAATACTTTTTATTTAGTGTTTCAAGTGTTGGTGGAATGAATTAGTTCACATTTTGTCCGCTGCGCCTGCTTTTTAATGTTGGCTGCCCTGAAGCGTCATAAAATGTTACACCAATAAGATTACGGTAACAGTCCTGCCTTTTCTAACAAAAGTTTGAATTCACGTCGGGGTGGGGTATCCGCCATATTGAGCTGTGTGCGCGCTTTAGCCGTGTGAGTCCGTTCTTGTTTTAAAAGTGGTGTGTGTTCTTTTTCCGTATTGTTTCAAATTCAATCTGAAATTTAATTAAATACTAAGGTAAAGTGATTTTTTATTAGTTTATTTAGTCTTACGCACAATACTTCTTGCCGATTTGAAAATTAGTTTTCGTTGTAGCCGGCATCGCGTTATATTTGTTTTTATAATAATTTTTGTGAAGTGATTAGTTATTTATCAAAATAAGTATCATATTTTTAAATTTTAAATATAGAATATTCCTTATTTTCATACATTGTCACCGTTTTATGTCACTGTTTTCAAATTGAGACGTCAGTCAAAATTCAACAGACCTTTCCCAATTAATGGTAAAATAATTTAAAAATGATCAATGAATAACTGTATATCTACATTTAATTATTGCTAAAGAAATAGGCGATATATTAAATTATACGTAAGTCTATAATGTTTTTTTTTCCTATTTATTGTTTGTTATTCTTATTGAAACAAATTATCGAATTTGTAACATTTAATAAAAGTAAATTGATGTCACGCTGTTAGTAAGTTGTGTATTGTTGGCTTCTCAAATTAAATTTTGATATTTTACTCAATTGTGTTGATTTTTGTAACCCACGTGAGATTGAGTTTAGTCGTGTTATTTCAAGTTTATACTTCATTTCATAAGGTTTTGTCATGATCGCCACGTTTTTATATAATTTTAAACATGTTTTATTTTTACAATCTTGATTCTATAAAATTTTATATATAATACAGGTTTTAGAATTTCGTGGTACATACAGGTCTTGTGCAATTCGATGAACAACTGTCCCTTTGTTACATCTTAAATATTACTAAGATTTTCCTGATAATGGATTGGCGTTTTATACTTTTATTTTATAGCCATCCTGATTCTCCGGTTTTAATATTTTACGTCACCCTGACTTGCGTATGCTGCTTGTTAAGAACAACCATTCAGAAATCCACCCTCTTGACCATGCTTATTGTGCATCGATCAATTATTGTATTTAATTATGTGATAATTGACTAATAATAAACGAAACTTTCGGCTCGCAAACAATATTCGAGTAAATTTTCGTTGAGTAATTTTTTTGATCACTTAATTGATAGAAGAAATTGTATTGTAGGAATAAGCTTCCATGGAGTGTACAATACAGAACAATTAATATTAATAAAATTATAATAACACATTCGGTAGATTTCCTTGATTTTTTTGGTACTGTAAATTTATTGTTAAAATTAATTTGCTTTGTTCATTTTTGTATGTGTTGAATATCCGCGCCATTTGGAGAATTATTCCGAGTACACAATTTCCTCTACGTCTGCTCGTCGATGTCTATGCATACAAATCATGCCGAGACATACAAGGCACAAGAAATGTGTTCAACATAACTAATTATTTGTATAATATATGTGAAGAAATAGTTTCGTATTTTTATTAACCTTTGCGACCTAGAGGAAGAAGGGTTACCATCCATTTGGGTTTCAGGATCAATGGGCCGTTTTTGGTGGAGGAAGTTTTAATTTTGCAAAGTTTCTAAATAATTTATTGTATTTGTATAAACACAAAGCTCTCTCACGAAGGTGAATCACCTTTATCATGAAAAAACCTGTATTTAAATACGAGTAGAGGCAAATATATGAATTAATATGGTTAGTTGAATTTCATGATTTTTTTACACAAGTAGTAAAATGAATACATTTCATCTGCCCATACATATTACGAAAATTTCTTAGTATTATTTTTCCTTTACATTGTAGCGCAATGAAATAATTTGTTGAAACTATTGAGATTGGTTTAATATAACTAAATGCACACATTCCAAGAATACCATTATTACTTACTATATACATATTTAGGGTGTTACACATACGGAATCAGTATGATAAAAATCTGATTTGAATTTCACTACTTACGAACAATTCATTTAATTTCGCGTGGTTCTTCATCATACAAGTTTCATTCGCAATCAGGCGTAGTTGTGCCTCATTGCAATCACTGCCTACCTCCGACTAATTTTGGAGAGAAAATTTAATATTTTTTATTGTATCTATTTCTGTAAAAAGTATCACAGGAGTTGACTCAAAATATCCATTTACTATACATATATGACTTATTTTTTGTTAATTAAAATTGTATTTCAATATCTAGATCGAATTAGGCGATGCAATTGAACTTCATTTAACTGAAAATGTTTATTTTAAGATAAATAAAATAATAAACATGACTTGTATAGCTCTATGTATCAAGGAGTATGAATTATGAATACATGAAGTAGTGATGGGAAATGGCAAAAACTGTGTGCATAGATAGTGAGTGATATGGTGTTTTCTACCCAAAAGAGATATGGTGTGACGGCATTTATTATACTCTTAGTTTCTTACTTACTAAAACTAAAGTATTATTTAATTAAATATATATGAAAATAAAAAGGATATTGCTTTTACTCCTATATTTCAATATTCAAATGATTATTTTAATTTTATCTATTAGTTGGAAACTCTTCACGTAGGGAGATTCGTGTTACTTTGACTATGGTAACAAAATAATTACACGTATTATGATGCCGTGAATACGGTGACATCCAAGTTATTAGATAGTTTTTAAAGTCGTCATGTCGGCGACATCCGAACACAAAGGGTAATATGTCTACATATGGGGGAAAATTATCAATACTAAGAAAAAAATAATGGCAAGTGGAAATTCGAGTAATAAGGGTTCATATATATAAAATATTGAATGTTTAAGGTCTCAATTACATTACACCACTAGTAATTTAATTTGAGTAACTTAAGTAATTTAATCTGAAGTAACTTTGCTCTTAAACTTATTTAGATAAATATTAAAATATAATGTTTGTTTTGAATCTTGTCTAGTGATAACAGTTGCTATAGTATGTGAGTCAGTTAATTTTACTTATTAATTTTCATATTTATCTCAGGTATTTAAAGTTTATTCCAGCTTGAATAATTTCTCTTTTTAGTAAATGTAACCATTTTTATTTATATATCAGTGCATATATACATTATAAAGGTTTGATAACAAAATGTTTTTTTGTCGGAACGAGAAAATATTAATGAATAATTCTAGATAATGCATTTTTATTCGCCGCTAAGAACAATAGTTTTTGAATAATTATTTCTTATAAATCAACCGTGAACAATGCTCTGACCTAGTATTGGAATCACTGGATGCTAGATTCATCTCGAGAATGATTGCAAATGCCACGGTTCAACCTCAAGAGTTACATTTGTCTTAACATAACATTTGAATCAGACTTTCAATATTTCATACTGTGATTTGCTTAGTCTACTTATACATTCCTTTATTAATACAATCTAAGAAATAACGAAACGGTAAGTGTTCTTTCAGCTCCTATCCTCCTAATTTTACTATTGATTTAATCTTGAAAAGCTTTTTGCAGTCAAAACTTCGATACTTTTGTACCAGTTGTATTCTCAGCCGTATTCTTGAATTGTATAATATATTGTATCTTTTGTCACTTTTAAACTATCTCTCTCGCTCTGGTAAGATAAAATATAATTCAGAACCGGTTTTCAATATTTTGTCTGCCGCGTGCATCTAGCCACACCCTCAAAGCTTGCGAATTATGAAGCTCATATAAAGAAATATATTTTTCTAGTGGTCAAATGTATAGAATACTAAACACGAATATGAAACATATTGCTTTATTGTTACTATTGCGATTCTTGAATCATTTCGGGCGACCGGTTGTGCCAATTTTAGTTATAATAGCAATTAAATGCAAGATAACCTCGTAGCTCAGTTAAGACGCCTATCTTTCAACCCGGGGTTGCGGGTTTGATTCCCGTCGAAGCCTAGATTTAAAAAAGCATTCCAATTTGGTTTTCACTTCATGCCTCGAACATCTTTCTGGTTGGTTGGAAGAGATTGCCTCGTGGCAATAATCCCGTCAGGTTACACAGAATACAACGAACGTGTAATATAAGTAATAAACAGCTTTAATTAGATACATTTGGGATAACATTGGTATTATTTTTTCGAAAATTGCTTCCCAAAAATATTGTTCAAGGAAGGTAGTTGTGATGCTTCAAATTAGACAATGGGAACTGCCGTCATCTTTGTAGAATATATCCTGTGGTTATTTTTACAATTCTCTTTGTAAACGATTCGTTTTTAGATGGGATTTTTAGGTATATGTATTTACAATAACGTTTTGTTAACTTCCCTCGCTTGGCATGCCATATGTACACAACTGGGTTCGGTCGATGTGTTGGACTACCACGAAAGGCAGGTGTTCACTCGTGCATCCCGCACACTCCCAAATCCGACCTTGAGTACATGACGGAATATCAAATGTGAGAAGGGATATCTTGACCTTGTGTGGGCCATTGTCGGCTCCCGTCGAACAAAATCAACTTGCTCCGAAGACTAGATTCGCCACATCAGACCGCGATGAATTGCTCGTTTGGTCTATAGGTTTCAGAATGTCGATGACCTTATTTGATAATGTAAGCTTGTGCCGCTAAGGTTTCTTTCGCTATAATTATTCTGTTTGCTAAAGTGAACACTGGCTGTCTTGTCTGATATGATGATCGCAGTCAGTTCATGTTGGTTCACGTTTCAATTCAATTTGTATGCGTGCTTTATCTTTGTGAACACTTGTCATTTATTGAATGAATTTCTTATTTGTCAATATAAAAAACTCATATCAATTTTAATAAATGTAACTTTCTAAACTCTGTTATTTTCCAATCCCTTCAATTCCTGTGTTACTACGTCATCTAAGTACATATATACATATCATCACGCCATTTTACTCTTGGGTTAGGTAGAGAGGACAGAGCGCCAAACTCTTATCACGATTCATACATATTTTCGCCTCTTTTACATTCATAAACCTACGATTTATCTGACTATCCATTTCCTTCTTTCAAAATATTATTGTCTTAATCCAAACATAATTTCCTTGATATTCCTTTACCACGCATTCCACTCAAATTTTGCATTTTAAATATGTTTTGTTAATATTTCTTTAGTCATTCGCTCTACATGTTCAAGCCATATAAAGAATGTTTGTAATTTGAACACACTTTTATGAGAATTCACGTAAATGCATTTATTTCACCTTAAATAACAATAGAACTAGCGTTGATTTAATTTTGTGCTGATTTGCTTAAATAAATAAGAACATGTCATGCCGTTTTTAAGTTAGGGCAGACAATGGAGAAAAGAGCATTAAACTTTTTTATTGTAACATGAACCTTTGGCTTCTTCTACCAATCCATAGCTCTTTCGATTTCTCCGATACCTGACATGTTCTTAAATTATTTTAATTTTATCGAAATTTCAGTTATTAGTTATATTTATAATAAACTGGTTACTGTATACTAACCACTAGCCTTGATTGCATTTTTAATATTTCACACCATGAAATATTTATTCTTTTTTACATTTCTTTATGAATATTATCGAAGAAATATCAAAAATATCAAAATTGCTAAAAAAAAACACTCCAAGACTTACTAATGTGTAATATTTCTAGTAGAAATGTTGTACAAATGAAGTGCCAATTCATGCAAATATTGTATTGTTGTGTTACACTTTCGTTGTTTACAGCTTAACCTGGCGGGCTCATTGCCATATATCAATCTATTCCGACCAACCAGAAAGGTGTTAAACAAACCTTGAGCGAAAACCACACTGAACCCCTTTTTTAATTCTAGGTACCAACGGAAATCGAACTCGCAATCCCCGGATTGGAAGACAGGCGTCTTATCAACAAGGCCACGTAGGACATTTACTATAAATTCCGGTCGAATATTACGGTGGAAATCTATTTCAAAGATAGAATCTATTGATCTGAGTTACAAGCCAACTTTTTTTAACAGCGCATCAAATCACAAAAAAACAACTTGTCTTCCAGCCTCGGGGTTGCGGATTTCATCCCCCTTGGTAACCAGATATAAATAAAAGTTAAGGCTTGTTTAACACCTTTCTGGTTGGTTGAAAGAGATTGCTACATGGTAATAAACTCATCAGAAAGTACGGTATACCGCGAAAATGTAATTAATACAATATAATATATTTAAATCAAGAAATACTATTATTTTCAATTTAATGGGTACAGTAAATTTACCGATAAATTGGTTAAAACATAATAAATGTTAGTTTCTGGCGAAAATATTAATTTAACTATAAAGTTGGCTATCTTTTTCAATGTGCATGCATCGAGTTGATTAATACGGAGTCTCCATTTTATTATGAAATATTAGCAAATGATTCATATTCAACGGAATTATAAATATGACATTCTGGTTCAGTGTGGCCCATAAGTCGCGCGTTCCAATGCTCCTATTCAAGGCATTGTTATTGATCTTGCGGTTTGAATTGTTCAATTCAACCAACCGAATTTGATACGGAAACAGATGCAAATCGCTTCTTAAGATTCGTTGCAGTGTCGTTCAAGACATTCCGAGCTGAGCTGAACGTCATCTGTTTGAAGTTTCTTGATATCAACAACACTTGTACATTTTGAATATTATATTTAGTGCAATGGTGCACTGTCTTCCGACTCGAGGCAACTCAATTACTGATCCATGCTGTCGAAAACGTGCAATTAATCTAATCGTCGATCTTGTTGGATAATGTCCCCAGAAAATGTCGATATGCGCGTTGTGTTCGAATAATTGACTTGATTTGCGAAATAGCGTTCAACCATATTCGTTCGTTTCTTTGTTAAATTGTTATAAATAAAACTTAAGGATGCATTCTAAATAATAAAAAAATAAATCAAATAAAAAAAAATGAGTCTTTGAAACTGGAGCGCCACTGATGGGCCAGCCAGCCCTCTAGAGTCATAAGGAATATTTTCAATTATTAGTTTTGATTGGTTAAATCCAGTTTCTGTTCATCTGCGTGTTTTATGGCTGTCAGATTCATGGTAATATTTCGGTTGTCAATAAATAATGAATATAATACAATATTTCGGTTGTCAATAAATAACAGTGGAAAAAGTGTTAAAACATAGGCATTATTTAACACTTTTCCACTGTTCAATCATACTCGTACTCCTAGCTTACTCCAAGAGGGCGCAATTGACAACCTTAGATATCATTACAAATCTTACATACTATCACGCCATTTCCGTGTTGGAGTAGATACATAAGACAGAGCGCTCAACTTTGCTATAATCACATACTTCCTTGCCGTTCTCCACATCCAAACATTTTCTCATGGTTCATTCTGTTACTCTGGTTCCTTACCTTTCCATCTTTCAAAGTTTCACTATCCTCTACCACGGCTCCCACTTATACTTGCATTATAAATTTGTTTTATCAGTATTTCGTCATCTATCCGTTCAACATGTTAAAACTACCTCAATTTGTTTTTGTTCACCCTACTTCAATCATCGGTTTTTAGCTCACATTCATTCTTGTTAATTACATTTCTTATTCTGTCATTCATCGACATACCACATATTCTTCTCAGTACATACTTTTCCACTGCATTTACTCGGCTCCTGCCATTCATTTTCCACATCCACGTTTCACTCACGTAGATTGATGTTGCTACTTTGGTGGAACTCGAGATTGTTTGGTTACTACAAATTTAATATACAATATACCTGTACTGTATTCACCACATTAGTCATCATCTTTAAAATGAGCGGGTTCATGCATCATCTAATCGATTCCTTCCATAATTCATTTAAACCAAGTGTTCTCGGAAGCTACATATTTTTAATCTGACAACGAATGCACACTTAATATTATCGTGGATAATTTGATTTTGATAATTTGTCTAATATAAATAAAACCAATTTAAAAAGGATTAAGATACCAGACCCTCCTTATTTTAGTTATATCAGATTCTTCGAAGTACGCAACGGTTCTTACAATAGCCATTGCCCTTTGAATTATCTAGTGAAGATATGGGGGTCTAGTTTGAAGGAAACAGTAGAGTGATATGACATATTACGCATGCAACATTTCATTGATTTTTTTATTGTTTTGACCAGTTGATATTAGCTGGAAATCCCGCGGTAAACAAGAATAATGAGGATCCACCTTTTGTTACGTGTTTTGAATGAAATGTAAAAGCTGCGTTGTGTCCAGTTTTGCAATAAGACATTCTGATCTGATGACGATTTAACGATACGCGCACGTGTTGTAGAACAATATCCGCAAATAATATACCCATGTACCATATTTAACTTCTAACTTGCCCGTAATAATAACAACATTTCTGTTCAGTTTAGTTATTTAATTATGTCATGTAAATTATTGTAACATAAGCAAAATATGGAATTTAGTGAAAACTTAATTATTGATGAAAATTTTTCATAAAACCACCGAGTAGATGATAGTAAAATCACAAACTAATGTCACTTTTGTGAATTGTCTTAGCAAAAAAACTATATACTTAAAATTTTACACGAGCTATCAACTTAGACTGTCTCAAGAGCTGTATAATTGGCATATTTCGAAATGTATCTCTAGTATCAGAGATATAATATTTCAATTTAAAAGTTATAAATTATATCTAAGTCTTAAACATTAAAAAACATTCAATTTTATAGCGATACTTTTCAGGCAAAATAATGCAGGAACCAGTGTAATATTTGATATATGGTACTAAAAAGTATAATTTATTGCAAAGTCTGAAAGTACATTTTGTCTCTCTCAGTCATCTTATCAATCTCGTGTGCCGTTATGTATGGAATTCTGTCTCGTCTATCTTATCCACATGGCCACTGTAGTACCGTCTTCTCTTCCTGCTCCATCTGACTATATCCTCTATGTTACAGGTTTATTGGATGTGAGAGATTTTCTTAATCCATGTTCCACATATGCTATGTCCGATTCGTTCTCGGTTCAATTACACCATAATAACTTTCTGGGGATATCAATTCCCAGTACTCGCTAGGGTTGTCAATTAGAAAAAAATATATATTATGGTTGATTTTAGGTTAATGTATCTATTTATAAACTGATACATTTTAGTATTTATTCAAAACATTCAATAATTTAATATTGTATTTTCTGGATTTATATGATGATTCAAAATTCTACTTGATTAATCAGTCGACGAATATTCATAATAAATATGGCTTACGTTTTCCACAACATTCGAATCGAACAATAACATTTCAGTATAGAGTTGTTTGAATAACACGTTCCCTTCACATTAAGTTAGCGATCGGTACAATATGAAATATAAAATACAGTGTGGTAGTCGGCCAATCCGGATTGTTATTTCTCCTTAACCTCGGATAATACATGAAATATAACTGCGGGGAGCAGTTGCCAGCCGGGCGGACCCTTCCAATTTGAGTGCAGTTTCTGCGAAGAGAGCCGGCTAGGCACGCGCCCGCCACTGCACTTCCTTTGTAGACGTTGCAATAACATCGTGATTCCGAAAAAGCTTCCCCTTGATTTTAGTGCAGGGATTCTCAAACTTTATATTTTACTGTAACACACAGGTGTGAAAGTTTAAGTACTATTTTAAATATAAAAAATATTCTTTCTCGACTATTGTATTATATTTTTGTTGTATACAGTACAGCCTAGCGAATTTATTGCCATGTGGTAATCTCTTTCAACCAACCGGAGATTTTGAAGAGGCCTTAAGTGAAAACCAGACTAGAATTATTTTAAAAAATCTCAGTTACAACGGGAAACAAACCCGCATTTGGAGATTTACGTATCAGCAGATGATTCAGGGTTGCCAAGGTTCAATGAACTATATGTGGAACTTCGTTTTCAGTGTCATCATTTTAATTGTTATCCACTTATCCAATTATTAACGGTGGTTGAGAATCGAGTGGTTAATCTAGCCATTATCTTCATCATCTGATGAATTACAATAGCTTGAATTATCAAATGTTTTCACTAAGAATATTTTAAATTTCATCATAGGGACGGTTTTATGTAAAAAAAAAATATTGCATTCTTCAACAAGTTCACTGACTTATTGATGACAGATAAAACAAATAAAAATAATGACGATTGAATGGCGTCTGTTGTTTTAGTCAGTGTACCGCAAAAAAAACACTACACCAAAAACGGTATCAGTTTTGTACTAAGCTTCAAATTGAAAAAAATACATTAGAAGGTGGTTTTCAACATTAACCACCGCCCCCAGAGTTAATTTGATAAGTTCAAGGGAAATTAGTTCAAACTATTTACAGCATATTTATTTTATTTGGTTCAAATGGTGTAACCTAATTTTAACGACGAAACAATATTACACCATAGAAAGTTGGAAATGACATAAAAAACGCGAAGCAAAACTTCGTTCATTTGAAGGAAGGAATTCCAGCTCGATGAATATTATAAGTTAAGATGAATATTATAAGTTAAGAATATTATAAGTTAAAAGTCGGTTTAACGGAACTTGGTTTCAATTTGAAAATATATAGATTTTGCTCGTTTTGTAAATAATGTTTGAACGTCTCTGAAGACACGAGTTTTAGTGTTATAGTTTGAGAACTTCCGCTTTTACTGTTAGCAGCCCCGCGTGACTAGACGCCTGTCGCCCTGATGTCGGTGCGCTACAATTTGTATAATCGTCCTTTAATATTTATTATATTTCTCTATTTAGGTCGCACATGCACAGTTTTGGCGCCGCCGCTAGTTTCTCTTCGTCGAGGGTGTACTTAAAAGAACTCCCAGGATCATTGTTTAAGCTTCGATATTAATTGTTTCTTAAGTCTGATAAATATTATGTCAGATGCTCGTTATCGCGAATTAAATTAATATAATCAAGTCCCACTTATACTTATCAATTTCTTCAATACACTGAATATTAAACAAAAATGTTAATTCATGTCGAAATTAGTTTTATCAATATTTTTAATGGCATTTTTTTTTATTTTAATTTGTTGATATATTTGGGGAAAATAGTGATCGGTAGATCGACACACACATTTCGCCTCTTCTACATCCATACTCATACAGCTACTACGATTTCTCCTACTTACATTTCCTTTCAAAATATTATTAACTTGATCCAACTATACTTTCCTAGGTATTCCTGTACCACGCCTCCCACTCACATGTGCATTCTATATTTGTTTTCTTAGTCTTTCCCATTTGGGGAATTTTCCACTTATATAACTAAGCAGTTCGCTAAAGTAATGTTTAGTATAGATTGGATCTCATTGACATATATAAATTAGTAATAAAATATAATATACGAGATTTTCTACATTGAAGTAAAATTATGGACTTTCAAAAACTTAGTTGATAACATTAAACTTTCCAGATCGATATTTATAATATATTTTAGTTAGTAACCAAGCGTGAAGTGTTGAAATTAATTCGAATTATCAGTCATGCTATAAATTTTCTCTGATCGAATATGTTTTTGTATTATTATAATTAAGAGTAATCAGAAATTATTTTAGTTACAAATATGTAGATCGATTTTAATTTAGTTTATTTTTACTATGAAAATATCACAATGTGTTCTTTTTTCTATTAAATATTGAACAAAATATGCTTATTATCGTTTTCAAACTCGATGATTCTATTTATCCGTATGTTTTGATATTAGTCTGGTAACAAAACACACGTGCTAGATGTGTTCGAGTATTGTTGCTTTTTCACGTGCGGTATTGCTAACACATGCAACGAGGAACGAGTTCCGTGTCTACTCGGGTGATTCTAAATCCGAAGGTTCGATTAATGGGAACGAAGATAATTTAGTTTTCCGGTCACGTTTTTCAATAAGTATCAGTTTGGATAAGTTGAAGGATACAATTCGAATTAATTCATATATTAGTTCATCACTTTATTTGTCGTTAATGATAAAAAAAATTGCTGATCTTTACTTTTTTTTCAAGTGAATGCAATTGAATTATTGATTTAATTGTCGAAGATTTTAATAAATTAGTGTCTTAAGAGTTACTTTTACTTAAAATAATGATTTGTAAAACTTAACGAAAATTCCCCTCATATTTCGTTTGTAGTTGTTTTCGAACCGCGATCCCCTCCATGAATAATTGACAGCTCGGCACTGATCTCACCCCTTGGGTCATGTCTAGACACGGAAGTATTGACTTTCATTATTTTTTGTATTCCGCAAAAATGAATGATGCTCTGCATTGATTGTATGTATATACGTGTACGGTCCCATTGAGTCGCAGTCCGTTGCAGCTGTGACTTACAAAGTGCATCGTGCGGTCTTGCGCCGGTTTGGCCAGTGTATCGCCTTCGCCTTCCCCCATATCTAGATCTGGTCCCACTATTCCGGTTCTCACGTGAGCTCAGAACCGTTGCTGTTGAACCTAATCGACCGTGTCATGTGCTTAATGATTTGTTTTGTTGCTTTGCTCTTGTTTATTCTATTGCGATATTATTGGACCAATGTTTTATTAGCATTTAACTAAAAATTAACAGTTTATTGTGTCGTTTAATTTCCACATTGACGCAAAGAAATTAATTTCGTCCATAAACCATCGCCACGAAAAACGTGCTACATTTTGAATGAAGAAACAGTAATACTTGTAATTTAAATTGTTGATTAGTCAGTCGAGTGAGTCGAGCCACTATTGTCGAAGAATGTACTGAGAATTAAATGGGATTGAAAAATAAATATTGTTTTATTCATTTTACTGTTAAACATGACCTCAACATTGAAGTTGTATATTCTGCGTGGAATTTGTTTTTTCACTGACAGCGTTTGATAATGTAGTTTGGAAAGTGTGCACTTTCTAACTACTCATTTGCAAACTACAACTTAGTAATAAGATCCTCCTTTTATTATTGCATACAATCCTTTATATTTATAATTTAATATAAAAGTTCTTTTCAAATTACTTTGAGAAACATTACAATAAAATTTTATCCGATGGGTATTTTTTTTACCAAATAAGTGACCAACTTTATCTGATTCCTTCATTGGCATTTTTCAAAAAGTGATTAAAAATCTCTTTCTTTCAAATCGGTCTTGTTACGTGGTTTCTTCCTGATTTGCCTTTCATCATCACCATTCCTTCCTTCTTCCATCTATTGATGATATCTTACTTTTTTGTTATTTATTAATTTTGTAAAAGTTAACCAACATTTGGACAATTTTTGCGACTGACAACTTTTTTTACTTGTGTTTTTCTAGTTGGTTGGAAGATATTGCTCGCCATATTGTTTTACAATGAAGTGTTAAATAAATAAATTAACTTTTCAGTGGGTTTGAAATAACCTTTTATCCAGTGAACCGAAAAATAATTTTACTTTTCCGAGTGGTTGGCAGACCGGCAAAAATATCAATCCAGAAGAAAATATTAAATATAAGTAAATATAATCTAGTTTGAATGATGGGTTGTATTAAGAATTTCCTCATTTTTTTCAAAAAAAAAAAACGAATGTTGGTTTTAACGACGACTTGGTTCCGCATTGAACATCAATCATGTTTTACATTCATTCCGAAAAATACAATTTCCATTTCATAAAGTCATGAAAAAACACTGATCCTTGGGCGAATTCGAATAACCGATGTAAAATTTACCATTTAAAATGTGCGTGTTTGATTCTCACGCAAACTAGAGATTCGTTGAAGAATGCGTTTTTTTATTATTCCAGCGAAGTCAACTATTCTAGTTAAGCCAAGTTATCCATGATTATAGTTTTTAGCTTGCTCTTACGTTGATATCCCCTAATTTTCTCGTGTGATTTCGTTTCAAGCTGGACGAATTTTTTTTCTTATTTTTATAATTTTGAGATGTTATTTTAATTTATTTATTTTAACCTTTAAATTGAAATACATATGGCAGATTTATCGGTTTAAATCAATTTCTTCCTATTTAACAAGTTTTTGTTTTAAAATTTTTATCAGTATTCATGGCCGTGTCTTTAACTTAGTAAAATAATATAATATTTTGAGTAAAAATAATAAAAAATTATACTAAAAATAAATATCACCGAAATTATTATAAATAATGATGACTATAAGTAAAAAAAAATTATTGAATCATAAATGTTATAAGGGCAATATGATTTGGCGCTATGATTCTTCTGGGAATCATAAAAGAATTTACATTCTCACGCCGGAGTCAATTATGCTTGTGTACTTGACAAAGTTTTCAGTGTGTGTTATTGGTTAAAACAATTGTGTACTTTAAAGCCTATTAGATCGATGATTGGTATTGAATGAACAACGAACAATGATGAGTGAGTGACACTGGAATGCAGTAGACAAATGGAGACAGGTAAATGAGCAGGAATTAGTATATCTCAGCGATAAGCACGAATTCCATTGAACACTGGTACGTACGTGCGGGCCGACATTTTTCATTTTAGCCACCGTCGAATTGCTAAAGGTCAAACTTCGTTTCCGGAAAGTAGTATGTTTTATCCAAACTTTCATTTTCATTTATGGCTCGTCGTATAATTCTGGCTAAGAATTCGGCATGTTGAATCCCAACTACATCACGCCATTGTTAAACTAATAAGTTCAAATCTATTTAATAAGAATAATATATGTAAGAATTACCAAGTTTATAATTATGTTAATTTTCAACAAAATGTCTGAAACCATCGCCACATCATTATTAAAATACTTGTATTGTTTTAATTGTCACTGCTTTACTGAATTTATTTACTACCAAATTTCACAAAACATATGTAAAAACACACAACCCAAATATTGCATATGTCAACATCTGTTATGAAATTTAACATTTTTGTTTATGACAACACCGGATGGATGATTTTATCTCAATACATTTAGTCGACTTGAATTCACACAATTACCACTTGAGCGTTCATTTTTCTCATAGTTGTTTCTCTGTCCTTATTCAACATCTCGAGGATATTATTTCTAATTTGGTGCGTGTACATTTGTGCTTTAGTAGCGTACAATCAACTTAATTGACATTCCCGACACATACACAATATGAAAGACATACTGAAATATTTTAAGTAGTCGAGTTCGCTGTTCAATTATAAAGAAGCAGGCCACGAGCCGGACTGATACGGCGCGAACTTCTTCCGAATAATTGTTGAAAAAATCATGTTCTAATATTTATTACATTCATATTTATGTATGTTTTAAATAACTGTCGCATTGAATGTAATTTTTATACATTTTCCTTCTACTGAATAAATCATGCATTTTCCTTATGAAGTTAGTCGTATTTTTACTATTAAAATATAGTTTTTTGTTACGTCAAATATAGCTTTGAAGTCATCACTAGTCATATTTTGTTACGTCAAATATAGCTTTGAAGTCATCACTAGTCATATTTTGTTCAAAACCCATCCGATAATTAATAATGTGGGCTCCAGACCCAGACCAATGTTCGCATAATTATCTCTTACGATAACACTTATTGTGTTACTGTATAAATGTAAATTCCTTGTCATGCACATCCGTTTTGTTTGACCCACGCCTTTACAATGAAAAGTAAGTATTCTTTTGTTTAAAATTTTCACGTGCAAAAGATTTTTTTTTTAAACATTTAAAAGCCCTTTGAATATATTTTTAAATGAAAATAAGAGTATAATTTTATTTTTATTTGGAAGTTCATAATTCAATACGTGAGTTCAACAAATCCAAGCTTGTTTGATATTATATAGATTTTAATTAAATTGTGGAGATAACGCATGTTTTGACTTGAAAGCTTCTGTTATTTTATACCATACTAATGCAAACAGTTTTTATCATCCATGATAACTTAAAACAAATTTGGGATTCGATCCCTGTCATATTACATTTTCCCGATAGTGACGACCTCACGTAATGTCACTGTCCCGCTTATAATCTTGTTTAAGTGCATGTGTACCGAACGGTTCGTGTAACTATTATTAGATTGCATTTAATAGCTGACAGCATTTTATAATTCAATATTTCATTAGATCAAATATATTATTTCACGTACTAAAGACTTATCGGTTCGATTATAAAAAAATCTTTCTTTAATGTGTTGTAAAAATATATATGAATTGACAATTATTACTTCTGGTTTAGGCAATTCACCCTGCTGATAGTGCTTTACTGATATAATAATGGAAAATATTCTATTTGTATGAAAATTGGTGGATGTTATGTATAATTCAATTCATGTTTAGTAGAATTAACTAAACGTGTACATTACGGTAATTTTAAAAATGCATGTAAGTAGGAGACATTAATAAAAAAATGAATTTCCTAGATTAATGCATTTGTATGGTACCCTTCGACGTATTTGGTTGAAGAGCGTTGACGGGAGACAACACCGTCTTCGGCTCCAGTAATCGAGTGTTCGGGTTAAAAACCACTGGAGCAAACAATTAACTCACAATTCACATCCGTAGGTGTTGGAAATACTACCGCGCGTGAACAGGCAACAACACTCAACGCACACGTCCAGTGTGTGCGAGTACTGTTACCAAACGAACTCTACCGATTCTGAAACCTTTATTTTCGTACCATCGGGAATCGAACCCGAAACACCTCTGATGGAAAATTAGTGTCATACCAACTAGAACATAGTTGCAATAATATCGTAGTTGTAATAATATCGTAGTTGTAATAATATCGTTTTTATTTGCATGTGATGTTACGTTCTAGAAAGTTTTACAAATTTCAAAAATTTGCTTAAATTGTGGTCAAGTTGTCCCTTACGTCCCGTCTCTATGGTGGCATTGTATTATGGAATATTAAACTCATTATGTGCCTCTCCTGTGTGTGGGTGTGTTGTGAAGTTATCATGGCTAAGTTTTATTTCGTGAGAAATGATCAAATCAGCTTAGAATTCTGAGAATGCGAACACAATTGGCCTGCTCTGCAAAGCCCTATTGCATATCCTTAGTGAGATACAGGCAAAAGTCTAGTTTACTGGGGACACGAAAAATGAAAGGCAATAAACCCAGATCCATTAAAATTATGTCGAAATTAAATTACCTGTTGTTTTTTTGCAAATTATGTATATTTCTTGTCATGTGTAAAATAAATAAATAAATATCACCATGCTATTTATATAATTTTTCATGTCAATAAATTATCTAGTAAAATAAAATGTTCCTTAAAATAATAATACTTTTAACGAACTGAATTTATTTATCATAAGTTATTTTATTATTTATAGCTAAGGCATTGACATTGTCGAGGTTCAAAGACATTGTAATTTGTTATCGAACACTGTTTATTCCACTTTTTGTAACGGTATAACCCTACCGGTTTCAAGGCTTTCACCTCATCATCAGAGGAGCACAAACAAGACTTCTTGTTTCCTGTGTCATTCCTTTCCGTTACAAAAAATGGAATAAACATTGTTTGATAAAACAAATTACAATATCAAAAGTTACTTTTTTTCAACATAAAACATTTAGGAATAGCTTGTTAATTCGGTAATTCACAAACAGTGTATCGAATATAATAATATATAGATCGTTGAGAATATGAGGAATCTCGAAACAGGTTGGATTGCAAATTATATTTCTACTGGAAGATATCAGAGTTTTTCAATAATCTAATTTTAACACACACACATACCATCACGCCATTTCCCTGTCGAGATAGGCTAAAACAAAACAGCGCCAAGCTTTCCTATCACGATATGTTCACTTTCTCTACATTTTTATATTATTAATTCTCATATAGTGTCTCTTATTCCTTACCTTTTCTTCTTTCAATATTTCATTATTTTGACCAACGATACTATCTTCAATTTTCTTATACAGCGATTCCACTAACATTCGCATATTTGTTTATCCATTCTTTCGATGATCTTGAGTTACGTGCTCTTTTTTACCCTACTTAACACATTCATTCTTAATAACTAATAATTAATAAATATTTTTTTGAGTCAATTTTGCAGCAGAGCAATAAATTCGGCCGATTTATGTTTAAAATTATTTTATAAATACGAATATATTATGAATAAACGCATTGTCGATTTTATGGATTTATTTATAGAAAAAAGGAAATATTATGATAAATAAAAATTTCCCGGTTTTACCAAAATATTAGAAATACTAGAAAACGTTTCGTTATGTTTATAAGCAATTCAAGTTACATGACTTATTGCTACTATTCAGCGACATTAACATACTTGGTCTCATTGTTCTCCGTCAAGTTTATTGAAATGTTTGCATTCTAAGATGTTTGAATCACTAGTTTATCATATCTTTCGGTCCATAACTTAGAATTGTATTAGTCACATTTTTAATATGATGTTTTTCCAGTGAATTCATGACTATTGCACACTGCACGTGTTTATCATCTATGTCTTTTTGTTTCGTATTTTCATCCCACCTGTGAGTTCTGTACAGTGTCAAGACCGTTTCATCGTTAATTTAATATTTTCGTATTTTAGTGTTAACATTCAAATGATTATTTTTTTAAATACAATTTTACACGCATAGTTTAAAAAGATTCTGGAAACTCGTCTATTAGTAAGTTCTTTTAAATCTTACCTTATATTTCTTTACATGAAATGTAAACATTTTTATTTATTTCACTAGATCTAAAAAAAACGTAATTCATTATTTTAACAGTTTTCCGCTTTGAAATGTGATATTATATTTTGATTTCGTACTCTTCTTCTTGATCAATTCCTCACGACTGAAGGTTGTGATCTTTCCGGTCCACGTGTCCAACTTTGCCCACGACGACTCTCCTTAGTGCTGTAGTCACAGAATACCCTGTTGCGTTCCTCACTTTGTCAGTCCATCCGATTGGTGGTCTACCGCGTCCCTCCACATTCTTTGTTAACACAAGTCTTTCCGAATTCTCCTCTGCGTACTATATATAATCTTAAAAACATATACAAAATGTTACTTTTAAATAATTATCCTATTTATTAAAAGCTTTCGAGTTTTTCTATTATTTAAAAAAATATCGAACCATGGTTTGTATTATCAAAATGATTTACAAATCTCATTGAATTTCTTCATCTAATAATATTGTATATATAAATGAATTATATAATGAGTTTGTTAATTGCATGGTCATTAAGAGACGATCATATTTTTCGAAACATAGTTTTATCGCCTGGAATTTTAATACATTGCGTTAATATTCTAAATAATTAGATTCTCGGCTAAAAGTCTTGAAAAACTAGAAATATATGTTATTATTAATTATATCACGACTATATGGGTCGGTTACTCTATCACTCCATTTTTTTTAATCAATAGGAAATTATAATAATTGTAAATAGTTCTTAGGTTTGTTTCGTAATGTAATATCGACGTTTGTAGGATCCAACCCACATTATACCTGTTATGAGATATTTGTTACGTCGCTTTGTATGGACCCGAATTGAATGATTAAGGATTGTAATCGTGAAATGCTTATCTGTTTATGTTGCTATTTAATATGGTGTTAAAATATTCAAAATATGATGTTATGCTGGAAAAAGAATTTGGTACAATATTATTCATAATAGTGATGAGGAGTAAAACTTTCAATGATGAGTTTAACCGTGGCGGCAGGCGGCAGGCGGCAGGGTTTCGGGTAACCCGCTGTTATCTACTGGATAGTACCTTGGGGGTTGTATTCCACATGATGTTATAGAGGGTTTCCTTAGCTCTAATAACAGTTTCAACCCCCACTAAATAAAAATGCCACTTGAACCCATTAACCTCGTTTTTTGTAAGTTCAACTATATAATTAATGTTTTTTTTCTTTTTTATGCGTAGGCATAAATATTGTTAGTAATAATAAAATAACACCTTAATAAGCAATTGTTTAGTAAAACAGCTGTTTAATTTTGTATCGATATTGATTTGTTTTAATTAAATTAACAAAACTCGAAATTATTTTCGGGAGTTTATAACATATTTTGTTAACAGTTAAATCACCCTGCATGATTTATGTATTGTTTGTTAGTAACTATGATATAATAATCAAAATAAATTCCTTTTGAAAAGTTGTATTTTTGATTAGCGCTTTCCAAGGCCTAGTTGGAAAGACATTTGATTTCTCCGAAATTTCGGGTTCTCGGCGGTACCCAAAACTGATAATAAAAACAGGGTCCCCAGTCTGGTAACGATACTCGCACGCTCTAAACATGTGCGAATATTGTTGCTATCCACTTGCTGTAATATGTCCAACACTCACGATGGCGAGTTATTTGCCCTACTCTAGTGGTTCTAAAATCCGTAGGCTCGATTAATGGGGCCTAATACAATGTTAGCTCCCGGCTACACTCTTCAATAAATCCGCTTCGTCAAATACGAAAGAAAACAGCAATGGCAATCTTGCAAGATAAATAATGTGATAAAGTGAATGTATTTAAATTTCCTATCTATTATAACAATGAATTCGCTTCTTATCAGAACCTTTAAATATGGATGAATGTAATAGAACAAATAGTACACATTTGGTGTTGGAATTTGGAGCCGTGTGGAATCTTTGGAATTTAGGGTTCCATTGATATATTTTGAGTGCCTATTGAGTTTTAGATTATTCATATCCGAACATTCATTCATATTTAGTGTGTCGATCGATACGGGTGCAACATTGAGCATCTCTTGCCTAATTTTGTGAAGTGAGTAGTGAGAATTTCATTAAGTGTTTTTTCATTAATTATTTTCAATAACTTGGCTATTTAAAATTAAAAATTAGTTAGTGGTGAACAAGTGTTAGATTTTATGAAAAATAAAAAATAAGTAGACCGAATTGTATTGTGTAATTTGAAGACATTGGTGATTGATTTTCATTGAACATCTTAAGTATAACTGCAGTTTTTTTTATATAAATGATATGTTTTATTATTTTTGCATTTTACTCTGTTTTAGAATTTTTTTATGTTACTGAACAAAATGTTTTAATTATTCGTACGTTCGGAATTAGTTTATTACGTGTTATCAGAGCTCTTTTGTCAATATATTTTTATATTGGGAAACATGAAATAACATGGCTAACAAAAAAATTCGGCATAAATTTGTGTTATATACTCGTATACAAAGTTTTTTTTATATCCTATTGTTTGATAGAAATGACAACGATATGCGCGTAATCGGAAAATATAACGAACTGTGATGAAATTTGAAATTTTTTTTTATTATGTGATAAATTTAGATGTAAACTTAGCCAGACTATCCTAAGAAAAAAAAAACGATTACAAATCATGGTATTTTTTTCAATGGTATGATCTATTTAGTATTGTATTATAAAATATATTTATTGTCGAGTTTATATATTCTATTTTTTTTATTTACGCTCGTACACTGTACCTAAAGGAATCGAAATATTTTTATGGAACAATTGTTGTTTCTTTACGAAAATGAATATTTGGCTTACCTATTTATTTTCGTTCTTTTGGGTGCATGATTATACTTGGTAGATCTGGCGGGCTTATTGTTATATACCAATTCCACCCTCTTTAAGACAAGCAAAACTGGCTGTTCATAATTTAATCTTGGTCCCAACATAAATATATGGACATTGCAAAAAGTGAGGGGTCAGATAAATGCGGTAGAAATAACAGCGTTGTGTAAAATAGTGGGAAACCAATGTATGCCGGAGTAAGGAATGATGCCATAAGGAAAGAAGGTGCGTGCAGTGCTTAATATGAAATAAGGAGGATTGAGGTGGTTCGGCCACGTAGAAAGAATTACAAAGATAATCTATATAAGTAGTATAAAAGGTATGTGAAGTTCAGGAAGACCTAGAAAACGTGATATGACAAAATTAATAAAATTCGGAAAGAGGGAGTAGTGAAAAGCCTTTATAAAAGGGGAGTACGCATGACGAGGTGCATGGATATGTCAGAAGCGAAAGATGTATACCAGGATAGAATGAAGTAGTTTTTTTTCTTTCTACCTACCCCAGTAGAGACATAGTGTGATGACGATGATGGTGTTTTACTTATATGAATAGTGTGCAGTGTGCAGAAATACTCAATTCGCTTCACCTGAGAATCTGCGTGTGTCGCTCGAGTGGTGACTCAATGCTTGATAAGAACACACTTAAGATAAATTTTAATTGCCTGTTTACGATGTGCACTCGTCCATGCGTATCGACAAACTATTCCAGGAATGACGAATGAGCAGATCTGTTCTTTTCGTTGACGCCGGGAATTTTACTGTTCTTGATAAGCATTTAGATAGATACGCAAGTATATTATAAAGGTACGTGCACATAATATTGTTTCGAGCAATTTAGCATTTCAAAAACAAAGACTACAATTCTCATTAATTTTATTCATTCGCTTTTAGAGTCGTTGGTTGAGTAAACAAAAAAATACCGAACGTACCTATTCCATTTTGAAACGATAATCACCGATACTTTTATATAATGGTTTAAAACAAGATGTGCATAAATATTCTGAATTAACGTCGGTTTCTCATCTAACAAATATATGTATTATGTTTGTAAATAAAAAAACCTTAAATATACATATGTATTCCAGCTTAATTGATTCTTAATAAATTATAATAATGTTTAATGAGAAATTACCTGGGAAATATTACGTAGTGTTTTTGAATTAGTACAATTGCATACAATAATTATTACTTGGCATCGTCAATAATCGGATTTCGGATCACAGGTTGTGTTTCTCTGCTTTAGATTTTGAGTAAAACAATACGCGTGAGAATAATGCATTTGTTTTTTTTCCGTAGATCACATTATGACATAACATATATTTCCGTTTACAATCAAAATCGTTCCGGAAACTGTTAGAAGTAGTTAATAAATGATTTATCGTTTCCATGATGCATGTCCATTTGCATTGAACTTTACTATTGAACAAATACATTTGCATTAAAACGAGTCTTCCTTGCTTCCTTCGTTTATCGTATCCGTTCAAATACACATATGGAGCTTAAGGTCAAATGTGGAGTTTTGTGATCAAGTAAAAAGGGCGCTTTTTCTGATTCCGTGATTAAATTAAGTGTTTTCTACCCGATCACAGCCCTGAAGTAGAGCCCTGTTTATTTTATATAAATCGAATAATCATTTATTGGACTAAATAATTTGAATATTATTTCTAGAGCGAACAAGGCATTAACTCGGAGTTTATATTGTCGGATTTTTCATTAGCAATAACTTTTTTTACGATTATCAGCTTATTAATTTTCAATTATATATTTTTTATTTTTGATATATTTTCACAGATTTGTATCTTTAAATTTATTTCCGTGTGTAGATTGATTCGTTGGTAAGCACATATAAAAATCTGGAAATGAATTTAAAAGTTATATATCGGTCCTGATATGTACTTTCAACATCAGAAACTATATTTAAACCTTTATTTTTAAATGTGTTGACCTTATTCTCATACGAGTATATGGTTCTTTCAATCAAACTTTAAAATAATGTTTGTTTCTCATACGAATGATACACAAAGTAAATAAAGTTTAAATATATCCCGATAAGAATAAAATATTTGTTTTGCACGGTAAACAAAGGAAGGAGGAATATTACGCATTACCACTACACTAGGACCGAATATGCGCACTGATTAATGGTGTGGTTTTGTGGTTGAGCTACATCTCCCACGTTCGACGCTTCTCGAGGACCTGCTCGTGTGCATGGTCAGTTTGACATGTCGACCGCTCCGGGGGGTTAGTGAACCTCATTTTTGAAAGACGCATTATTTTAGACGTTTCTCATACGTTAGACACGCAACACTTAGAATTTTCCGGTGGATAATTACCGACCATATTGGTGGTGGTAAGCCTAAGCCATCCAGAAATGTTAATATTCATTGTTGCCGTAGGTGCTCTTACGTTCGCGTGGAGATAGTTCTTGAAACGAATATACCTGAGTAAATTATAGAATATTCGTAAAATGTCAAGTTACTTTGGAATGTGTTGGGAAAATACAAGTTAGTGAAATATACCGCATATAAGTGCAAATAGAAGCAGAAATATCCACCTAAATATATAAAAAATGTGACGTGTGAACGTTTCAGCATAACTTAGAAATAATCTTCACAGAGCAATCAGATGTTCTGTTCTTAAGAAATATATACTTTTAGTCATTATTATATATTCTTCTCATCTTGAATTTTTAACTGAGAAAAATCTTTTTCCTGTTTTCCGAAAATTTTGCTTTTAGTTCAATATTAAAAGTTACTTTTTTTCACTGATTTTGATTGTTTGGAAATAATTGTCACATATAAATGAATTTACGGTGTGTACATTGTAACGTCATCGTGTAAGTAAAGTGTTAAAATAAATTTACTTACACTAGTAAACTTAACATGCTTAACAATGCGTTCGCAAAAGTATTCACTATGACACCAAATACATTATGTTTATCCCTTTGAATGAAGATTTATTTAAAATTATTAGAATAATTAAGTAAGCTTATGTACTGATGAGATTGATTGAAATAAGATAATAATGTTTTCGGACACGTGCCAATAATGGAGTTGATACACAGGTTTCGAGTTTATAGGGTTGTTTGAGGCTGATTCCCACGGGAAGTTTGCGCTACGCAAAGATAGCACAAAAGTTTCTGAGTAATAAATAGGAAACGCAATTCGTGTAATTTCTAATACACGTACAATGGCAAGAAAATATAGATATAACTTACAATTGATTGGGTTGTATTGTCCGATGTTGTAACTAGTACCACTAAGTTGATGGAGTAATTTTAACTGTTGCCTCGAGATATTAGTACAACTTAGGTTTTCTTTAACTTTAAAGCTCAACCAGTCGTTCATGAACTAATTATAACATTTCTCAGTAGTAATCCGATTAACTGTACACATTTTTCAGAGTAGTTGGAGCATGTTCGATATGTGGCAACCTTGCCTCGGTAACTATGCCCAGAAAAATAACTATCTTTATGTCGCGAATAAAATCTTGATCGTGATTTTTATATTTAATGTCAAACTATCAATACGGTGGGTTTTAATATTCCCAACTGGCGCACCCGTGCTAAGGATATCCCCCGCTAAGAATAGGCTCTAAATCCGAAGACCTGTAGCGACACAGGAGGGAGAGAAGGAAATTTACGAGTATATAATATATGTTAACATGTAAAGGGTCTTTCGAATTGAGCGGTTTTTTTTTAATTCTTCAATAAAATACACAATTTGCTTTGATTTCAATTTTTTTTTATTGGTCATTGAAGTATAATATATGACATTTAAACACAAAAAACAATATCCGTTAAATCTCCACCTCTTGCAGCTCCACTCTTGTCAAAATTTTCGATGACATTTTGGCATAATTGCAGTTCTAACTCACCAATAACGCGAATAATTTCGTCCTTCAGCTCAGGAATTGATCGGGGGTCATTCTTATAGACCTGGCTTTTCACGTAGCCCCAGAGAAAATAGCCCAACGGTGTCAGATCACATGCTCTTGGTGGCCAATTAACATCACCGTTTCCGGAGATTACAATACATAAAATAGTTCTCAATATTGAACGCGTTGTTGTATTGTATACGACTCAATTTTTATAAATGTCATACATTACACTTTTCAAATGTCACAAGACCCAGGCAAGTTCGCGACGCCATCTGTGTTTTATCCAAGAATTAAAAAAAACGGTCATTTTGAAAGACCCTTTATATCTTATCTTAAGTTTAAATAAATTTCTACAAAAAATCATTAGAATTTCTCTGAATATTTTGTGCCATTGCTTAATTTGAAGATGAATGTTTGTGTAGTTTTAAACATAAACGAGTATCTTATGTTATCAACATACATGTTTTCACGCCCCCAAGAAAAATACGTCCGAAACAATGAATAGTAAAACTAGTGCAACTAACCTATTATGCGTGTTGTGTTGAACAGGAAAACGTTCAAATAGTTAACGCGCATATTATTTGTTCCAGTTTATGATACAGTGTAACAAATATTTCAAGTGAATTTAAAAATGTAACAGACTAGATTTTCACGTCAAAGATCTTTCTTTTTTCAACACTACACTATTTTTTGAGAGTTGAAAATAAAAAAATCTTGTTTTTTAAGGCTGGGTGTTAGAATTAACCACGAGTATAAATACTATTTTAGTAGAAATCGAGATTAAGAAACTATCATCAGTCTGATCATTTCTATTCGGACACTGGTATCTAAAATGAATTATGTCTATAAAAAACTAATTTTCTATCTCGATGTCCATGTATTGTACGTTATAAAACATATTCCATTTCATTATTTATAATATCGTACGTCATGTTTTGTTGAACATTCACGATATTTTTGTTATACGGGGTTTTGTTGCGTTTAAAATAAGTTAACCGATATGTTGATATTGTAAAATATTCGGTTATCAAGCGTCTGTTCTCGCCAAAAGGTCTTTGCACAGAATATTTGCGCAATACACTATTCATGATTCCATAGAATCGTAAATTTTAGCAGTCGCGCTGACATACGGCGACACATGCTCCCACGAGCTGAATGTATTGATTGATCATTGGGGGAAATAAATTCTGATTTTGAATTAATGCTGTTGTATCCACATTTAAAAAAATACTAAATTCGGAATACGTATCATATATTGTATATTATATACCATATATCATATACAATTTCATAAATTATAGAAAACATTTTCTACTTCCATAAGATTGAAAAAAAAATATTTACACCGCAAACCGAATGGGATTGTGAGAGAAAAAAGCCATGGATAGTTTAGTTGAGTCGAGTAAATAAAAATGTTGATAGAAGAAAAAGTTTTGAATCCTAGAAATCCTATAAGAATATGAATGGATGATTTAAGATATAATGTGATTGAAAAGTCTTGCATTTGTCCTCTCGGCAGGGAAACGGGGGTGATGGTATGTACGAGTATACTATATTTATACTTCGAAGAAATATTGACTGAGAAATCAATAGTTTATTCTTTAGTTTTTATTGGAATTTTATGAAGAAATGTTTGTTTATACACGAATCAGTGGAGCCTGATATTGCTACTTCAATTCTCATAGAAAAAAGTCAAATAATGTGAAAATATAGTCCATAAAATATTGATAAATAAATGTCGAATTAAACAAAAAAAATGTTCAACGAGTTATCCTAGCATTCAACCTGTATTGATTTTAGATTTTGTTACTAAAAACGTTTTCTTGCATCCAGCGTCACTCCGTACAACCTCGACCCTTCGGACTCCGTGTTGTACACAAATTCCTGTTTAACTTTTTATTATCTCCTTTTTATTTATATTGTTGACATGCGTTACATGTATTATAGATTTTCAAAAGTCACGGAAAAACTTGTTCTATATTCATACTAAAAACTTCTATGCTAAGTCGCTTTTTCGGGAAGTCCGTAAGAGGAAGATTCGTAAATAAGAATGTAGGCTGAGCCGTCCGTAGGGTTTCCCCCGCGCCTCTTCACCGTTCGGTTAATCCCCCAACATTCTTGAAATAAATTATGACAATCATAGGCCGCCTCGCAGCTGGTCCCGTCACTACTTCGAAGGATATGAAGTGTAGATCGACCTGGATGGAGGCGTTTTATGTCATCGTGTGATATTTAAAAAATATATGGACTAGTTGATAGAGGAGGATATTTGACGCGATTATGTTGTATATATTTTCTGTCATCTTACTTATCCTTTCTTCTTTGTACACAAGAATTCAAGTCATAAATAATTGTCAACACAGCATTTTTTAATAATTCCCCCTATTCATAATTTTCAATGTTATCACGCTGCAATATCCTGCCTATCTGATTTATGCCCAGCTTACAAGGTATTAGGAGTATTGTGGAGTAGCCGGACGAATCGGGAACAGTTGAATGGCTCTAAGCAGGGTTCGGTGCGCGATATGAAATTCATACAATTTGTATTGTGGCGCACGTCTGGGCGCAGGGAGTCTGATGATTTATGAGCGAGCTGTGAGCGGAGAGCCGTTCCTGAGTACGTTGCTTGTACTCCTCGTGATTTAGCGACTGGCACAGAGAGAAGGTCCTTGTATCTAAGGTGATTTTCAAATACCAGTCGACTTGGTTGTGTTAGAAAGTGATCGTGCTTATTCATGCCTACGTAGTTATTTTGCTATACCTACCAATACTGGTTTTGAATGTAATTTTTTGTAATATAGCTTCTCAAGAGATTATTTTTATATTCTGTTGTACTATATTTTAACTCCTAAAATCCACCTAATTTTCGGCCAAGAATAGTCTTCCGTGTGAGTTTATATTTGCCTTGTTTATTTCTTCAATATTTATGAAAATACATGGAAACGAAAATTTTCTTAATTTATTTATTTCAGCGCATATCAGATTTGGCTTCTTTATTACTCACACCTCTGTAATACAACATAATTATTCCGGAAAATCGAAAATAAACGCAAGTGCATATTTTTACGGCAAGTTTTTATGGATTCAACACCACAGTTCAAATGGGTAATGCCTATGTATGATTTTGTCTTATGTACACGAATGATTCTTGTAATATTGTGCAAACTAACAATATATAATTTATTATTGAATATTCTTATACCAATCTGTTATAAGAATATTCAATAATAAATTACTTGGCAACAAGCCGGTACAAAACCTTTTCTTTTCCATAAATATAAAAATGTATTATTTAAGAAATATCTCTACTGCAGATTTTGAGGTAAAATTTTATTGATTACGCTTATTTCGAAAATAATTGTAATACTGTCGTATAGGTTAGCCGATGTATGTATTTGTGTTTGCAAGGCTCGATATTAAGACTGATTTTTGACTTTGTATTGCGAGGAATTTTCTGCTTTGCTTGCTTATTTTTACTACTTCTACATTTAATAGAGTTAACCTACTGATCATTTATCAATTCTTTAAATATGTTATCGATATAATAGATGGTATTTGTTTCATTTGCTTGTATCAAAACATCGTGGAATATTTTTTAGGAAGGAAATATTATTACTATACTGAAAATAGATTTTCGTTCAGCCGGTGATTGTCCAATTTCGGCCATTAGAATTACACGCGTTGCAAAATGGCATCACCACACAGCAGCTGTAAAACCGTTTGGTAATATTGGTATTATGAATTTCTACCATTTTTCTCCGGGTTCCCCGTTCCGCTTTTTCCCCAATCCACTGGAAATAACGGAACCCCTTTGACACGTGTGTGTACCCCCCCCCCCCCCCGTGTTACTGAGCTGGTTACGAAGACCTACATTTTTTATGCCCTTAAACCAGACTTATGTTGTTTCTTGAAGCTACTTCCTTCTTAGATGTTCTCAAAGAGAGAGAGAGATGAATTATTAGCACGACACATTAAAATAAATGGCCTAGCTGGAAAATGGAAATGTTTTCTATCTCAAAGGCACACTATGTTTGTCACTAGCGACATTTTCGGTTAATACTACAATAAATTAGGAATATATTATAATAAAACGATTTGAAAAAGGCTTTGGATTATAGATTGAAATTTAAAAAAATGTATAGTTACAAACATTCACAAGGATGATAAAAATACATATTTTTTGGTGGATAGAAGTCAATATTTACATGAATTATTTTTTATTTATATGACGACGTTCATGGCGTAGTTTGTAAGACGGTTGTCTTAAAACTAGAGGGTTGTTGGTTTGATTCTCGTTGGTACCTTTTTAAAAGAATTTCGGGTTTATTTTCACTTAAGGATTGTTTTAACACCTTTTTGGATTTTTGTAAAATATTATCACATATCAATAAACCCCCCCCCCCTCCTCCCCCAGGTTGTACAATGTTTTGCTATTCATTGTATAAATTGATTTTATATTTCACAAAAAAAAAATTGTTATAAAACAGTATAATCATTGGGTAAAACTATTCGCATTTTTTTTCAATTATCCGTTTTCTTTTGAATCTTGTGAAATCAATTTTAATTTGGTCATAAGAGTGTGTGCTAAGTAGAATAATTGCATTTGCAGAGTGACTGATGTCTATTGAATAACTTTATTTATTTTTTCTGGATTCACAGTGAACTTGACTGTTATTTTTTTTTATTTACATAACATTGTGTGGGTTATCACTGTTTGGTAGTCTCTTTAAATGTTTTTACTGTTAGTCTCTTAAAAAATATGAATTCGATGCAGCTTCGGTGCTTAAATATAACCATTCGTATTTACGACTCAAATTGTACTATTAATAGATGTGAATCCATGAGTTCTGCGAGTTTTTTTATTTGCTATCAATTAATTTAACTTCACTTGCGGTTGTGGTGAGATAATTTTATATTAATTTCTTGAAACGACACATCGAGTCACTGTTAGTTAATTTCTAGAAAATGATGTTGGAAGTGCAATTGCAATTTTATAAGTTAGTGTCACGTTTTAATAATAATTAAAAACAATTTATACAGCGTAGTTTAGAGAGACTCTCCCCAAGGGCGCTCCAACTCGGATTCGAATCCACTGTTGCCAGATTAAAAATATTACAAAAAAATAGTTGAGTAAATATACGAAGGTGATGGCTGCTGCATTAGGAACTTTCCCGCATCTGCATGTGTTTAGAAACATATTAGATCAGAAAACTTACCAAGAGAATACGAATTACAAAGAAACCTTTGTAGGTCTTCCTATAACATATGTGATAGTAACATATTCGGCTTTAGGTGAAGTAATATTGAGCGACTATCAGGCATAATGTTGTTTTCTGACTTTTTAAATCTATTATAATATACACTAACAAGTTGTAGCAATAATTGAAACAAGTTCTGGACTATGCTAAATACAGTTTATACAGGATCCTATTGACTTCCTTATTTGGTCCGTCCATCTTGTAGAACACCTTCCTCTTACTCGTTTTACCTCAATTGTCCCTGTATCACTAGCTTCTCCAGACTTCGTTATTCTTTCTGGCTACATGTCAAATCTATGTAAGGATTCTTTTCCTGCAAATCATGTAGTCTTTCAGTAATCTCATGTTATTGGATGACAGGGACGTTGGTGCGGTCCATGGGGCACGAAGCATCCGCCTCCAATATCTCGGAAGATATTGATAATCTTTTTTCCTTTACCACCGTCCATGTTTCTACTCCGTATATTGCGATGGAAAATACTAGACAATGAACTGTTTTCTTTAAAATCTAATTTTTTTAAGATGCAACACTATTAAATTAAGCTATTTTAAGTTGAGAGTTAATTTTACTTGTTTGTCATTAATGGTTATAATTATAATAATATGCCATTCAATATTTTGTTTCATTCAAAATGTAATTTAGTTATCTTGTAACATTCTTCTAGAATGTTGTTATTGCAGTTAAATAATCATATACTTGTAATTTTAGATGAATATTGTTGTGAATAAAGCGTTCAAATTGAATTTAGTAACAAAATTTTAATCCATGTTGATTTTACAGGAAGAAAAATGAATTCTATAATCATGTGAATTCTTAAGTTATTATTTCTTGTTTTGCGTATTCATAATTTTTATCGAAGGTGTCATTTAACTCAGTGCAACATTTTTATTTTACGATGAAAATAAAAACTAGAAATTAATTATATATAGCGCTATTTCGTAACACCCGTTACGCTAAGGGTGCTCCAATAATTCAAGTTATGCAACTAGTAACTGACGATCTCCTTGGCCTAAATGGTAATGAAACCTGTCTTCTAGCTCAGGGATTGCCGGATCGAATCCTGTTGGTATTCATTTTTTCACCCCAAGTGAATCGAGCTCCAGAGCTGCATGGAATCGAATGCGGGACTTCTGATTTCTAGTCAAGCATACTAACCACTGGGTCACATCGCGAACACATACGATTTTTTCGTATATAACAATGAAATCCTGGATGAAAACGTTCTATTGAAAATTGCCAAATTGAACTCACACTGGCAATTCATGAAAATTTGCTATTAATCATTTTTACTTGTCAACAGGTGCACGATGGGTGCTAGGCAGAGCAAGCGGTCGGTGGACATCACCACTGGCAAAGAAGTAGCCGTGGAGGGCAGTGAAGTGGCTGCGGGAGCTGGAGGCGAGGGGAAGCTCGAAAGGATCGAGGACCTCGACACCCTCAAGCCGCAACTCAACGGAGACGCGCACCAGGATGAACAGATATCCGTAAGTGGCTTTTTTATTGGTTCGTCATCACGCTGGTTCCATCAGGAACACAGGTATGTCATTAAACGGTTCCATCCAAGTCTGTCTACAGTCTGGTACTCCACGTAATATCGGTTAAAACACATTCATTGCTATACGGGAAATAATTATGTATACCTTTGCTTTTCAAAAAATCTTCCGTAAAAAGCTCTTGAATGGTGTAATCAAATTAATTCACTCAAACTATTTCTTCTTCCACTACCCAATCAGGTAAATTTGGGGAACAACAAATTACGCGAGTTAATCCTAAATAAATGGAAAATGGCTAGGAGAAAGTAGGCTGTACTATTTTTACAATATATTCTCTTCTTTATAAATATCAAATCTGGTTACATTGTCATCATTATGTATTATGACATACGAGTATAAGACTGGCTTAGGACCTTTGTTGCTATAATGATACACTTTCAAGATCCGAATTAATTTACTCGTCACATCCTTTGTGGATTTTGGATCAAAGCTAAAGTTCTGTCGAGTAAATAACATTGCGTGTATATCATATAAATTGCACGCAATGCAATGTAAGTATAAATCAATCCATCGACAAGGAATATTGGAATTTAGGTTCGTAGACCTCTGAAGGACAAAAAAGTGACCTCTTCTCGGGTATTTTTAATTAGGTGTCGGTTTAGAAAATTCTTAGAAGGGCGTCGAATTCAAGGCTAAATTTCTAAAATTTGTTATCGTACTTTTGGAAACAAATTCTCATAATAAATGGACTAGAAATGGGATTCATTAATTCAGACACGTATCTTTGGTGCGTTACCAACGGAATTGGAATGCCTTCAGGAATCTGTGAGTTAAAACTAAACGTTCTAATGGCTTGTTGTTATTTAATGTTATGTATAGCAATTTAAATACCTAATTCGGTTCAAATATTTATTGTCGATTTTTCAAAGACTAATAAAACTAAAATATATAATTAAATTTAATGGAAGATTCTTCATCATATTTTGCAAATGAAAAGTTGCACGTTGAATTTTATTCTGTCCATCTTACCTGAAACGACTAGTTAAAAGAGACTCGAATAAAGCATTCAGCACATCGCGTTTAACTTTGGCTCATAATTTATTGACCTTAGAACAATGGTGCAACTTTAAACTATGCTACGAGTATTAACTACGATACGCATGACACGGTAAAGGAATAAAAATTATCGGCAACGTAATGAAATATAAAATTTATTTTATAGACAGATAATAACGTTTAGATATTTTGTTTTTCTGTTAGACACTTTATTACCGTTTTTAAAGATGTCATTTATTTTATGAAGACCATTTTTAAATACACAAGTTCGCGTTAAATTTAACATACGATCAGAAAGTGTATAAACGATTTTGATATTTAAAAAGTAATGTAAATTCAATGGCTGATTTCTTAAAACCAGGATACTAAGTCGAGTTGGATGTTAATACGAGTATGTTATACTCTCGATATGTGAATTTAAGTATCCGTAACTTAATAATAATAATAAAATACAATCGACATATGGTGCCGTTTCGAAGCCAAATGCTACCTTACGGGCCATGATACGATTAAAATTCGTAAATTAAAATTTAAAAAAAGCTCATGATTTTTTTCTTGAAGATACTAGGAATCTCATTTTTTAACATTACTTTTAGATATTTGATAACTTTGCGTCCATTCTTGTGAATCTAATTTTTATTTTATTTCGCGAGTTCAACATGAAATAAATAATCTGTCATAAGTGTTCTTTAATGGTGCGGTTATTATTATTTTAATTGTTTTAATGAAATTGTTAGGGCTATCATAAACTATTTTATACGAATTAAATTAATAGAGGAATTTACATGAACTGCGGCTGGTCGATGACATATGTTATATTCCAAAATGAGAACTTTGAATTAGGAAAAGGATCAAAACATTGTTTGAATACGAAAATGCATTATAACTCTGTCACGTCTATCAGTGATGATGGTTCCTTCAATCCGAAGTAGACTAAAGTAGTGACATTTTTGGCGAAAACTGTTTTTTTTGATAATTTTTATTATAAATTCATTATTTATCTTACGCCAACCAACTATTTCTTTGGTACACATTTTATTTCCACATTTATAGTTTTGATAAAAATAAATATTTGAATTTATCATATCTTTATTTTTCATTAATAAAATACTTTTTTATGCTTTTACTCGTATTTGGCAACATAGTATCGAAAACGTTTTTATTTGTATTCTTTTATTTAGCACTCAAGTACCGAAAATGTCTTTATTTGTATGCTTTTATTTAACACTCAAGTACTAAAAACGTCTTTATTTTTTATGCATTTTCTCGACTTGAATCAAATGAATGTCAATTATACATTCTTGAACATCATTGTTTATCATTTCATATATATGACTTGAGTCCATTGTGGTTATTGTTCAATACAAAGAATGCAGGAAGAGTCGTTAAGTATGCTTTCTCACTTTCTTTTTCATTTTATATTATAAATTATTCAATGAAAGAATCAATATATGAGATAAATTATTCAATGAAAGAATCACGCTTAATCAATATATGAAAAAATCGAATTAAAAATATTAAAAATGAACACACACCAACTTGGGAAGTAGGTAGACAAAACACGTACCTGGATCTGGATCAACCTGGTTTTGTTTTTTGTGAATGGATTGTTCCATTTTATTTTCACAAATTCAACTTTCCTTCGCTTTCCGCCCTTGTCATATGTGTAAATTAATTCAATGAAATTAAAAAAAAATCACTACTAGAATAAGTCAATTCCAGTTTTATATAAATTGTCAAACGATTCGTGTTTTCTTTTTATCTCACAATTCTTTCTTTTGTCAGTTTATTTTCTTTGTATAAAGCGATACTGGAAATCTTTCTCCCAACACAGGAAACTAATTAAATAGTTTTCTATTTGGCTGGAAGAGATTGCCATTTCTCAAATTGAACCTGCCAAATTGTACATTGTACAAATTTGCTGTTGAAGTGCTTAGACAAATAAATAGAATACAATAGTTGTTAAGCTTTACATGTTAAGAGTTTTTTTTTTGTGTTTGAGTGTTGATTTCACACATTGATATTATATGAGCGTCAATGACTATTTGTTCAGTTTATTACTCAATGTATATGATGAACTTTTTTTAATACCGAAAAAAACAATGATGATGTATTACAAACTCTGACTTAAGGTAACAGGATACGTGTTTTTTTTTTATAATTGCTTCGTTCCCTGTGAGAATAAACTATTAAATATATTTTTTTCACAGGAAAAAGAAAAAAAGATGCAAGAGGAAGATGGACAAGAAAATGAAAAAGATAATTGTAACGAGAAAGAAATCATTCTGTCCCCTGTAACAGTGAACGGCGGTGGTGAGGGTGAGGCGACGGCCAAGGACACGCCCGAAACGAACAAAAAAAAGCCTAAAAAAGAAAAGGTAGGTGTGGTTCTATCTTAAGTTGCACAAGCCTTTGTTCCCGAATATGCAAAAAAGAACCTACCCTCAAAACACATTTTTTGGTTTATTGAATTAGTTCTTGACAAACATCCAGACGATAATAATATGTGAATTGTATGGTTAAATGATTCGATCCAAATTAGCACTAACTAATTTGTTTCTTCAAATATCTCAAACGGGTAGATTTTTTGGTTTGGGTCTCTTTTGCATTATTCGTCCAATTCAAAATGACACGCCAGAAAAGGGTTAGCTGCGTACTTGGACGATCGATTTTGGTTGCCTTAAATATCTCTGCTTTTATATAATTACCTAGCTTTTTATATTCTAGTGACGCAGCTTCCATGCGCTTGTAAGTTTAGAGTTTATTTAGATAGCTTCTAGTGTCTAAAAGTGAATATTGTGATCAATACTATGCCGTCGTAACAATTGCGAACGCTGTAAAGAAATGATTAACTATCGAAAAATTAAAAAAATATTGTTTTAATAATTATTTTAATTATTTTTAAAAGACACTACTTATTCCACTAAGCCGTGACGACCAAATAGGTAACTGTTCGGAAATCAACATACCATCTTGTAAGAACGATTTTTTTTTTAAACTTCAGCCAAATTAAATATTAAATTTATCAATTTATCTCTCATTGCGCCAATGCGTATGCAAATTGTGTATTTTACCAACTTCTTGAAATAAACAACTTAGAATTTATTGTTGGCTCAGCAAGAAAATCTTATTTGTTCAGTAGAAACCACTTGACTTCGATGGATGTTATGGATTAATTTTCCGGTAGTGATAATATATTTACTTGGTTGAAAGAGATGACCAAAGTAGTAAAAAGCCAACGGGCCAAATTCCATGGTGCAGATCAGTGTTCCCCAACCTTTTTAGACCTGTGGACCGGTAAAAAAGGAAATTTTTTTCGCGGACCACATACTGAAATAAAAATGGTTTTTTTATTTAATATTTTTTAAATCTTATATTGTGACAGATGGACATATGTAACTATAATTGACAAATATACATATAACAGTTAAACAATTTTAATTGTAACATTGTCTGATACAATTAAAATTTAACAAAAACCATGGGGGTTTTGCAACAAACTAATGCGAAACCTGCTGTTGATCTTTGCTAATATATTGGATATTCTTGGCTGCAGTGCTGTCTCTGACATACGAAGTGCTGCATTCACGTCCAGTATATTCCTTTGTTTCGATTTTATTGAGGACATGGATGAAAATCTTATATTTAATATTTTTGCATGGCGAATTTCTTGAAATTTGGCATACTGTTTGCGGCCCGGCGGAAAGTCTGGACCACCGGTTGGGGAACACTGGTGAAGATGATGTTAACATATATACGAGTATATAATAGTATACAAAATAATGTATACGTAGGTTAGTTTTACTCGTACCTGAGACTGAATTTAGCTCTTATATATTTTTTCGTAATCAATATATATACACGTGTATCTATTGTATAAAAACGACTCTCTTTAAACATTAACTTAAGGGTGAGATGAACAAGTATCAAGAATAATTTTTAAGCAAGATTTTGTCTATTAATTAACACGCCATACTTTATATATTTATTCTTTATTAATCTGTAAAATACTTTTTTTAATGTTGTTGCTAAAAGCTTGATCAAATGTATTCTGCATAGTGTCTATTTTGCTTTATATGTATTTATACTAAGTTGGTGTTTTGAAGGTGACGAAGAAATGGTCGTTCCGATCGATCAGCTTCAGCAAAAAGGATAAACAGAAACCCCCCAAGAAAGAAGAGACCAATGGCGAATGCGACAAGGTTCCGGAAGAGGTGAGTCCTTATTTTGTTGTTTACTAACCTTCGTAGTGATTTTATTGGTTTGTAACTGAAGTAACGCTTATTTCGATTCGATTTTTTTGTTTCATGGTTTAAATTAGTTACGTTGCTTAATATAGCACAGGGCCTGAAATAATCGTGAAACGATTGTTTTTCTTAATTTACGCTTTTCAAGTTTCCATTTTCTAATCTTAACCTTATTTTCAATCGATTTCCTTGATAGCAATTAAAATTTTATCTATTTAAAAATTACTCATATCAATCAGAAGAATTGGGGTTCTGGAAGCTGTTAATAGGTTTAAGATGTAATGAATTACAATTTTAGGATATTGTCCATGCATTACTAATTTAAATGTACACTAAGTTTATACGCTTATCTTATATATTTTTCCGCACTTTCTATTTTATTCTGGCGATATTTAGTATTTGAGTCAATTCTTAAAATGTAAGCAATCGTATTACTAACTATTATTAACGATTCTAACGAACCCTTATTGTTTGTAATTCGGATTGGTCATATGAAAGCATATTATCGATATTTCGAGGTGCTATTTACTGCACGTTTAATTCCGATTATATTTGTGGAAGTGACAATCGCGATCCAGGGTAGAGAACACAGAATATATGACGTCATTCAGCCCAAGTGCTTTCACTGGCGGTCATGTGATGTACTTCCAGGTACCGGCAAGTGTCATTATCTTTGAAACGTCAATCTTTATGTTAGGTGTAATTGGACACGCTCAAGGAATATAAAGCTGACGGGTGTAATCATCGCGTTCGGTTATGATCACTCTTTAGCGTTGGCCGTTTAGTATGGGCAAGTGTTTACTCACTCGGTTCCATAGAATGCCGTAACATGATACACATTTTTGTTATGGATTTCAGATACGTAACACGTTAAATACTACTTTAAAAAGTTTTCTGTTCAGTTGTACTCACCCACGTATACCGCTTTTGATCCGTGAATTATATCAGTGTTATATATTTCGCAAAATAAAGCATTATGATTCTATAGCAAATGCATTTTTTAAACCGATTTTAAATTTGTCATTGTGATCAACAATTTTCATCTTCAAAAATAATCTTCCACCCTGAGATGATTCATAAAAAAAATTGACATACACGTATATATGAATCTAAATGAGCGGTATAAAATCTCACTTTGAAGACCAAGTTATTTAAATTGATACAGCTTGTAAAAACACACATCTTGAAACTGCAGAAATTGTTTATGTTTAGTGCTAAGTAGATGTAATTAACTCAACCACAAATTGAAAGAAAAATTCTCGTTGGAATTACTTGAAATATTGCTTCTAAAGTTGCATGCAATATTTTATGCTATCCATTTGTTTCTAAAATTTAATATTTCATGAAAATTTTAGTTTCCACATTGTATAGTACAATGTTTCTAATCAAAATCAATACGCGATCTGAGAGCTCATCGCGATCGACTCTAGGCCACCACACCACTGATACATATATATCTTGTACATGAAGGTAGTAGTTCCTGGACAAAGGAATATGAGCGATAACCTAGCAGAGATTACTGATAACATCTCATTTGATATGCTGCGTTTTGCCGCGTGCGCCTTATCTCGCATAAATCGAGATAGAATGATCTGGCTACCTACCTACTACCACCTGGTCATAGGATATCAGCTACTCGGAAACCGCACATTGTTTTGCTTCGACTAGTCATCGTATATCTCGTTGCGGTTTTGCTGTGTCTCGGTTTTAAGTTTTAATATCTGCCGCGTATTGGAGGTCGACCAGCGAAACCTTTACGTGATCGGCATGTCTTATGCCGTATGTGAATGATGGTGAACTGACGGCGGTTGTGCCGAATTTGGGTGAATGCTATAAATATCGACATGTCTGTCGTACCTACCACTTTGCATTGCGCTCGGCTGATTCATACGTGCACTTTTAATCACACATTTATTTATGACTCAGCCTTATGGAACTCGCTTAAATGGCCTATTTAATTCATCAATATATCCTCCGGAAATATGTTGTCAACACTTTCGACAGAAAATACATGTCAAAACTATGCCCAGGAATTCACATTTAACTTAAATTTGTAAGCTAACTTTCATATGATATTTTATTGGATTCGATAAGAACAGTAAACAAGTTTATACTGAAAATTTGGGACTAAGTTCGCCGATATGTTCACGACTCCTGCAATGTTTATAATAAAGGAGTGAATGAATATGGCCGAAATGAATTAATGCTATGGTTATACTCGGATAAATCAATCCTCAAATACGATGCTGTGGCGGCTGAAGGGAAAGTGCTAAAGAAAATTCTCGACTCGACAAGGGGACTCGGTGAACCAACACCAAACTCGATGTATCTGTGTAATGTTTAAGTACATTTTACTGTATAAATGGGCAATATTGTTAGTATGATTGAATATCGTATTCAAGCCTAGTTTTATAACTATACTCGTATATCTATTTGGAGAATCACTTACTATTTTTAATGTTATAGAAGATAAATTGACAGATATTCAATGAGAGGATAAGTGCATAAACAACGAATATGTTGACTAATGAATATCATAATCCGCTGCAGATGTTTTTATATTATATAAAGGCAATTATAATTGTCTCCTGATCAATAAAAGTAACTTGATTCGGAATGATAATTTTAAAAAGTACAATTCCTAGTAATTATAACAAACTTTGGCAAAAAATTACATTTATTTAAAGTAAATCTATTAGTGCTTAAATATGTATGACTCTCGTTTTGCAATTTAAAGAGACGATTCACTACAGAAAGTATTGAGTTGATACAATTTAACATAAAGTTTTTTCTTTCTAATCGGCCATTTTATGTGATTGAAATTCCAGGCAAAAAGGTTTTGCCAGGGCGTATTTTGTCATACAGGAAAGTGAATAACCGATTTGCTTTGCATTTTTTATTTAGAACTGCTTTAATTAACGTTAATGAGTTTATATGTAGGGATAATGTAGGCTATTTTTCTCTTTCATCTTCCGCTTTTTTGTCTCGTGCACATTTAATGGGGATATTAAAATTACAACTGCGTGACCGATTTTTGTAATGTTTTTGTTCCTGTATCCTGCGTGTTGTTCCCTGTTACGAGCATTTCGATGCCATCCCGCTGATTATTTTTATTTCTTGTTCGTGCAATATTGTGCATTGCAATACTTTTAGAACACAACGATCATTGTTCTGGTATCAAACTGTCTAGTATAATCAACGTTCCGTCTTATTTTAGACTTCGACAGTTACGAAACACGTCTAGTAAGAGTCTGACATTTGACGTTCAACAATGCGACATTTCGGTATACAATTATGTTCTCGATTTATTGTTCTACTAGCATACTTGTTAATTTCATTCAAACTTTATAGTTAGTTTAAGTTTAAACTATGAAGTATATTCCTGTTACTAAAATTAAATATTAAATAAATGTATATTTGTGCTCGATTTGAAAAGCCGACTGTGTTTATATTATTTCAATTTGAAAGTAAAATTAATTTAAAGGTATTTTCTTATATTACTCGTACTTCTAAACGCATTTTTGTCGTTTTAGAAAGTAGCGTTACGTTAATGTAAAATATTTGATAGATGATTAAATGTTATCTATTTGATAGATGACCTCCGTGGCATAGTTGGTAAAGTCGATTCCCGTTGAAACCTTTTTTTAAATGATGTTAGTCTCGTTTTCACTTAAGGCATCATTATGTTCTTTCTGGTTGGTTGGAAGGGATTACCACATATAAATAGTCAGGTTATACAGATAATGTACGAGTACAATGAAAGTGTAATACGATACAATACAATGCAATATTTTAGTAATCCAACAAACTTGTGTTTTTATGGTGCTGTAACATTAAAATTCTGTCATTATGTGCAATATTGATATTTTATTGAAGGCATATTATTTCATTAAATTTTAGACATTCAGAAAGTATATTCCTTAATAAGAAAAATAACTCTTGTGAATTAAATTAATGATTGACGTCAAATATGTGTGTGCTGTTGGGCTTTTTCTATATCTGTGTAAATGGCAGCACTTGCTTTACTGACAAAGAAATATGTGCATTGTCAACTCTTACTCGTATTATAATCAAGCCATATAAATAGAAGCCGGCAAATGAATGCGGCATAACAATGCCATTTATCCAACAACAATTTATTAGGGTTGCATACGAATGAACTTATTAATTATAATTTTTAAGCTCGGTGCTGTCGCTAGATTAACGACAGTCGTAAATTGGTCAACTCACTAAAATGTAATCCATTGCAGTAATTTGTCGTGTGTTGATTAAAAATATCTTGCAACAAAATTCCTTATAAATTAAAAATGTCTTCCATCAAAAGTCCTTCGTCAATTAAAAATGTCTTCCAAGAAAACTTTTCGCTCAAACGATTAAATTCGGTGTGTATAATTTACGTAGTAAAAACGAAAATGCGCCTTAAAATACACACAAAATGTAGGTTTTATCTTTAATGCCTTATTTATGAATTAAAATATAAAATTACAATTTTTCGGGAGAGAATTTTACAAATGTAAATTCGGCATTCTAGAGAAAAATAATTGTCTTATATTATATTTCCCTATGGCTTTTTGCATTAATTATTTAGTCATCAAATACGAAAACTATACATTGTATCTAATTTTTTTTTAAATTTATAACCTTGCTTTAACGTTGTCATATATTTTACTATTTATCGAATCTCGCGCTCAAAAGAACACACCTCAATTTTAAGTACAATAAAATTACGATGAATATGATATATCATACGGAATTACGATAAATATTTTTTCTTCAAGTATTATTCTAGTCAGTAAAACTACCAAATTTGGAAAGCACCAAGCAAAAAAGTCCTTTCATATTTCAAGGTGCATGTATCATCCTCGGCGATTCGCATTAAATGTTCGTTTTATAGCTTGACTGTTAAAAAACTGTATGTAACTAAACGTCCTTCAAAACTTGACATCAAAATGATGATCGATCAAGTTTTCCTCAGTTTTTTGTGACTTTTTTCCGATTATCCTCAGCAATCCGTGACACATGATTGTGTGTTTGTTTGGAGCACTGTTTTCCCATTGTCGCTCGCCCGATGCACCAGCACATCGGAATGCGCCCGTGTACAGATTACAGTAGGATGGGAGCGTGTAAATTAGCATATCCCCGAGCGACCTCGGAGCCCGATGGTGCCTCAAGGCGCGCCATTGTCTTCTATCTGAGGCGAACGATCTGAACATCTGCCCGTCGATTGTCAACCCTTGACTCGCACTGCTTGAGGCAAACTGAAAGTGTTAAAATACCGCCGTATTAGAGTCAACCGAATTATGCTTGTGTGCGTAAATAAAATATAAGCATAATTGTTAAATGTTTTTAAACATCGTAAACTAATTTTTGATGAACAGAAATGTATGTTATTTCATTGACAAATAGTCGTAGGAGTATGTTCAAGATTATATCTTTCTTCTTGATATATCATAGATCTTGTTTTGTTTTGTTTCGAAAATCATTACTGGAAGGTTGAGTACCTGCCTCTCTACCATTTATGCGGCATTCTGGCATGTGTTGTTCTGCGTGCTGTTATGTGTGGAATTCTATTTCTTCCCATCCTATTCACATGGTCATGCCAGTACCTTTTTTCTTCCTGCTCCATATAACTATGTCTTCAATGTTACAAGTTTGTCGAATGTCAGTTTCAGACCATTCTCGAAGAGTGTTTCCGCGCTTGAACGTAGTATCTCATCTAGGATGATCGAAGCAGGCTCTTAGCCCTATTTGATTTTATATAATACTACGTGTTTTAATTGAAAGTTGATTGAAATTTTCACTTGAATTTGTATTTTAACGGCCCTGAACTGAAGTATTGTAATACAGCTTATTTACGTTCAATTTGATGTTTTTCGCTTGAAATTAGTATTTTTACGGTCCGATCGGAATTTTGACTTCAGATGCCTTAGAATGGTTGATCAGCTTTCTCAGGCATCTGAAGTAAAATATACCAGTGACATGATTCTACAACAAGATAAAAAAGACCCTTGACCAAGCTTGAAAATACATGTCTGGGATCTATTCTCGAAATCAGAGTTTAGACCCCCCCCCCCCGGTTTTCTAGTACAGATTTATTGCACAATTTGTGACAATAATCGGTCGCACTTTATATCTTATTCGCCACGTTTCGTGCTAGAAATACAGGCAATGATCGTCAAGTGGAAAATTGAGTAACATTTTATTTTTATTTGAAATTAATTTACGAGGGCTGCTACTTAAGTTTTGAGACAGACAAGTAAAAACAAATATTTATTATCGAAAATGGCTTTATTGTTTTTCAAAATACTCTCCATGAAGATCAATACACTTTTGCATGCGTTTGAACCAATTTTCGAAGCACTTTTTCCTCTCCGAAGGAGGTAACTACAAAACATGCGTTTTGAACGCATCAATCGCTTCTTCAGGCATCGAAAAACGTTGACCTCGCAATTTATTTTTGATGTTCGGGAATAAAAAGAAGTCATTAGGTGCCAAATCAGGGCTGTACGGCGTATGACCCATCAATTCGATGTTTTGAGTTTCACGATTTAATTCCATTTTTTGGCCGAGGTGAATTTTTCAAGTCACTAAACAACACAAATAGCACTCGTATGACAAAACTTTCTGAGCGCGTATACCATCAAAAACGTCAAACTTTACGATGCTGATGTCAGATTTGACGTATTTACACTGGTGTTGCCATATCTCAAAACTTAAGTAGCAACCCTCGTATTCTACGATTATTGGCTAAGTTGCTTGCTGTTGGCTAAAATATTTTTTATATTAATGTTCTTTAGTATTTAATTATAGCTTGCTTTTGCTACAAGTATTGTTTTATTTTGTATACAACCCCTTAAGTGTAATTTATTTCATATACAGTGTCTAATGTATTATTTTCGAATATATTTATTTATAAAGATTATTTAACTGCTTTCGCAGTCAAATAACCCAATTCTACAAACCGAGACTGATCTAGTATTTCTCAATAGTTTGTATTGTTAGGTGTGGTACAAATGGACATGTGTATGCAATGACGTTTTTTTTTGTTCATATGAATTATCGGTTGTGCATATATTTTGCATGTGCATAATATAGCCTGTTAAATAGTTATTTTATGCTAAAAGTACATCTTCAAGTGTTTTCGTTCCATACAAAACCATACAAAGTGTTGAGATTTTTTCTCAATTATCTCAGAGCAAGTAAAATGTGGGTTTGGCCCTTTTTGCATAATTACATCAAAATGTATTTTAATTGTGTACAAGTACGGATAAATATAATAAAATAAATTTAGAAAGGTTCAAATTCTGATGCTCGTGTATCATAATTTTCAATATATTTAAATTTCTGTGAATAAATTCCTCCATTTCATTTCAGCATATGGAAATATGTCATGTCAAGGTTTGATTGTACGGCTGCACATTTATTACGCTCGATGCACGCGCTGTTTACTGTTAATGAAGGTAGACTAATCTGACTATTTCCATTGCCGGTCGTATTTGTCATGCAAACACTCGTTTACTGATTAATAACCTGTTGTTTTCTTTTATTATGTATTCACACATACAAGTATGTACACAAAGGCGATGTTTGAAAATAGTAGTATAATAAAATATAACATCGTTTGTTTACCTATTGCCATCTTTTTTATATCTTACCTACGTGCTGTCACATAAAGGCAGAAGACCAATATAAACTTTTGTTCGAATACCCATTGAACTATATTGCTTTACGCATACATATATAACCATATGTGTATTGCTGGAAAGGTTAAAACGACATAGTTACCTTTTTTTAAAGTAACGTTATTTTGGCCACATCCATCCATACCAAGCTATTTTAACATTCTGCCTTACCATAAAATCAGTCATATTTAATTGTTTATTGGTTTGTTATCTTTTTGGACCAATTGACGTTAATCGTGCTGTGAAGAATGTTAATACCACTTTTTTTTATTTATAGTAATTATGTTCACAATATTTGATATTTTTCTCCCTTTCATTTTTGCTCTGTCAATTAATTCTTCAGTAGAGTTTAAACATCGCAATAAAATATCGACTCGTTTTTAACGCGTCTTTTTTCGTATTTTCAACTCGCATTCAAAATACAATCAAGACGGGCCTGTGTATTTTGTATATATTTCCTTTGTAACGCTAAACTTTGTGAGTTCAAATGTCAAAATTCGTTGCCTAATTAATTACTCTCGACGAATGAACTCGCACGTCTGCTTTTTTGTCAGAATATCTCAGTTAATATGCGAATATCTACCAAAAATAGCTTGGCGAAACGAGTTTGTTTGCAAGGGAGACCCGGCAGGCAGTGAGTCACGCACTTGTAGGGTTGCCAATTACTCGTCTATTCTTTTGTATATTATGTGAAACCAGTGTGTACTCTTTGTCAAATGGATATGTTATGCATACACATTTTTATTCAAGCTATGTTAGTAAGATACACGTATTACACCTGGGGGCTTCGAGTTCTGTTCCCGATCATATCTAAAAATAAATACAGGGCTCAAGTCTAGTTCAAGAGTTCGTCTGGTAACGATACTCAAACATACTAGGCGTGTGCGAGTATTGCCCCCTAATATGTGGTTGTATTATCAATGACAACGATTTAAGAGTTACGTACCTACTCCAGTGGTTCTCAAAACGGAGGCACAATTAAATGGGTCGAAGAAAATGATATTTCCTGGCCATTTTCTTCAACACGTCCGCACCAATCCAGATATGTTAAGGGGCACCGTACGAGTGAATTCATTAAGGAAATTCATATGTTTGGTTAATGTCTGTGCTACTTACACACTTTGTTTAAACTTATCGTAATTTACACATTAGATTATGCATTACGTGTGTATTGTGGTAATAAGAAGCTTCAATGTAAGTTAGATTGGGCAGAAATATGTGAAACAATCATATAAAAAGATCTTTCTGGATGATGATCTCTATTGGAAAATTGCTTGATTTTATAAATCTATCTGATTCTGGAAACGCGCAATTTGATCTCCGCTATCTTTTCGGTACTAGATTTTTCAAGTAGTTACCATAATGATTTCATGAATACGCTCTCACTTAAAAACTTAACTGAATCTTTAGTCGGCAACCCTATTTGAGAGCAGCGATTGAGCTTTATTTTCTCTTATTGTCCCTCATAATAAACAAATTGTCCGATATGACGGGAGCCGTGCTCAATGCTGCGTACACTTCGAATGAACTCTGTTACTCATGTGTCAGAGCTAGGCGACTGTTTCTCTAGCCGTACCCAGCTGTAAATGCTACAAAAACACGTACGAGCATTTGATAGAAGAGTTTCATCATATTACTTTATATCACTAATAACTCGAATAATTTATATATATATATATATATATATATATATATATATATATATATATATATATATATATATATATATATATATATATATATATATATATATATATATATATATATATATATATATATATATATATATATATATATATATATATATATATATATATATATATATATATATATATATATATATATATATATATTTAAATCAAATCAAAATGTATTATACGAGTACATTATTATATTTTTTTAGTTTTTTTTTTTAAATAAGTATTTTGCCTAGCTAAGAGCGTCTGTCTAAGGCAGGTAGGTCTCATAAAACTTAAAAAAAAAACAAAGAAAATTAAACAAGATAAATTGAATCTCATAATAATCGCATTAAACCAAGAAAAATAATTTAAATCACAAATATTCAATGTATAATGGATCATTCACTGATTTGTAAACACAAAAATAAATTCACAATGTACAGATTCAAAGAAAAGGGAACTGCACATGTAAAACTTCTCCATTGCATATTTCAAATATATATTTTTAATTCTCTAGCTAAATAAATAGCACATTTCCTAACCTAAAATTCGTTCTCAAATTTTGTATTTTCCAAGATCAGACATATTTTATATCTATCTTGATTTTATCTCACTCTCGAAGTATGCGTGTAATGAGAATTAGGTTAATCGGTAAGTAATTTTTCCTGAATTTGGCAACACGTGCTAAGTTATCGAACATAAGCTTCGAATCACATTAGGCATTCTGTATTCAAGATTGAGATAGGAATATTACTCTGCGCCTCATACATTTATGTTTTTGATATAAATATAATATAATATTTCGTTTATATGATAATAGTTCAGTGAAGCGTGTGTGTAATGGCGCGTCGTCGAGTCCTGTTGAGGAATTCTATCTCCAATTCATAACGCCGCATTCTTGGATCTTTAATCTTCTTATCTCGACGCATTCATCATTGTGTGTGTGTGTGTGCCATCTCTCGATGTTTATTCTACAGAGCATCCATATCGGCACACAGGAGTATTATATTTTAAGGTATCGTAACTGGTTTCTAAACCATAAATCTTAGCAAATATTTCGCCTACTCTCCCGGCGTCTGGTTTTGACGAATACTCAACTGAAAATATTATGATTGCGTATTGAATACGACTTCACATAACCTATAGTATATTGGTTTTGTTAAAAAAATAACATACCTTAAATAAATAGGTCAACTTGTTAAGAAATCTTTTAAAATAGTTTAACTTCCCCGGTTTTAACTAAACCGCTGTGTAAACAACTGTTTACTGGACTTGTAATACGAAATACCCTTAAATATGAAATAAAACTTTTCTCACACCAGTCTTAGAAAGGGATATTATTTTAGCGACTCTGCGGATTTCTCAGATTAATTTATTCTAATATTATATTTCGCTGTATTCATCAGTGCAAGTATGGGTAGGAAAACAAAATAAGAAACACGAAAAAAGTATGGTTAAACCAAGTGAATACACTTTGAAAAAAATATTAGGAGTAAGAGGAACAGAAGGAGCTATTTGAGAAGATGTTTGGGCGTGTCTCTGTCATCTGCCTACCCAGAGAGAGGCATAGCGTTATGGTATCTTTGTATTTATTTGTCATATATAATATATTCGTATATGTAAATCTAAAATATGACGATTATGTTATATTTAATTCTAAATATACAATGCATTTATACGGATTTTTTAATATTTTTTATCATCTTAATATGTTGTATAAAATGTATCATCACGCTGTATCCTTTACGGAATAGGCAGAAATAATAGATTTCCAAACTTTTCTATTCAAGCACATCATTTTCGTTTCCTCCACATTCATAAATCTCGTCATGCACAATATTTCATTAGTCATACAACTCACTTTACCTTATTTTGAAATCTGGTCCACTTGATCCAGCCCTGTTTTCCTCAGTCTACCTCTTCCACGCACACCTTGTACTTCTGACTTGTTTACTAGCTTATTTATTATTTCGTCATTCATTATCTTCTCATGTTCAAAACCATCTTCAAGCTTCTTCCTTCATCTTACTTAAAACAGCCATTTTATACTTGCATTCATTTTTGACTTCGTCATCCTGCCTTGTTTCATACACTGACCATCCACATTGTTTTCTTAGTGCGCGCATCGCCACAGCATTAATCTTATTTTTATACTTCTGCCAAGTCCATATTTCACTTCTACATATATGTTAAGGTGGGCTCCAACACACTTATGTCTTGCAATTTTTGCTACTTTTGATATAGCGTGGTTGTTGTATACTACATAATTTGCCCATCACACGTAAAACCAATGCCCAGATAACATAACTCATAAAATTGCTCTAGTTTATCCGAGTTAATCCATTCATTGCGCAACATAATTTTTCAAACCTTTTACTAATTATCTCTCATACAGCTCACTTATCATATATCTTAAATCGTCTTCCATTTTCAGCAAACATAACCATATCATCAGCATTTAGAATTAATTTCGCGTACATTTATTTCACCCATTCTTACACCTTTTCCATCATCTTTTAAATTGCGCACACTAATCTATATATCATACACATACATAAATTAAACAACCAAGGTGACATCATAAAATTAATATATTATTGTATATTCAATTGATAAATGATTGTATAAATTTTAGATATTTCCGTTTTAGGAGAGATAGAACTTTTCGCAAGTTTTGAAATTTTCGTTAACGAACAGTTTACACCAATCGATACGGGTTAATGATCTGATTTTATTACAAAATTATCTTGTACATAATTTGTTGAAAAAGCGAAATCTGTATCACCCAATTTGTCATAAACGAGGGCATTTTATCAATATCGAAACTTATAAACTGATCTGTTATATGACCGTTGAAAAAAGCAAATTTATTCTTAATTTGAACACTAAGTTTTTTTTATATAATCTAAGTAATTATAGGTAGTTGACATAAAATTACAAATCTACATAGTACCTGTAAATAAAATCGATAGCATTATGTATTTAATAGATTGTTTAGGGAGAGTCGCATTATCTATGTTTGATTAATTCGTCATTTATTTTTTCTTTAAATTGAGTTGGGTTGGGTTATCGTCATGGGTGACTGTGTTGGTAAATATCGAATGTAATTAAATTGAGAGTTACCAACACACCAAATAAAAATATAATTTGAATGGTAAACTAATGAGTTGAAATATCGACAAATCTTGACACCAAAATGTGTTTATTTTACCCACAACCCTTATTTCAATTGTATACCTTGTTTTCTTTTTAAAACTCATTAATGAAACCTTATTTTTATGACATATATATTCTTTTGTTAATTTTTGTATCGTACACATTGCCTGATTTAATATTTTGTTATAAATGTTTTTCGTAAATCCACTTATGTGTTTTTCTCTGTTATATTTATGTTGAGCGAAGACATTTTTATATGATCAAATATGGCTAGAGTAAGGGCTCCAGACAACATAGTTTTGTTGTACAGGGTCTCAATGCGTGTACTCCTTGACACAACTTACCCGTGCTTGTGCGGCAATGATTTGATCACGCCTGCTTGCCTCTTCACAAAATAAACAAGCCAGGCCAGCATTATTTGGCCACGGCATAAGGCCAACAGTTCATTCCTCCCCCGGTATAGTATACAAGATGTTGCAGCGTCCTCCTTGCTCCCTAGCTGGGCCGCTATGTGCCTCCCCGTCTTGCGCGGTGATGTTGAGCAGATGTTCTCTCCCGGTACCGTTCTCTCTTTCGCGTCTCTCATCCCATGCTGGACTGAACAACCGTCGCGATCGGCAAAAAAACTTGGCCGTTATACTTATGACTCGTTATAACATAGGAAGCGATTTGTTCTTTCATTTTTCTCTTCTCTCTTCATCTTGCTGTGTGACATTCTTTCGATTTGTCCGTATGATTTATTGTAGCGCGGATCGGTTTGCCTGATGAAGGCCATTTTTTTATTTGTTACATGTATTTCCATTGTATGTATTATATTTTTAATATATAAAAGTATATCCTCGAAAGGAGTATGGGTGTACGGTGAGCGAATTTTTACCTCAAAAGAGTATGGACGTACATGGTACGTCCGATGTTTTTTTCCCGAATACATGAGTTTATCCATAAAACGGACAAGGCTCAAATGTTCTTATCTATTCAATTATTTTGTATATGGCGGCCGCAATTACGTTTTTTATATTACTTACAAATTCATTGTTTTATTTTGCTAACAAAATCTCACTCGCTTAGAGGTTAAACTGATTCGGCCCTATTGTTTTGAAATCACAATTTCATAAAAAGAACGGTCAAATACGAATATAAATTGTTCTGATTTTCTGACCCAAAAGTGTAAATTTACGAGTATGTCGATAATTTTAATTGGCATTGCATCTTTGCGACGGTATTAGGTGATAATTTCGATTGCTGCTCATAAAACTGTCATTATCTACCGTAACGAATCATATCGTGTAATACGCAACTATATCTTAGTTTGAGTGACTATATAGAAGATGATTTTTAAGATTTTCTGCAAAAAAACATTTCATATAAATTGATGTTTTTTTCATATTTAGGGCATTCTTTTAAATAGTTTTAACCACTTTAATTTTAACTACCTAAGTAAGTTACCAGTTTTCATAAATGGAAAATTTGTGATATTAGAATTTATTTTTGTATTATTAGAAAGAATATTTAGCACAAAACTGAGGCGTATAGGTAATTAACGCTTTAAACGAAGATATAATATATTTAATTGTTTTACTTATAACACGTACTTTTTTTTCTATCAGTGGATACTAACAGAGTATAGTTAAATTTTAATTACTATAACTTAAAAACTGATTTACTTTAAGTTTATTAAGAATAACCACCATTTATAAAATTCAAAAAGTTTTCGAAGCGATGTACCTAAATTTAAATAATTCTAAAGACCGAATATTTAACTCAAATATTACTGTGTTGAATCAAAATAGATTGGTTGAGTAGTAGCGTATGAACTACTTTGTCGGTTGGTAAATCACTAAAATTTGATGAAATTCCTGTTCAAATTGCACTGTTATTTTGTAGCAAACTGCAATTTAAGGTTATGCCCTTCGTTCGTGGCGCAGGCAATACTTTAGCCCGAAACATTAATGTCTCATAATTACGTCAGTACATAATTAGTGGAGCAAGTCGGAAAACGGAAATCTCAGCAGTGTTAATTCCAGTCTAGTCAGTATAAACTTGGCGTAGCGTTCGTGATTGTCTGATAATAGGGAGAAGTCTGGAGAGTTTTATAAACACTTTATATTTAGTAAATTCTTGTGTTCTGGCACACCCGCTGTTGATACTAAACTTATCTTCTCACCTATCACCAGTTTATTTTAAATTGAATACGAATTATTTGTAAAATGGCTTTTATACGATAAAAAGTAACTTTTTTTTTCAATAGCCAAGTTTTATTTGGATTTGGTTAGACTTAAATTTGGAAAAAAATGGTAGCCGTATAGTTAATAGAATGCAAACGGCTCTGAACTATTCTATCTATCTAGTCCGACTCGTTTACTCAGAAAAAAGAAAACGAGTACACTCTATAATGGGGTATCTTGGATTACTTTTGAGAACAATATTTACGGTTACTAGTGAGACCTTTTAACATCCATTGGAAAAGTAAACTATTCAACTTTCCACTTACTAAAGGAGTGATTCAAGAGTCCAAATGTCCTACCGTTACATAGATAGATAAAAAATAGATAGATAATAATAATGAATACAATTCCTTGAGAAGTCTGAAATTAATTATTGGCCATTCGGTTTCAATATTTGATTTTAGAATTAATTTTTATTTATTAAAACGAACAAATTCGCCGATTTTTTGTAAGATTGGCCATCTTGTCGCATTTGTGTGTATTGCTTTATTGTGTATAAACTTTTGCACTTCATCAATCACAGTCTTCAGATCAAACCCTAAGTTATGATTGCAAGAATATTTGACTTCCAAGACGATATGCAAGTTTAATCTGCTGCAGTATTTTCGGTTTGCTGATTTATAGAGATAGGAGTATCGAATTTATGACAAGTAGCTTATGAGCTACAGAAAATAAATTCAGATGTGAAATGGTCTAAAAGTAGAACCTGTTCGGAAGTGAATCCGTCAGGAACGAAACTTGTTTTTTAAAATTATTTTAATATGTATTTCAATTACAAAGACGAATGCTCAAAATCTTGTATTATTTAGGAATTCGATACATAATTATAAAGAAAAATGTTGTTTTTCTTTCTGTTTTGATGAAATAATAAGGATTTAATGTTGAAAAAGTATAACGCAATATTGATTTTAGGTTTCATAATTTGGATGCTATACGAGTATAAAGGAAATTCGTGTATTAAAAATATTTAGACTAAACGCTGTTTCACACACACACCACAGTTAGAACCTACGTATACTAAATTCAAAGCTTCGTCATAATAGCACTAATCTCCATCGACTTAACTGAGCTTTATTATTTCATTATCCATGCGTGCAGGAATATGGTATATATACTGTGGCATCTTCCTCGATTATAAAATGCTTTTATTTCTTACATTAAATTTTATAGTCGAATATGATAAATTCCAAGGATTCTTCGACTATTTTTGGATTCCAAATGTAATTTTTTATCCAGACTACCACTCTTACACCGCAACAGAAAATCTCTTTTGATGTATTGTAATCGTTGGATACTTTTGTCAAGTGTTTGCTTATTTTTAGTTGTTTATGCATCAATGGTGTGATCTGCATTATAAAAAAATACTAATATTCCTTTTTTAACATTTGAATCATTTACTTATCCCTGCATACTATGTATTGTAAAACAATATTTTTATATTTTAAAATATTTGAAATGTGTTTTTAATTAAAAACTCTTATGCTATAATGTAACACACTTGGTATGGAAGGTGTTCAGCGAACTATTGTATTTTGCCAGTATTCATATGATATAAGCCCCTCATAATAATGATATAAGTAAATACGTCATAACATTTACGAGAGTAGTCAGAATTGCGGATACTCCAGTACTGTTCGTTTCCAATTCTGAACGAATTCCGTTGTATATCACTCTTTGACTTGTTTGATTTAGTGTCGTCTCCTTTGAATTTATTTTTAATAATTTGATTATATAAATCCTTCCGTGTCACCCTTACGCATTACGTTCGGAATCTTGTACAAGTTGACCGATTCTTATCCGTATTTTCTTTCAAAAGACAAACAAAAAAAATCGTATTTTTTGGGGGCACTCATTGTAATGTACCGTTTCAATTATTTTATGTTTACCTTTATAGTTGCAGTGTTTGTATTCAAGTCGAAATCTGAACAATTAAATCAGAATGGTTTTAATCATATATGAGTCATTATCGTGGTTTAATCATGCAGATTTCAACTTTAAATTTAAGATACCGAAAATACAGTTTGCCGTATAACTGATTATTGCACAATACCGTCCAGATGGGGTACATGCCACAGGGATAAATTTTGTCGATAATTATCCTTAATTTAAATGTACTTATTTTTAATGGTTCTTTAATGCTTTTCATATATATAAATTTTCTTTCTATTGCACATTCATTCGTTTTCGAATTACATTACACGCCATTATTATTTTATGTTTTTATTATTTCTCTAATGTGTTGAACAAACTATTTTAGGTTAAAACGGGTAGTTAACCAAAAACTTTTTGAAACACTAAATAATCACTGGACTTAAATATGCATAAAAGGATCAATCCATATTTTACCTATTCTGAGATAATTGAGGAAACATCACGTCACTTTTTTATGGGTACGAAAAAATCGAAAAAAATCGATGTATATTTATTCAATATTTACACTTTCTGTAAATATAATTCCAATTAAAACTTCAATAAATCGTATTGCATAATTGAAAAGGCGCTGTAAAACTTTTCGACATATTTTATCTCTAATAGGAATTAAACTATACGCCTCATGTATCACAAAACGTTGCTTTTGTAGACTGTCGAAACCATTGAGATTTGGTATTTAAAAAAAACATTTTGTTTCATATGTTAAACGGAACAGATATTGAGATCTGGGATTTAAACATTTTAGTTTGAACTTCTGTGTCTTAATTTTTATGCTGAACGATAAAATGACGAAAGGAAATGCTTAACGGAAGTTTGTATTGTTATAATTGACGCGATCAATCGATTGTCCAATGTAGATGATATATATTCAGAGCCTAATACATCTCACAAAATGTTTTTAAAAACATCAGTTGTCCTCACACGTTCTTGTCAAAATTATTTATTTTTGTCTTAAAAATATTAGGTGTTAACATAAGTTGTGTCCGTTTTTTTCCAAATTTAAAAATGAGCACCAAAAGTAAAACAAAATGGTAAAGGTTATATATACGTCATTCGAAAGAAAATTTTCTGCTCTACAAGATGTTGTGTTTGCTTTTACGTTACATATATTATTTTATTTGATTACAAGCCTTCAAAATTTAGCAGCTTTATTCTTTCGATTGCACGCGAACAGGAGGTGTCGAAAATGCTCACTTTCGTCTACTTGACATTCCATTTTGTGGGTTTGTAATCAAATAAAATAATATATGTAACGTAAAAGCAAACACAATATCTTGTAGAGAAGAAAATTTTCTTTCGAATGATGTATAACCTTTACCATTTTATTTTAATTTTGGTGCTCATTTTTAAATTTGGAAAAAAACGGTCACAACTTATGTTAACACCCAATATATTATTAGGAAGGAGAAGTGCTATTACTCTCTGGATATAATTCAGTCTTCAAATAATAAACCCATTTTTTTCCAAATGCGAATCTGCATGGACAAAGTAAGATAAAATTAAAAAAATATTAATTGTTTTTAAACTTACGATATGTTATTTTCATCTTCAATTTTTGCAAATCTAATTGTAATCGAATATATTGTCTTCTTTCTCCCCTTTTATGCGTGTAAAAAAGTCATTTTATGTTTTTTTTTTCTTTTTAAATATCTAGATTCCAAACGTTCATATAAAGCCTATTTTATTTTGTGCCTTTTAAAAGTATTACCACTTTTGTCTGCACGTACTTGGTACTTTCTGTTTTGAAATATTTAATACGTGTAATGGTATGTCGCGCATGCCTCAGTCGCAGTATTTTCGGAAAGCAACATTTTCGCTAGAGTTTTTCACAATTATCATCACTCATGAAACACTTTGTTCTTTATAAATTAAAATATGATTTATTGCGTGGCACGTTGAGTTTTTATTTTCTCAACAAAAATCCATTATGACGGCAGTTTGAAAGTTCTTCAATTAGAAAGGTCGCAGTTCCAAGTTTCAAGTATTCCCTCCCATCTATTGTTAGGGAGGGATAGATTTTCCCTCGGGCGGTATTTTCAAATATATGGAATGGGTTTTACTTCCGAACTTTCGTGTGATTTTTACGTTGTTCTCCAAGCATTTTTTGTTTTATATATTGTATTATATTTATTTAATAAAATATTTGAGCTTTAGATTCGTATTCTAAAAATCGTTTCCGAGATACGGTTTATTTTATACAATAGTTGTTATTATTAGACGTTTTGGAATTGTGACTAGGGTTAAGTCAACAACTAAAGTATTTAAGCTTCTGGGATTGATCTTTAGAAATTCTTAGGGAAATTTTGGCACACCTTGCATTGCCATTCAAGTGTTTTATTGTGTTTTCTGTGAATATATTGGTAATATTTAGTATATATTTCCTTCTAGTCGGTTGTTGGGATGCTTATTTGAGTGATATAACTGTGTATGATACGTTCTACGGCAACTGACACATCGATCAATAAATCCCGGGACTAACCAACAGATGGCGCCTCTAATAAATCCATACCATTCTCAGTTAGTACCAACCTTTAGAAGTTACGTGTCAAACTTTCATGACATTCCGACATTGTGTCATTGAGTTAGTGGTTTTAGTGACGCTACTTTTGCTATTTTCAAAACATTGGAAAAAACCGAATTTTGTGTGTTGATAAAACATTGCTTTTTAATGGGAAAAATTACCGTTCAAACTCAGCGATGGCTTGAAAAGTGTTATCCGGGCTCTGCTCCGTCGAAAATAACCATTTGTCGGTGGTATGCTGATTTCAAACGCGGTCGTACAGACACAAATGGTACTGAACGCTCTGGTTGTCCAAATGAGGCTGTTACATCAGGTAACATAAAAAACCCTCAAAATCGTGATGGAAAATCGCAAAGTAAAGTTGCGTGAGATAGCTGACATCCTGAAGATATCATTTGATAGTGTTTACATTATTTTGCATGAACATTTGGTCATGAAAAAGCTTTTTTAGAAATGGGTGCCACGTTTGCTCACAATGGAACAGAAACAACAACGCGTCGATGCTTCAGAGCGCGCTGTTTGGCAATGTTTACGTGAAATAAACAGGAAACTTGGATCCACCACTATACTCCGGAATCAAATCGGCAGTCGGCTGAGTGGAGAGCAGCTGGTGATAGTCGTCCGAAGCGACCAAAAACTCAACAGTCGGCCGGGAAAGTTATGACTTCCGTATTTTGGGATGCGCATGGTATAATATTCATCGATCACCTTGAAAAGGAAAAAAAAACATCAATAGCGAATATTACATAGTTATTAGAGCGTTTGAAGGCAGAAATTGCAAAAAAAACGGCCCCATATGAAGAAGAAAAAAGTTTTCTTTCATCAGGACAATGCACCGTGTCACAAGTCGATGGTAACGATGGCCAAATTGCATGAGTTGAACTTCGAATTGCTTCCGCACCCACCGTATTCTCCAGATTTGGCCCCCAGCGACTATTGGATGTTCGCAGATCTCAAAAAGATGCTCCAGGGAAAGATATTTGGGTCCAATGAAGAAGTGATTGCCGAAACTAACGCCTATTTTGAAACCAAAGATAAATCGTTCTACACGGCTGGCATAGAAAAGTTAGGAAAGCGTTGGAATGAATGTATCGCTCTTGAAGGAGACTATGTTGATGAATAAAGAAGAATTTTGGCGAACAAATGTTGTTTTAGTAGTTAGTCCCGGGACTTATTGATCGATGTGTTATAATACAATAATTGACATATGTTATATCTGGTGTTTACGTGCTCATTGTACTGCCTGCAGCTCACAGTATCATATTATTGTGTTCGTATAGGCAAGTTTTTCGTTTTCACCTTAGGATGGAATATGAACAATAATTTGAGATCCACGTAACTGACAGCGCCACGGAACACAATAGAATTCCATTTATCATCTTCAAAATTACGTTTAAATATATACGAGGAGATAAGGAATTTCAATAGTGTATATTATATCTCTCCTTATTCCTGACATGCCCTCATCAACAACATCAATTAACGTCAAAGTCGAGCAGCGACTCCACTCTTGTTTCTATTCTTCCCCGAGTTTATTGGAGGGCTCATAAAAAATAGTTATTGTTTCGATTTGTTCTTTATGCTATGGATGTTTTTTATTGTAAATTGAATTCATAATTTGTGAGTGTAGATTTCATGACTAGAAGAAAAGTTTTTCTTACAGGCGTGAATATTTGCACTGTTTATTATGAACGGAATGTTATGGTTTTTCATGTGTTATGTATTGTCAGGTTTTGTTTAAAAAAAAAAAACAAATTCCAACCGATATTTACAACATTCGAAGAATGTGTTAAAAACCGTCGATTGAAAAAATGTTTCGCAAAGGAACTAAACGTCTTATTTTATTTGTTTCGAACATGTATGAATTGGACCGGGAGAAATGAATATTGGAGCACCGCACCCCCCCTTTTGTTAAATAATAAAGCGGCTCGCGAATGTTGCTATCTTGTCCATAAACTGGGAAATGGTTTTATTCGCGTAGGGTTGTTTTTATTATGTATTACACACTTTGTTTTGATCACACCGCGTTACATTTTTCCACGTTTTATCTGTTAGGATGTGTTCGAGTCTGCGCCGTAAACAATGAATCTCGACAGAGAAATCTATTTCGTGCCCGTAACGCGCCTTTCAGGTGCTTAGCGGGGAAAATACAAATACTCCGCACCCTCGGGGAGTTGCACAATGGGTAAGCGCGAGTACATCGCTCCCGGGCGTCGCTAGGGGTGCGGAATGCAACAGATTTGAATGTGTGATAAAAGCATTGTAGAGCACTTGAGGGCTCTTAATTATGGGTTCCCTTCTCTTCCTGTACTTGCGGTTGTGCATTCCGGTATATCCAGTCGGAAAAGGGCGTGAAAACTTTGGTCATTATCTAGTATTTATGTACTTGCACCCATTTTATTGTAACTTGTTTAATATCGAAAAAAAATAATATTTATTTTCATTGGTTACATATTTTTTTATATATAAAAATATTTTATTTAACTCTCGTTTATACAGTACAACCTGACGACCTTATTGCAATGTGGCAATCTATTCCGACGAACCAGAAAGGTGTTAAAGAGCGCTTAAGTGAAAACTAGACTGGAGTCCTTTAAAAAAATGTTCCAACATGAATCGAACTCGCAATCCCCGGGCTGGAAGAAAGGCGTCTTGCTAACTAGACCACGGAGGTCATCACAATGTATCTGTTTGTGTCAACCAAAAATTATTGTAATTTTTTTTGTATTATAATATAAAATCTTTATATCACACATTTTTTAAATATGATAAATTAAAATTCAGTTCTCCACTGTAAAGAAAATACTCGAGCCATCGATTAATATAATTTTTTTATTTTCAAGTTTTATGATGTACATGTTGTAATAGCGTGATATCGAAATTAGGTTTAGGTTTTTATTGGAATAAATTACCAATTGAACTTGTCAAAGTGATTCATACATCTTCATATCTCCCTTAATATTCCTCCCACGAAAAATATATATTATTTCGAATTCTCATAGCTCTCGTTTAAATTAAATTATGTTTGTCCCTCACTGCCATCTTCGCCATAGATTAGCCTTTTCGTATCGGAGCGTGGAATCTCTTTATATTCTTATTACGTTCATAAAAATCTGATTGCTTGATTGAGAGCCAATTACCGGCACATTCCGGTCGCCGCCATCTCCCACAGGCAGACAGCGCGCCCGGCCACTTGACACGTACATACCCACGTATCTAGTATTCACGAGTCCTGAGTCCTGATAGGGGTGCCGGCTTGTCCTCCGTGACGTACACAGTACTCGATATCGGCGTCTTTCCGCTAAACGGTAATGAGCTTGAACTCTGAACCCCTTCCCGACCCTAGCCGACATCTTCCCGGGTTCACGGCTTGTCAGGATTCATCGAGCCATCGCCACGTTAACTGATACTGAAATAATTATGCGTTAAAATGGCTTGTTCGGGCAAGGGAAGGCTACAAGATGAATTCACTCTTGAACCTGTTGACTTAATTTTTTCGAGAATCGAGCCTTTGGTTTAAGAATTACTCCAACGGCCTCCATGGTCTAGTTGGTAAGAAGCATATCTCCCAAACTCCCAACCCGGGACCCGAACCGGGAGTTTCGAGTTCAATTCTCGTTGGAATCCAGGTTTTTTTTCAAAAAGAATTCCAGTTTTGTTTTCATTTAAGGCCCACATCTTTCTTGTTGATCGGAAAAATTGCCATATGACAATAAACCCGCCAGACTGTACCTGTATACAATGAAAGTGTAATACTATAATATTCAATAAAAAAAAACCACTGCAAGTAATTCATAATTCGCCATCTTACATTTTATAAATACTACCTTACGTTGAAGGCAATCACACTCGCACATGTGTATAACGTGCGAGTATTGCTAGCAGGCGAACTCTTGAAACCAGATTGGTTCCCTTTTTTTATTATTTTTTTTGTTTATCTAGAATCGAACCCGAAATCGTCGACTTAAGACCTGCGTCTTACAAACTAGATATCTTCATGTTGTGTTGACATTGGAAACGGTTTACGCGTCAGGTAATGTTTATCATTTTTGGCGTGATTTTAAATTTGCGATGCTCTTCTGCACACAAACTTTTTGATAATTTTTGGAGAGTTCATCATCCTGCGTCTAACTGGAGTGTCGTGTCCGCTATGGTGGTATGACGCGACCGCCTCATTAACAATGTTTTGTTCGCTTTGGCATCCTGCTTCCGGTACAGACCAATGCCGCACTTTCATTGCTTATTCAAATTGTGTTGATTTTTTTATCTGAATAATTTTCGCATGACGATAATGTACCATTGTCACTCTAACGTGGATCAGTTACCTAACCACAAAAATGTTGTGAAGCCTTCATGCGTTGCTTATAATATTTTTGTTTATTAAATAATACATTTTTTATAAACTTTTTCAGTCAATTGACTGATTTTTTGTATAATTGAAGCTGGTCTGTATTTATTATTAAATTAACTTTTTCATTTACACATGACGGAACAGTCTGAAACTGACCATAATTATTTTCATTAATAATACAAATATTGCTCATAAGCTGTTGAAATCCAAATTGACGCATCATTTAATTTGTTTCAATGTAATCGCTTTCCAATATTTATATTTTTTTTATCTTTATATCGTTTCAATATTTATTTGATTATTCATTTATGGATTGCTGTTAGCTTTTTATCGTGTTGTTTATTTATCGATTTGAATGATTATGTACAGATTGCTAACGTTTTTCTATGTTAAGGAACAAAAGTATTCTCCATAAAATAAATTTATCGTTTTTTTTATTATACTGTGTTCAAGTGAATTTGATGTCAACTGTGGTATTGTATTTGAATATGTCAAGTACTTGTATACATATTCCTCGTACTTATTAGCATGATGGCGCTAAAATATGGGATCATTTATAAACATGAGATCTATCTGTATTCTTAACACCCGTCCAGATTTGCGCTCATTATTATGCGGGAACTTCGGCTTGAAAGTGAATCTAATCGTTATACTTGGAATGAGGTTAAGAGATTTTCCTTTCGTTTCTGAGGTTTTTTCTACTGAATTTACTATCAATGTCCTTTAATTATTTTGAGCATATGAAAATAATCCATATTATTATTATTTAAAGCGTACAATATAATATGTCGGTATAATAAAGTGATTGATGTATAAGGCTTTAAGGCTATCAAACTCGACTAAAAGAAAGTTTTAGTCCATTATTTCTTTTTTAAATGGACCAAAATTGTTTTATAATGGCAATAATCATAGTAGTTCCCAACTATTTGTTTTCATGGCTAATGACCGAAGACGTTTATGCGTTGCTTGCAAAATTAATGATCGTGTAAGCGAGATTGTATTACTAAGCCATTAGCCATCACACCGATCCTGGTATCAACGTCACTCGCCTATTTTCACGGATCATTTGAGATTTTCCTTGTTGATCGCTTCGAGATTCCCTACCATTTTTACTTTATCGACTCCTCTGTTTGTATTTTGTTGTTAACCGATTAACCATCTTTGTTATCTTGGATAAAACATTATTTTAGCTATTTAGTACGATATTTTAAATCTAATAAATCATCTTTTTAAAAATAAGCTTTGAATACTATCACCTCGACGTAAGAATTTTATTTGAAATTTTGGGGGTGCAACATTTAAAAAATATATACTTGTAAATTATGGGTCATGGGTTGCGACTGATTATGATAAGATATTAAAAAAAACATTGAACGAATCTCTTTAATCGGGATGAAATGTTATAATTCGAAATGTCAATTGAATGACTAATAAGTGTTGCCCAATTACTCGGATTTGATTCCCAATGGTACCAAAATATATTACAAAAGAGTACCAGCCTGGTTTAAGAATTCGTCAAGTAACAATACTTGTACACGCTAGACGTGTGCAATTCTTATTGGCTATCCACGAAAGATAGCATTTCCAACACACGCGATGTCGAACTGTGAGTTAATTTCCTACTACAGTGTTTCTTAACCCGAAGGGTCGATTACTGGAGCCGATGACAATATTGTTTCCCGGTAACGCTCTTTAACATGTCCTCAATTAATTTGAATATGTTTAGGGGTATTTTAATTTTAGTTATTTATTTTCATTCTTTCGTCTTTCGCTGTCTAATTTTAATCCATTAGTATGTTCTGAAGCTCGGACATGTAGTCATACTTTCTTAGGTTTAAACATGAATCAGATGAAAACATTTTTTAGTCTCAAGTACGATACGAATGAATGCAAAATAAAAGTGTTAAATCTGTGGCGTTATGGCATAAGTTGATATGTCCGTTTTTTGTCATTTTGTGTTTATTCCTCCAATTTATAGAAAATATTTCTCAACATGTGGCAAAACTTGGTGTATCATTATCCAAACAAAAGATATATTTGCAAAAATTAAAAAAAATGCTCATTTGTACTGATTTGAGCAGCTTATCAAAGTTAATATTGCTTCTCCTGTAAACTAAGGTAAAACGGACATATTAACTTCTGCCATAACGCCACAGAAATATATGTGAGAAACATAGTGCATGGTGAGAACAAGATATTGTTAACATTAATTGTACCAAAGCTCAGTACTGGATTTACTCAGTTTCTGCTCTGTAATTAAAAGAGAAATGGTCAACTAGGAGGACGGATCTTGAATGCTGGATGTGTACTCGTAAGTAAGTTTATAGGTAATACTTGAAGGTATATTTATAAAAAATAGGAAACTTCGTAGATGATCCTTCTTTAAATGGCATAAGCAAAGACAAAATATTTTTTGTAGGGTACTGTGTTAGCGGTTTAACAAAACATTTCTACCGCATTGTTTCATTCCTTGCCACATGTTGACATTAAAGCACGCAGTCGTATAAATTAAGATTTCATGTGTACACTTGTATTGTTGTTGAAAGAGGAACATGTTTATGACAAATGATTGTGAATAAAAGGCGCGATGACCTCATATCTTGTCACTGTCGCCCATGTCATTTTACTTTCTTCACTCGTATTTGTTCGACAGATTTTATTCCATTGATTTATTTGACAGATGCATCATTGTTTCGAGATAATTTTTCATCATACACATTCTTTCATTTAATGTAATAAATCTTTTTTGAGAATTGGATAAATAATTGAAGATTTATAATTTTAAATCGTTTGTGGAATTAGGACAAAGGTTGGGAATTGATGGGCTAATTTAATACATTTTTATATGATCATTATTGTTTTTAGTGTTAAAATTTTAAGACTAACTGACATTGAATTGTTTAAATTTTGGTTTGGAATTCAGTGGCCAACTGGTTTGGTTAAGATATTTGGCTACCTTATTAGGTCGACCTGGTATTAAAACCTCTTTTAGAGGACATTTTTTTCCGAACACTTAAGCGTTAATCGCTACTTGGTATATGATGACATTTACCCAATTTTTCTCCGCGCTAGAGTTATTTTTAGATGTAATAATTAAAAAAAAATACATTTATTGTAAGTAAAAACCATCTGAAATTTTTGTGAACACAAATTATTGTAAATAACAACCAAGTGAATTGAGCTAACTACTATATTTTATTACTCGATTGAATCGAACTATGAATGTCAACATGATTTAATTTTTTATCATTTCATGATGTATATTTTATGTTTGTTACAAATAAATTAACACCATCATTCAATGCATTTCGTTTTTTTGCGTAATATTTCAGCAGATATGATGATTTCGTCCTATTATGGTCACCAATTAAAACTCGTTATTCTATAAATTTATTGCCACAGATTGTAGAATACGACTTGACACTGAATACTGATATTAATTGTGGGGTATTAAATGTCCAGGAAGCGGAATTATTGTCCGCACCCCTACAGTACTGAGTACACGCGCCCCAACCCCGGCCCCCGCCCTTCCCGGGACGCCGCCCTGGCGCGCCGCCCGGCAGCGTATGCAAATCCCTCCTGACTCATCGCTGGGTATAGGCAGGACTGCCGATGACTAACTCAGGCGTCGAGGGGCGCCCGGGAACACTGCTCGCAAACTATACTCGTACTGAAACTATTGAAGGAAGACAAACCTTATGTAAGCATCGGGTGGGAACTATTAATTCAATATGTTATATTTTTTAATGTGGAAAAATAAATATGTTTTTAAAATTTTGTTCCATCAAAGTGATGAGATGGATTCAGGCTTCTTAAAACGTCGTTGTCTATAGTTTGCGTTGACCTGATACTTGTGTGTATTACACATATTTATGCCCCCTTTGAGTGACTGGTCACTAAACGGCACTAGAGAAATGTTTATTATATTCATGCGAATTTTTATGGTAGATGAGTTTTTTTTAATTACCTGCTCCAATAGTAAATGTTTACACTGGGAATTGTGAATCATTTTTATTGTAGTAAATTTCGAAAGTTTTCCTGTTATCTAACAAATTACCATCGAGGTTTTATCGTGTTCTCTGTTATAGTACGTTCCTTGGGTGCGTCGATTCACGTTTCTATCTGGGAAAGATTAGGAATTCCTCAGCACCTTCGATTCTGGGGAATCTCGTACAGTATGTACTCTTATCAAAAAAACAAAAAAAAACAATCAATGAGGATGAACATAAAGAATCCACGATGCTGTCATAATTTTTATTTCGATTGGTACTTGCAGCTACATTTTGTGGTATGGTCTGCCATATTTGAATGCATTCGCAAACAGATCAAATCCAAAATCACACTTTTATTTTTATATTTGGGATTATCCATCAGATTATCCTGAAAACTTTATATACGAAAAATTAAGTTATTAATATGTTTAGTTTATAGTTAAATTCAGCCTTAATTTGTTTCTATCCCATACAAAGCTACGTTAAGATTTCTATTCGACGTAATATCTAATAGTAAATACAGGTAAAGTGTTGGCTGGATATAACATAGATTGATAACCTTTTTTATTTGTCGTAAAGGTGTGTGTTAAGAATACGGTATTAAGCTCGTCGGTTCTAATCGGCTGACTTATTTACTTTGGGTTTATCCGAGATTTCGTATATTAGTCGTATTTAGTTAATAAAATACGTTATGTTCACTGATAGATTTGATCAATTCAATTACAAATATTTTTTTATAAATAACTATTATTTTCGTTTTCAGTTATATTTTTCTCAGTTTCGTTTCAACTTTTCGTACCGATTCGCATCTCTAAAAACCGCAATTACGTCTCGAGCTGTGTAATTGGAAAAATCTCGATTTTCTCTTTGAATCGAGAGAACAAATGTCCTTCGTTTTCTCTTAATAGTCTGGAAATCGCTCGGCGATATTGTAAGAATTGCCATCATGTCGAGTTTAATTAATTCTTCTCAAGTTGAATAAAACAGTTAAATCCCCTTTTATTTAGCCATGCTTGAATATTATGAATTCGGACACTGGAAATTATTAAAATAAATTTTATAATACAAATTCACTTAACTTTTTTATTAAATGAAGTAGCAAATATATATTTTTTCAATAACATATGCAATTATTTTCTTCTCCTTCATTTCAGGGTGGTCGTGGCTAGTTACATTTTATTGCTTTATCTGTTACGGATTAAAATCTCTAATGTCGTTCCCATTTACAAATCTAATTTAATATACATTTTGTCAACGTTCATTCTCTCTTTGTTTCATCCTCGTGTTAAATTTTCTTCATTTGGAAAAAAATAATCTGTGATATAATATTTTTTTAAGTATCTAAAAACTAGTTGAATATGGTTCATTTTCTAATCTTCATATTTTTTTGTCCCAGACTATCAGTTGATTTAAGTATATCGTTCAAGTAAGGATTTATTGTATGTGTTAATGATTTCTAAATGTACCAAAAAATCAATTGACAACTTAAAATGATGTGTGTAAGAAACTTGGGAGTGTTTTACTTGGGAGTCCTGATTTATGAAGAGCGTTGTTCGTTTATAGAAATCTTGGATATATTCCTGTCAGTTCTTAATTTAGACATGTATACAAACGGGCTGATTGTTTACTATCGGTTTATGCCTGTTATAATACACCCTTTGATAGATCAAATGAGATAAATGACGTTTATTTTTTCATATAATGTCAGATTTGCCAATAAGTCTTTTATTATCAAGTGTGAACCATCTATTTGTAGACAACTTCACATATTTTCAATTACGCCTCGCCCCCAAAGTGGAAATAATATGAGTATAACACGACTTCGCTCCTGCGCGTTTCGCTATCGGCAACGTGTTCGGCGTTTAACGGTGTCAGCTTTTATTGTTTGAATTTCCCGCCCATGTCATCTCCGGCCGGGCGGGCGCTGTCATCTATCGGCGAGGCGCGGCACTAGCGGCCCTCTCCGTCCCGCTCCCGCCCTCACACTCTCCTCATCTGCCCTGGCCGGTTGTCATGGAGACGCACGGAGTCTGCCACTATCGATCCAGTTAGCCAACCCTGCCTGCACTATGGGACAGAGCGAACCGAGTGGATCCCGTTTCCTCGTTCGATTCCGATGCACCGGGAAAGGCTAGGCGCTCGGTTTGGTGCGGGCCGCGCTCTTTCGCTTCGAGATGCCATGCGTCCCGTGGCCGCGGAACATGTTGAACTGGCCTTGTTTTATGGTTTATTTTATAGCATTCAACAAAACATACATTTCTTTCAAATTATTCAATACATTGTTAATTGAATATTTTTTCATTGACAATAATTAAAAAAAAATGTTTTTAGTATTGTATTACGCTTTAGTTGTATACAGTACGACCTGGTGTGCATATTGCCATGTTGCTATATTTTCCAACTACCCAGAAATATGTTAAAGAGACCTTGAGTGAAAATCAGACTGGAATCTTTTTTGTTTTATCTGTGTTCCAACGGGAATCAAATCCGTAATCCTCGAGTTGGGAGACACGTGTCTTACCAACTGGGCCATAGAGGTCGACTTAGATTTTAAAATTATTGAACATTTACTTCTGGTTAGGTTATTTAAAATAAATAAACGTTTTAGTTTTCGGCATTTTTTTGTTTCAGAACTCTGTCAATTTTAAAAGGAAATAGATCTAAGTGAAGACAAGGTTTCATGAGGACTAGTTTTTCTTGCCACACTTTTTTACTTGGTTTTTCTGATCAGCAAATGTTACATGCCTTCAATCGTATATATTTAGCGTACGGAAATAATAATTATTTATTTTAAAACGACAAGCCTGATTTGGTACTTTTTAATAGCAAAAATGTACTGTAATTTACATACTATTTTTATACAACAAAATCCTGTTAGCTGGGGGCATAGTATTACAATTAATGCGTGCAATTTTTACAATTTTTTATTACACGTATTCTTTTATAGGTTTGAATCGCGATCCCATATTTTTCATATCAAAGTGTAGTATCTACTACTACACCCCATAGTGTAGGTTGATGCCGAAGGAGTCGTCCCGACCCAGGAGACCGAACAGCGAGAGGGCTAGGGGACCAACATCCAGCCTATAGACTACAGTCATCCCTTCCGCCTGCACTTCTTCCTGCCTTTCCCTTCTAGCGTATGACAAACCTGTAGCAACTTATTGCTCGTGAACAAATGACTTTTACCTGGGAAACTCTTTCTGCAAAAGAGCACTATTCGCACTCTGTGAAATAAGCAGAATGTATTTTTGCTGCCTCCGACATTGAGGATTAATACAAATACTCTCGGCTGTGTTATTGTCTATATTTTGTTTCTCCTCTGTCTCAAATTTTTTGTTCGAGGTTTTTGTCGAAATCTACTTAAAATCTAGAGCTTTTTTCTTTGCGCACCATTAAACACAATATCGACGTATCTCGTCGATTTGGAAAAATAGTTAAACGACTATAGTTTTATTGTATTGTATTATATTACGCTTTCGTTGTATACAGTACATTTTGGCGGGTTTATTGCCATGTTACAATATTTTACAATTAATCGGAAATATGTTAACAAGGCCTTAAATAAACCAGATCGAGGCCTTTAAATAGGTTTTAACGGGAATCGAACCCGTATTTCTGGGTTGGGAGACATGCGTCTTATCAACTTATAAACTATTTAAAAAATTATCTAGAATCAATTTAAGTATTTTTTATTTTAGAAAAAATATAAATAGACGTGTCAACCACTTTAGAAACGAAACCGACCTATCATCATGTAGTAACTAAAAATCTTTCTGAATATAATTCTTGGTTTTTCGTTGACTCGTTCGATAAAACACAAATTACAGTCTTGAATACTGATTACCTGTCTCCGATACCGATGTACGAGTATCATTGTTGCGTCTCTTATCTAGAGCTGTTTGTTTGTCTTGGAAGTTTTTATGTGTCCACAAAACTTTGATTTCAAATTGCTTTTGAATAAAGCATTTTAATGACTTTTGTTCAGTCTGAAGCTAGAGGCTTATGTTTCTGCAATGAAATGTATTCGAACTTTATTCATTAGATTTTCAATTTGTGGAAGTTGAACTGAATAAGACAAAAATGATCTTAGATGTAAGATATTTCATTTGTATGACATAATACGGAGTGAAGTGATTAGAGATGAATATGAACTTAAAGCTGATGTATTAATTAAGGTGATGTAGAGTACTTGATGGTGTGGGTATGTAGAACAAATTAATGAAGAAAGATTAACAAACAAATATACAACACAAATATGATTGGAAGGCGGTGGTAGAGGAAGACGAAAGAAAGTATGGTTGGATCAAGCTAATCATATTTTGAAAGAATGAAATATAAAAGTTAGATAAATTGTACAAGTTATATGAGAAGGTGTGTATATGTAAAAGAGGCGAAATATGTGTATCGCGATAGGAAAGTCTGGCTCTGTCCTCTTGCCTACCCCAACGGGGAGATGGTACATATGTATGTAAAACAGTTTTTCTTTTTAATCTTCAAAGCCAATAAAATACAAATTATATACGTTTTTAGGATGTGGCGGTTTTGAGTGCGTGGCAAATCTTAAAAATGTAAATATCTTTTTTGAAATATATATAAAAATTAAGTGATTTCTGATATGCTCTATATTTTAATTTATTTTGAATTTAATGGGTTGTGATATTCAAGGGTTTTTGATGAATTCATCCGACATTTCCCTCCCCCACATTCATTGAATATTATTACGTACTTATGACGTTTTTCAAATAATTTATTTACAGACCCTAGTGAATTCCTTCATCTTACGACTCTTAAAGCTTGTTTAATAATTGGACTGGAAATTTTATTTGGTTAAGAAGCAAATGATGTCGAAAGATTTAAGAGTATTATCGGCTTCACTCAAACCCATTCTCGGATGTTTCCCTTTCTCAAGATGAGTGACTGGGTCCCACCCCCGTCATCTCAATATATTTTGTACCTGTTTTCCGCATCCATGACTATTCGACCCTGCCCACACACAAAACGTGCCCTTTGATGTATTTGGTATGGCGCGCAGGTCATGTTTCGTCGTAAAATATTATGTGTGTCTATAAAAATGTTCCCTCAATAAACAGAGTTAAAATTAGAAAGGCATATTAAAAATAAATACATTGTAACTATTATTAATGTAGGGTGAAAAATAGCACGTTGAGGTGGTTTGGATATATTATATTTAACGGATGAGTTACGAATTTATAATGCAAACTTAAGTGGGGTTTCATAGTAGTGAACGACCGAGAAAAGTATGGTTGAACCAAAATAATAAATCGTGAAAAAAGAAAGGAATGAGTTGTATGAGAATATGTGTATAGATATGAAGGAGTCGAAAAAAGTATGTCATAATAGGAAAGTTAGGCAGTCTATCCTCTCTTCTTAACCCAAAAAGAAAATGACGTGATGGTATGTATGTATGTATCAAAATGTCAAATTTGATTCTCTATTATTGGTTGAATAACTCTCTTAACTGATACTTGGATTTTACTCATCACTGAAAACTTATAAAATGGATTTCTAATTAACTATAGTATAGAAAACATTCAGCATTAAAAAAGCGTTATTGAAAAGAACTATATGACCAATTATACTGTAGCTGGTCTTGGTAGTTTAAAATATTGGAGTTTCTATGATAGATATCAATCAGATTTAAAAAAAAACCCTAATTGTTATTTCATACTCAATTAGATCTTCTGGACGAGTAAACTAATATATCATTTTTACTGATACTTATCATTGTTGGTTTTAGTCTTATGTTATCACCTATAAAAATAAATACATAAATTAATCTGTTTAGAAGTTGTTGCTCTATTTTTTATATTGAAGAAATAAAAAAAAATTATAAAAAAAATAATAGGATACCAAATTGCCACTAAAAAGTATATTACAATTTAATTTATATATATACAAAGTAGGTACCAATTCCACTTTTTGCACGAGGAATTGAGCCAAAATTTTATTTTGCTCGGTTATTTTCAAAATGATCAAGTGGTTGATGGAATCAAGTGCGATCTTGCGGATTTAATTTAATTTCCTATCATTTTAAACCTGTGTGATGTTAATCTTGTGTCGGTTCAAAGCGATCTCGCTTAATGTTTGAGCCCGCCGGCCGAAGGAGGGCGTTAGCGGTTTCAATCTACTGAGAAAAAACTGCTTTTAATTTCTGTTAAAATGCTCGGCTATCGTCGACATTAGAGAAATCATTGTACGCTCCCTAGAAAGAGGGAGCTTTGACATGAAATATTGTTAGATAAAATTGAAAAATGTTGAGTAATATAATGGATGAATGTATTGTACTCATAAAATATTATATTGATTTATCACAAATTGTCGCAGTGAAAATAATGTTGATGAATTCTGTTGTTTTGGAAACATGTCAATAGATGTTTATCATAGATACAAAATATATTTAAAAGTGCGTTGCTGCAGGGAACAAGATTAACGGCTCACGTAGTGCTGTTTTTGACTAAATCACTCGCAAAATCTTCAAAAATGAACAGTGGTGTACTAATGCCCACCTTGATGTATGGAAGCGAAACCTGAGTATTATACGGGAGTGATAAATGCAGAAAAATGCAGTAGAATATCTGGTATTACAATGTATGATATAGTAAGGAATTATCAGATTACTACTATAGGAAGCAGATGCGAATTTTAAAAGTAGAATTAAGAAAGGGATCTTAAGATGATTTGGTTGCATCGCGAGTGAGTTGCGAAACTTGCAATACAAATGTATATGTGTTTGAAATGAATGGAAAGCGAATATAGAAAGAGAAAATATTGGAAGGTATAGTTGAAAAAAATTAAGGTAAAGGTAAGAAATATGAAAAAATAGAAGAGCATGTATGACGAGCTGTGTTCGTAGATAGAAAGCTTCAGAGATCTGATCTGAGTATGCACGAATATTCAGTAAAACTTGAAAATAGAAGAGCATGTATGACGAGCTGTGTTCGTAGATAGAAAGCTTCAGAGATCTGATCTGAGTATGCACGAATATTCAGTAAAACTTGAAAATAGAAGAGCATGTATGACGAGCTGTGTTCGTAGATAGAAAGCTTCAGAGATCTGATCTGAGTATGCACGAATATTCAGTAAAACTTGAAAATAGAAGAGCATGTATGACGAGCTGTGTTCGTAGATAGAAAGCTTCAGAGATCTGATCTGAGTATGCACGAATATTCAGTAAAACTTGAAAATAGAAGAGCATGTATGACGAGCTGTGTTCGTAGATAGAAAGCTTCAGAGATCTGATCTGAGTATGCACGAATATTCAGTAAAACTTGAAAATAGAAGAGCATGTATGACGAGCTGTGTTCGTAGATAGAAAGCTTCAGAGATCTGATCTGAGTATGCACGAATATTCAGTAAAACTTGAAAATAGAAGAGCATGTATGACGAGCTGTGTTCGTAGATAGAAAGCTTCAGAGATCTGATCTGAGTATGCACGAATATTCAGTAAAACTTGAAAATAGAAGAGCATGTATGACGAGCTGTGTTCGTAGATAGAAAGCTTCAGAGATCTGATCTGAGTATGCACGAATATTCAGTAAAACTTGAAAATAGAAGAGCATGTATGACGAGCTGTGTTCGTAGATAGAAAGTTTCAGAGATCTGATCTGAGTATGCACGAATATTCAGTAAAACTTGAAAAACTGCGATGATATTCAATATGTTGTATATTCCTAATAAAATAATTGAGAACTTTCAACTGAGTTATTTGTGTTAACTGTCAAATTAAAGGTGTTTTTTTTACAATAACAACATTTATATTATTTCTAGTATCGAAAAACAATTGTAAGAATTGTTATCTAGTTATACGTTAGTATGTAGGTGTTAACTATTTATAATTAATTAAATATTAAAATGATTAAAAATAAAAATGACAAATAGGAAATTAAAATGAAGCTAGTTCATAGTTATAATATATAAATAAGATTAGTTCTTAAGATATAAATTTGTATATAGGCATGTGTTTGGCAAATGTTTATATTATAGATTATTTTATTTATTGAAAAAAAAAAGTATAGAAAAATGTTGAAGTCCATTTCAACTAAATAACTAACTGGAATTGAGTCATCTGATAAGGTCCGGATATTTATTTTGTTATCTAAGTTACTATGTTTGTCTCTTTAATTATAGATTATTTATTCATTTTCTAGTTTTCACTTTTAGAACTTTATTATAGTCAAGTAGGAATGCCGGAAATACACGTATTCCATATTTTCACGTTTTAAAATGTGAATGGCGTTACATTAATTGTCCCATATTGACACATTTTTAATTAAAATGAGCGTGTTAATAGTATTATATCGTATTACACGTTGTACTCAGTACAACTTGAATGGCTTATTGCCATGTGATAACTTCTTACAACTTCTTATATTTAAAAACCCGAATCTGCAGTTTTGATTGAGTAAACTCGTATTAGTTAAGCGAACATATTTTTTTTTCTTTACAAATATGCTATATTTTTGTCAGCAAAGGCACTCCCGGCATGTATCCTTACGAGTGCCTTTGTCAGCAAAGGCACTCGTAAGGATACATGCCTCGGGAGTCCAGTGATTTGGAAGTAATTCTATTAGTTCTAATTTAATAATTCGTATTCTTCCAATTTTATATAAACGGAAAATATGTTTTCTCTATTCCTGAGAAATAACGCCAGACAAGATAATAACGAAAGGTTTATCATAAAGTTTTTTTTTCTTTCTGAAGAGTTTTTCGAGTGCTGAATTCTCGGTCATTTATTATTTGCTCGGTGAATTAGACGCAAAAGTACACTAATTTTAAGTTTTTAATTTATTAACTATTCCTCTGTGAAGTTTGTATTTTTTTTTTCAAATGTCATTTCTTTATTCTTGAAATCCCAGTGGAATTTTTTTTCCACATAATTTAGAAATTACTTTTTAAATATTTTAATTTACAGTATATAAGATTGTTAGATATGGCCGTTTGAAAGTGAATTCGTCGGGTTTTACATATGTAACACGTTATGTGTTAGGTTGTGCGATCGGTGATAAATAACACAACTAACTTAAACTGGGATTATTAATATTTTTTAAATATGTATGAGACGAAACTCATATGGGTAACTGAGTGTCTGTATAAATTCTTAACTTGGATGAACGATGCATTAGTTTTTCAAAGCGACATCGCTTGTTTAGTTTGTCTGTGCAAACAATTCTTATATATGCTTTTCTTCCCAACTGCATTTACCATAGATGGAATAGGAATAATATTGATTTAGCGCGGCGTTGTATTATTAGCATCTATAAATACTTGGACAATATCAATACTTATAATAATGTTATTTAGATGCATTTCTGTTTTATTTCGGCATAACATTTTACTGCCTGTTTAGGTTTCTTACTTTTTTTTATTAAATCTCAAATTAAAACTGCATAAATTCCATTCAACCGATTATCGAAATTTAGTTCAAGCTTGAAGACCTGGATCGTGCAATTCAATGGAGTGGGGTGGTATTATGAAGTACTTGTGAACTGTTATTTAGCTTATAAATATTCGAGAGAGAATGAGTTTGCGATATACAAGAAGAAATTAATGCAGAGCGAAGAAGAGGTAAAACTAAAAAATACTGAAAGGGTTTGAGAAATTTTAACTTACCGAAAGCTTTGAGAAATAGAGAAGCATTTATGACGAACTGTATGAAGGTGTGTATAGAAGGATGTATTGAAATCTATTCTCTCTACCTATCTCAAAATGGATATGGTATGACGGTGTTTGTGTTTAAATATTCATATTTGATTTATTTTACTGTCATTTTTTTGGCTGCGTATGGATATAATTCCTTGTATCGTTTATTTTTTATGCTCAAAACTAACTGTTCTAATTTGCTTTTTCTTTCTGTGACAACTCGCTAGATGTTTTCGTCTAAGTGCTATAAAAGTTAAAATCTATAAAATATATTCAGATACATTTTTTAGTTGGCAAATGTGATAATACAATATTTATTCAAACCAAAATATTAATTCCTCAACTAAAGGAGATATTATTTTTTAACTGCATCGTTTTTTAATTACCTTACTTATGTTCGTGGCATTGTTCTAAAAATAAAGGGTTTTTCCCCGTTAACGGATGCCTTTGAAATGAGACAACACAAACCCCTCATGTGTCCGCTATAACTGTCCCCGCGTAATCCCATTATGTGTCACGAGCAGTGGGTGACTGCTTGTCTCTGGTTCTGGTTCAATGTCGGGAACATTGCCAGCAACTACCTACCCCTACACGTTATTCGATTGTCTTCTTTCTTTAAATATTGTTCTTTTCAAATCTTTTTATAAATTTCTTGAAATTTTCGAGATATCTTAGACTTGATGAACTTAATTGAATAAAGTAATCTGTGCACATTTTTTATAAAAAATTTCTTCATTGTTCTTTTGTTCCTGGCGACTAAAACAACACGGCATTTGCTCATTAGTGCGTGGTTCTTAGGCCCTTCGAAACTGACAAAATTTTAATATATGTTATCATATTTTCTCCGCACTGGTTTATTCGTAGTGAGTAAATTTAAGGAGAGAACGAGAATTTAACATATTTTTTACATCCTCTACTTTTTACTATTGTATCTTAATCTAATTGAAACATAGGCATTATTTTTTTTCTTTTCAATTTCTAATCCAGACAGATACTAATGTTGTTAAACAATATTTTAGTTTCAAAAATCCGTCTAATAATTAAAAAAAAAATACTGTTTATCAAATATAGGGTGTTTTTTGGGTGTGATAGGATTTGTTTTTGAAATAAAACACATATAAATTATTTAAATGGCCGTGTATTTGAATTCAATTGATAGGTTGTTTAATGACAATTAATGTTTGAAGATAATTTCATTTATATGTTGACCGTGGCTGGCTCTTAGGTACCTCAACCGATCATAAGATGGGTTTCCCATTAAGAACGATATAACTTTAAAATAAAACAAAACAACAACTAATTAACCAAAAATGTATCTGAAGATTTAATTTGAAAGAATATTTCATGCCGTTTATGATTTAAACAATATATCGTTCAAATGGTTTCCACGGCTTCTTTTGCACTGGCCAATTCGATCACGCCAATTTTCGATGACTCGGTGGAGCATTTCCGGCTGTATGGCGCCAATAACACGACAAATGTTGGCCTCAAGTTCATCAAGAGTCTTGGGTTTGTTGGTGTAAACCTGTGATTTAACATAACCCCAAAGAAAATAATCCAGAGGCGTTAAATCGCACGATCTTGGCGGCCAATTCAAAATCCTATCACACCCAAAATAACACCTTTATTTCTCAACTGTTCATGCAATATCTGGGGCTTGTTACGTTTCCTGAATTGATTGACGTTTAATGGATATCTTGGCCAGACCATGAGTACATTTTCTGACAATTTCTTTTATTGAGATATCGTGACCTTAATAATGAAAAAAAAAAACGATGGCATTATAAACTACGCAGTGTTTTTTAAATTTGTTGTTTTTATGCTCCGATTACACTGGGGAACAACGTTTTTGCTTCCTGGAGTCCGATACATATTTTTAGTGCAGTTTCGGATGCTGATTGTATTGGTATCATCAAAAAGTCTATCACGTATAGTTTTTAATTTATCATATATTTGAAAATAAAACTTATTCTCTACATAGTACAAAGGAAATATATCTACTTGTCACCAATTTTACATTTTTTTAGAAGTTTTCTTTTATGTTGCGCTCTTGGATTGTCTTTAATTATTTTGGTCTCTTTTGCCAGCAAGTTCTTTTCTTGAAGTCTCGATCCTAACAATTCTGCTTGCTTTTTTCCTAAATTTAAATCCCTGACGAGATCATTAAGCTCTGGTTGAGTTAAGTGTGGTTCATTGGAAGTTGATGGTAGGTGGTATTCCGTATCCGTATAATGTTCGTTTACCGCATGGTCATCTTCATCTAGTGTCCAAAATGAAGGCGGTATTGGAATTGGTAGCGTATCACTGTGAGCGATAGGTCGAATTGCGGAATGAAGATTCGGGTATTCAATACTCTTTTTATTTTTGGAAGAGAACCCAATCACATTACTTAAACAAAAGTAGCAATCAGTTGCGTAATCTTTTTGCTCTCTCCATACCATGGCAACAGCAAATGGCATTGATTTTCTTACACCTTTGAGCCAAGCTCGCAGATTTACCGCACAAGTAGCGCAGCAAATGTGAGGCGCCCATGATTTATCCTGGTCTCCGATCTTGCAGGCAAAATATAACTAATATGCCTTTCGTATTAAAGGTGTTATATTTATATGATGTTCCTTGAACGCAAACCCCCCACAAGCGTAATAAAAAGAGTTTGGGCTATTAATGCACTTCCTTGGCATATTTATCCTTTCAAAATAAGTTTTTTTACTCAAAATCACAAAATTTCTCGCTTAAATCACATAACACATATTAACACCACTTTGACATAACGTGCCAGGAATGGTAAATGACAGTTGTGCAATGCGGTTACACTGTTGCCAGTATTAGATTTAATTTAACAATAAATTTTCCCTAAAACAGTTTTTTAGGTATTTCTCGGAATTCTGACGTGCCAGGATAATAAAAAATACATATTATTTTAACGTAGTGTATGCTCGATTATAATCACGTCAATGTGTTTGAGAAGCAAAAAAAAAATTGTTCTCCAGTGTTATCAATGTATTTTTTTTGTTTATCTTATACTTATGTATATATTTGCTATATTATTATTTAATACTGTGAAACACTCGATAATACAGCTTTCCCATCTTTGTTCAGATTGACATTTTATTTTTTGAAATGATAAAACACAAACCCGATTTTAATTTATTTGATAACATTTTAAGGGATTCCTAAACGAAATGAATATCTGTGAGCCGTTATTAGATTTTTTTCTGACATAAGTTCAATATACTCGTATATTTGCTCTTTACCTGAGTTTGATTAATTTTAGTCCATTTTTATTTGGATTTATTTTAACAGAGCCTCTTTTTTTCTGGAAATGTTTACAGATTTAAAGGTACCTCTAATTTGGTAAAATTATAAAAAAATGAGTTCTCGAGATACTAATGTCAACGAAGATGTTGTATTTTGCAAAGTAAATCAAATATAACGACTAACTGTTAATAAATAATGATTAATCAATGAACAACTGTGTATTGGATTCTATTTTGAATTCCTGTATGACTCAACGAATAACTATATCTTCTTTTAATTCATTTAGTTTTTATCACAGATTATAAAAATGCATGTAATAACGAGAACTGGTCCATTTTCTTATTTTTTTCGAAAATGGTACAAATATTATTGTGGGTGGACTTACTAAAATATAAATGTAGTGTTACTTAAACATTTTTTTTGAATGGGAAATATTACTTTTGAATACAATACAACAAATTTTTGTAATCTAGTTTATTTTTTAAATATTGAGATATTTACGGACTTTACACGTGAATTAGGATATTTTAATCCATTAAAAAAAACATTTGTCCAAATCACGGGTAAAAATGACCTCTTAATTGGTTTTCACACATCTTCAAATGACTATAGTATAAATAAATGTTAGGATACCGTGAGCTTCAAAACTTATAGGTTGCACTCCAGCAAGAGAAGCTAGAGAAGACTGGTTTAATTTCCAGTCTGGCGGCAGACCGTCCGTGGGCGGATATCGCAGCCTGTGCGGTGCAATGACTCATTCCCCTTCCATGGTGGGCGGTATCTCGGATATTCTTTTCACTGAGATTGAAACCCGTAGCGTGCACTTTTGCTGCATCCAAGTTTTATTGTGTCGTTTATTTTCGTTTCTAATTGGGTACATTGCTTTGTGCCGATAAACCATTTGTAAAAACAAAGGAATCAAAACATATCACGACACGCGCTTTCAACGTGTCAAGCGAGTGGAGTGCTCGTGTCTCACATGTTAGTGTACGATAAGGATGATTTGTTTATAATTGGCTATTTTATTTATTTTATATATAGTAAACTACGTAGTATTATGTCTGAGTCAGAGCTTTTGAAACTTTTGTTACCCATTGTCCCCTGTACACATTTACAAAAGATGAAATATAATATATTCAGTTTCATTTCTATATTTTTGATCGGTTGTTGACAAGACACCCCTAATATATTTTTAAAATTAGAATGATGAATTGAGCAATAATTGTCCGATACTTTTAGTTTATAACAATATATTTTGTGTCTAATACTTAAAATCTGTATTGATTTTCTTAAAAATATGATGCAAATAAATAAAATCTCTTTCAATGTTTTTTCGTGAATATTTTTGATTCCGTTATTCTTAATCACGAAAGAATTTGGAATATTTCTCTGGTCGCGATTAATATAACTCAAGGTTTTTTGTATCTATTTCTACATAAAAATGTAAAACACTTATGCAAGTTTAAAAATAGCATAGGAAGGAAATTTCAGTCATTGCACTCATTAGACGAGTGGATAGGATGTTATTTTAGTCAATATTGAAATGTCGACTGCAGATGTCAACTAATCCATTAAATCTGCACCAGTTGCAAAGGAAAATGTCCCAACCTTTCTCCCGCATGCGATCTGTCATTCACCGATGATTCTCGGAGCTTTTTTTAATCTTTCGAACGGCGATTTTTCAAGAGCACATCACATCACCGGCCCGGCAAGCGATTAGTCAGTGGTGCGCTGAAACATTGTCCAGCGAGTGGCCCGTCAGGTTATCGTCGTGCGCTAGTTTCGAGTCCGCGCAGCCGCCACGAGGCGGAATGAACTTTCGAGGCGAAGTGCATTTCTAAGTCGTCTTATTGTTTCCGCCAGTATTGCCTTTTTATTTGCTAACCGCCGCCAGTCTCAATGTAACGCAACGCCATTACCCCTTCGAGAAGTGACACAGTAAACACCAATACAGAATATACTCGTACGTACTCCTATTTGCATTCATTGCCAATTCGTCGCCACAATGTTCTCCTGGATTAAGAATAGTTTTTTCTACTATTTCGGACAGCCGGTTCGATGTGCTCAACTTCCAAAGCCGAACGATGTAAGCTTTTAATCATTTATACCATTTTTTAACGTAATTTAATAAGTTATTTTGTTATATCTCTTCGGAGATTTCTTTATTTCTTTGTAATGTTATTATTTTTATCGATTCCACTTTTTTTGTTTCTTCTCAATGTGTGCATCACAAAGAAAATGTGTAAGGATAATATTTATTGTGTGTTGAAATTATGTTTTTTTATAGTTATATTTTCTACATTAAAATAGGTCCGATGAAATATAATTACCCTATTGTTTTATTTTTTTCCTATCGAGATTACAACGTTAACACCAGATAATTATTAAATCGCTAAATGTTGTGTACATCAACATTTAAACTTGTCGCATTTGAGGAAAAAATATATAAAAATAATTATTGATTCTTATATTACTAACGGCTGTTATTTTTATGTATTTATTTAAATTCTTTGCAGTTTTATATTTAAAACTCAGCGAAAGTTTTGTATCAATCGCATGTGAAATACCATCGATGGTATTTTACATGCATGATGTTTCGAATATTAAACTATAATTTGGAGTTTCGTTGATGTTGGCCGTCATTTTTAAAACCGTAATATTTTAATAATTATGTTTTTTCATAATTTTGTAAATTCTCGCTGATCACCTACGTGACTTAGTAGGTAAGACGCTTGTCTTCCAAACCGGAGATTGCGGGGTCGATTCCCGATTCTTCCAAACCAGAAATTGCGGGGTCATCCAGATTTTTTTTTTAAAAGGATTTCAGTTTGGTTTTCACTTAAGACCTCTTAAACATCTTTCTGGTTGGTTGGAAGATATTGCCACATGACAATAAGCCCACCAGGTTTTACTGTATACAACGAAAATGTAATACACAATACACAGTAGAAAGTCAAAGAAATGTATAGGTTGTATGATAAGGTGTATATCATAGATGTGGAAGAGGCTAAGGATGTATTTGAGTTAGGAAGTTATGGCACTCTGTCCTCTCTGCCTACCCTGACAGGTAAATGACGTGATGGTGTGTTTGTATTTATGCCTTGACTTAATAATTGTTATCTTTGTGATAAAGGTAAATTAATATATATTGTTTATATTGATGTTCGGACATGTTTTGAGCATAGTGACAAAGACCAGTGCTTTTTTAACAACCAATTGGGTGATTCCAGTAACCCTTGGAGAACACCAGTCTATGAGCTGATCTGAGCCAAGTTGCTGTCGGGTGGTCTAACGTAGGCAGAAGCAAGGGCCATGGCCGGCGACAGGGCCGCTGTAGGCGTTTTGAGGCCGTTGCAGTTCGGTTAGAAATTTACGCAAATAGCATCTCGCCAATTTCCTGAGAGGTTGACAAAGATAATAGAAAGAACTCTTAAATTTTCATACACTTATAATTCATTCACGCGGACTTATTTTATTTCCTTCTCAATTCCATTCACATAGTCATACTCTAAATTTATGGTATTTATCATATCTCCCGTTCACAAAATTCAAAGTTTGAGCTTTTTTTATTCGTATGGTTCCCTTCAATACATATGAATTGGTGAGTAAAGCATATTGAAATGTGCAAGTGGAGACAACATTGTCTTCGACTTAATTCACCCAGCCTTCGGACTTAAAGCTACTTTGAGTTGGCCCAGAACTCGCCATTCGTCATTGCACGTGTTGGAATACTACCTCGCAAATGAAGAGGCAACACCACTAGCACACGTCTAGCGCTTGTAAGTATTGTTTCCAAACGAACTGTTACCTGATTGGGATCCTTTTTTTGTTTTCTTCGGTTACCACCGGGAAACGAACCTGGGTGGAAATCAAGTATCTTACCAACTAAGCTACGGAGGTCGTCGTTGGAGTTGTGTGGTCTAACAATCGCTTGTATTTATTGAACATTTATTTCTGGTTTCAATAATGATAATTGCTTTTTCTTAACCCTTATTTAACGATTAATTCAATTCACTTGTAGGACGTTTCCGCACTTTTATGTACAATGGCATTCCTCGAAAAAATACTTCACGTCCCTTCACACCCTCAAAGCATACGAGGTATTGGTTAATAATCTGTTTATGTGTTTCCCGATGCGCCTAATTGACTGGAAGCGCGATTTCACCAATATCCTGCGCAATTTCCTCGGGTCGACCCGCCGCCACCATCTGTCGGACGGGGCCGGGCCGGGGATGGGCCCTGACATCCACCCCTCCAGAGGATCACCAATTGGACTATATATGCAAAAGAAGCCCGACCTACATTTTTATTTATTTAAATATCTAATACGCATGCCTCAACTCATATCTGATGCAAAAAATCAAGCAAATGAGATACAATAGGCTATCATTCGTTATCGAACATGATATCAACCATCCTGTGGATGAAAGACGTATGTGCGTGTATTGGTTTATTGTGTGCAAGCTCTTACATTTCAGTAAGCACACATTCTTGACAAATCAAACCCAAGGTTTCAATGGCAAGGGAGTCAATCTTCCATGACGAATGGTAGGTTTAATCTGCTACAGCGTTTCCTAAGACTGAGTTTTTTCATACAGCGCTATTTATTGTATTGTTTTATAACGGTAAAGAAATCAATAATATAATCAGAACTACAGAAAAAGATAAATTCAGATGTTAACTGACCAAAGAGTAAAACCAGCCCGTAAGTGAATCTGCGATCCTGGGGCGCCCGTTTGCTTAGCGTGAATGTTGAGTTGTTAGACCATGCTCACTGACAAGGAAACGGGATTTATTTTTTTTAAATATGATTCTGGTCTGGTTTTCACTTAGGGTCCATTAAAACATCTTTCTGGTTATTTGGAAGAGATTGCCACATTGTAATAAACTCGCCAGGTTAAATAAAAAAATCAAATAATATACGTCTTACAAAGCTAAATTCCAACTTGAAAAGTTTTTAATTCTTTAAAAGGCTATACGAAGTGACGGTGTATTTTCTCAAATATCTCAAAACGGGTAAAATATGGGCTGATGAATAATAAATATTAATGCCGATCTTATTTCGTCCAATAGCTGAATCAAGAGGCGCGACAAATTTTCGTTGTAAATAATTGTTTAATGTCTTAAAAATATTTCTTCATACTAGTATGTGAAATTCTTTCATTCTATGAAAAATACTCGTAAATTACAGGTGCAATATTTATTTAGACACTATTATAAAATATACTATACAATTGATATTCTAACTAACCAGACAAGACTTGCGTAGATTAGTGCCAATTGCTGGGTGACATCGTAAATTTCCAAAATAAAAAACTTAAACACACTCAAAGCATTAAAAAACAAATGAGAATGAAAACATTAAAACAAAATTATTTACAATGTCACCAGACTGGGAAAGAGGAATTAATTGGGCAAGGACAAAAAAATATGACCTATGGAGAAACAAATATTGTCATTGAAGAGAGATTTAGTATTTTTGAAGTTACTGTTTGAAGCAAGCTAATGAGGGTGAAAGTGTTATGGCAGCTGGTAACTGGTTCGAGTCCTTTATAACTTTATATCATCATTGGACTTTACTGATTAACTTAAAAACTTGTTTTGAGTTTGAACTTCTATGGATATATATATACTCAACTCGTAATTGTCAAATTTCTCAAGCCAGTCTTGATTTAATTTTATATAACGTGTTCACAAAATATTGTGTCGTATTAATCTTTCGCCATGCACAGTACCACCTGGCTGACCTCATTGCCATAAGGGAATCTCTTACGAATAGTTAGGAAGATGTCAAATAAGCAATTGGTTTTCTATTTGAAAATTATAGTATGATAGATTTTGCTGTCGAGACTCGCACGGTAACAGCGACTTCTCGTCGAACGTCTCGGGAGTAAAAGTTCTTATTCATACGATTTTTTTTCACGAATTCAATATTTCGCACTTAGCGAAAAATGTGTACATTCAATTTGATTTTTTTCCATATACAACGTTACTTGACAAATGTGTGATATTAAAATATATAAAAAATATATTGTTTTTCTAAAAAAATATATCTTTTCCGATTTTAGCTACAGGGTTTATCACAATTTAATACTGCTTAAAACAATCGCTTGTGTAATATTCAACAATTTTAATAGTGAAGTAGAATTTAACCTTAGTTTTAAATAATAAAGAAGGAATCTAATTTGGTAAGTGATCTTTTTATCATAGAAGATACAGAAGTTTGACAAGACCTAGTCAAATGTGGAACGGCCAAATATATTTAATTTTGAAAGAGGTAAGAGTGGAAAGCTTTTATTATAAGAGATTATGTATGGCGAAGTGTATGTGAGTGGCAAAAGAAAAAGGTGTCTGTCAAGATAAAATGAAGTGGATATCTGTTCTCTCAGCCTCCTTAATAGGGGCATATCGTGACGATGATTATGATGATCTGTTTACATTTTAAACAGATTTAATGAATTATTTGCAAGTGTTAAGCTATTAAGAATGCGCCAACTATTTTGAATATTTCCCAGTATTTGCATATTACGAATATATTTCCTTGACCAATTCAATGATTACAGATAAATTGACTAAATCTTCCGATATGTGATATTAACTAAGGAATCGAGTAGTGTAATATACTCGTGTGTGTGTGTGTGTGTGTGTAGTGCTCATATTCCTTATTTTTAGCGATGCTTTTTATAATCCCTTTCGATCGATGCGACAGACTGTCGGCGCTTTCCACGAAGGCCACCGCAGTGCCCTCGGCATGCGTCCACCCCGAGGCCGGCTCTGAATGCAAATAGTATTATTCTTGGTCGCCGCATTGGAGGTCAATGTTACTCCTCCGGCTGCTTATTCCCGGACGCTCCCTCCGCCTCGTTAACCCGCCACGGCATCCCGTGAGCATCTGCTGCATCAGGGAAATCCGGTCTCTCATCTTTCAGTTTGCTTGATTGCACATACCGAAGCTGCGAAACTAACGCAGAAATCAATGATTTTTCCTTAATTTATATTCGCTTATATAAGTAGCTCATCATATATTGATACCGTTTCGGACTTAAATTCGTGAGGAAATTTTTAATACAAGTTTATTGCGTACATGTTTAATTACATGGATGCGATTAAAATACATTTCAATGTATTTTGAATTTATTATCAGATTGTTGACATATATCATTATTGTTTTAATTTTTATTAATAGCGTAGTATTTATTCATCGTCAAACGATCATATTTTGACATTCGTCCTTTAATGGAAATGTAATTTAAAGCTAACACACTTAAGCGCTAACCCCTTTGAAATTTTAAATCCTACCCTTAAAATTACGTGACATCCTTGCTAATTTTCACGGCTGCTAAACACGATCCAAAAATCATATACAATTTTTTTTCACTATTCACAACATTTATAATTTACATCGTTTTAATGAAAAGGTGAACTGTAGAACATAACATAGTAAAAACATCGATATACAGAACCACTTCACTAGACAAGTCCTGATACGAAGTAGTCTCCATTCTTTAATTACAAATATTACATATTTTTTTCTTAAATACTGGGTTGAAATATTCACTCTGCGTGGTACTCCTTTACCATACTTAAAGCCCATCATACACAATTTCAACCGCATTGCAATCTCAACAACCACATCCAAGTCATGCCCAACAACTACTCATCACACGCTCTCATTCAGTCACATTTATTTATTTCATCCACGAACGATGTCAACTTTAAACTAATAATGTACATTTTTTAACAACTGAAATTGAAGCTTTCTAAAATATAAAATAAATGGAATGTACCGTAATGTCTAGCGGCATTCGAGTTAAATAAAATGTTGGCGATCATACCATGATATTGATATACAATGTATTGAAAATTTAAAACAAATAATTTATAATGATTATTAATTAAAAGTTAACGTGGCAAAGAAGATGTAATATTTCAACATGGATATTAGGAATAAATTCTTAGGCTTATGATACATATATATCTGTAATAAATACGAGTTTATCGAGGTTTCTTGGCTATTATTACCCGACAAATCAAATTGTGTCTCTCCTGAATATCAACATTTCGAACATTTTTATCATTGTTTTTTGGACTATTTCCAATATAATCGTGCGACCTAATTCCGTATAATTTCAAAGTATTTCTGCCTTCATATAATTTCAAGCATTTTTATTTTAAGATACATACTATCATATGTTTCCTATAAAATAAACATTCAACACGTAAAAACAAGTTCAACGTCCTTCAAAACACAAACTTCCAGGGCCAGGGTTCATCGGATTTAGGAGGCAGTCGGGATCACTGCTAACAGACAGCGATAACAGTGATTGACATTGTGACGCCCCAATGCCGGGAGAAGAAACGGGCGAGGTACAAATCCTATTCCGACGACAAATCCTAACTGAAGGCTCGTAATGGAAACATTCATTCTGAGCGGAAGAAGTCAACCGCGTGCAAGAATGTCCCCTTTTATCGACTCGATTCAGTTTTGGATTATTTTGGAATGATTACATGTCGCCATCATGACCCATCAAGTAGCGTGTTTTAGATTTCAGTGCATTGATTTAAAAAATGTCTACCAGAAAAATACGTCGTGTTATTTGATTAACTTGGAGAAAAACAAATAAAAAAATATTCAAAAAGGGCTATTAATAATATATTTTATTCGTATGATACCGATACCCTTTAACACACGAATAAGTGTTCCGATATATTGAAGAAGTCTTCGGCCCCATGCATCGAGTCTTCGGGCTTAGAACTACTTGAGTATGCATGAAGCTCGCGGTTCATTATCGCACGTATTGACCATTGTCAACTACACCGCATATGAAAAGGCATCAACTCTAGCCCACGTCTAGATCTTGTGAGAATTGTTACCAGACGAATTATTTTACCAGATTGGCACCCTTTTTTCGACTACCGGAAATCGAACCTTAAATATCCGGTTGAAGGTAAAGTGTCTTACTAACTAGGTCACGGAGGTCGTCATTAATAATAGTAAATGTATAGCTTTTATAGCGCTGTTTCACAAACAAACATATAAAGAACGCTTTGTTTTTCAATTTATACAACGTAAGCGTTACTTAGTTTCAAGTGGAATGGTCTCTGTAAATATATTTGAAACCGAGATGTTAATAATGAATCCCAGGTCTATTAAATTGTATAGACAATAATGATGGATGATAATATTCCTTGATTAGTGTAGAGCAGGGGTGGCCTAACATTTTTGGGTTGTGTGGATAAAGGGGCATTGGGTAAAGCTCTCGCGGGCAGCACGTGTATTTTTTTAATGAATATGCATATCAACATTTGAATGCCTAAAAACGAGATAACTGACTCTAAACGGTCCAAAGTCGAGCGTTTTACTACCAACCCTACCACACAGTCTTGATAGCTAGAAATAATAATTATAATTTCGTGAATTAGCATAAATGTGAAATAAAATATTTATTGTTTTAAATGGTAATATTTTTCAAATAAAATTATTTATGAAATAAATATGTATTTGTATTTTCTTTTTAATTTTTGTCTATAGATAAAATTATACTCCTATTATTTTGGGTCACATTTAAATAAGATTTAATATTTTGATGTAAATCTTCTCCGTGTCGGAAATTTCGAGTGTGTCGACATTATTGAATAACCATGTGTTTTTTGTTATTTTTTATGATTTATGAAAGAAAAAAAAAAGCTCGCGGGTCGTACTAAAAACCCTGGCAGGCCGCGGGTTGGCTATGTCTGGTGTAAAGCAATGATTGTATCGAAAAATAAAATATTTGTCAGTGGCAATGTACTCGTAATTAACCAGCGCTCAAATACCCCAAATAAACAGGCACAGTTTATTTTGAGTTTTATTTATTAATCCGAATTTGAAAAAAAATGATAAATTTGAAGTTATTAATCAAACGGGTTGCGGTACTGAGCGTAATGAATTTTGTAAACAATGTTCATAACAAAAGAATGCATTATAAACAAATGTTTTTATTATACCACATGCGCGAATTCAGACGTGGAAAGCTTTAAAGTTTTCTATCTGAATACGTCGGTATTTTTAAACAATTTAAATGCTCTAAATACTATACCCGGAAAGCGACTATTTTCTTTGTTTTATTTTTGTTCTGGATAATCAACACCGATAATTTTTGAGTACTTGGCTCCTTCATATTTCTACTTCAAAAATGTCTGCTTCATATTTGTACGTGTATACATACATTTAAATAACGAGTCAAAAAATGAGGACAATATTATCTTAATAGCAATTCATATCTACGCAGTAAAATTGACATACGAGGCATATTCAGAAACTAAGTGTACTGAATTTTTGTAGGTTACAATTTTTTTTATTTAAACAAAAAAATTACGTGGTTACCGTAGTACATATGTAAGCTATTTTTCGACATAGTCGCCATTCCTCTCAATGCAGGTGGTGAAGCGGGGTATCAACTTTTTTATGCCTTCCTCGAAGTAGTTTCCCGCCAACCCCTCCGTCCACTTCTCCACCTCCTCCTTTACCTCCTCGTCGGTTGAAAACCTTTTTCCACCCATGTGCAGCTTCAGGGAGGTAAAGAGATAGTAATCTGAAGGTGCTAGGTCAGGGGAATGCGCGGGATGGTTCAGGACATCCCATTTAAACGAGGCGAGCAGTTCCTTCGTGGCGTTGGCCGTGTGTGGTCTGGCATTGTCGTGCAGCAGGCAGACTCCCTTTGTCAGCATGCCTCTCCTCTTGTTCTGAATCGCCCTCCGCAATTTTTTTAGGGTCTCACAGTATCTTGCAGAGTTGATGGTCTCCCCTTGAGGCATATATTTAATTAAAATTATGCCTTGACAGTCCCAAAACACGGATGCCATGATTTTCTTGGCTGAAATTGTGGTTTTGAACTTTTTGGCGGAGGGTGAAGAGGTGTGACGCCACTGTTGAGACTGCCTTTTGGTTTCAGGCGTGTAGTGTGCAACCCAAGTTTCATCTCCAGTAACGATGGAGCGGAGAAATTCATCTCCATGGAGTTTGCAGCGCCTCAAAAACTCTTGCCTTTTTACAAAATTTCGCACTTGGCGGGAGATGGGTTTGACATTTTTCACGAAACGTGTTGTCGCGTCGACACTTCTCAACGTACTGACCTCAAACCGGTCTCGTTGCGGAGGGGAAGGGTCAGGCTACACGGAAGTGTAGCCAACATGTCGAAAATAAAATCCATCCGGTCGTGAGAGCCTCAGTACACTTACTTTCTGGATACGCCTCGTATATTGCAAATTATATTAATTTATAAATAAATACACATTCATTTGAATATCTTCACTCTTTACTTTCATCATTGTCTGTCAATGGATATATTCTAATGGAAGTAGGCGTAGTCAGTATTGCGTGCATAAATAAGTAGCCTCTCCCTTAAACTGGACGATTCAGTCATAAATAAGAGTTTATACCTGTGGGTAACAATTGGTAAAATTATTCCCCGAAGTATGTCGGCTATCTTCCCAATAATTTAATTTAGTTCTTTTTAGTTTTTTATTTCACGCCTACTATTCTGTCAACAACATAGAAAAAGTATATGCGTTCTTAATTTATTTTTATGTAACATACGAGTATAATAACATTTTGATGTTTCTGATCGGGTGGTTCATTATTGTTGATGATACCTTATTTCTTTATTTTTCCTCAAAACGTTTTTATTTTTACGTCACTTCATAGGTACGGTACACCAATAGGCATTATATATTTTATTTGTGTTATCATATTTTTATTATAATATTCATTTTATTTCAATGAAAATTATAAAATGGTTACGTATATATATATTCGTAACATTTCACCTAAGCACTTTCAACTCAAGTGAAAACGTGTTTTAATGCAACGAGTCAATTTGCCTCATTTACATTTCACGGTTTATGTATAAATATGTATTTTAAAAAAACCAACGCTGTTATACCACAACTTACTTATTTGGAGTTTTCAATTGATCTTAATGAGAATGGACATTATTTTATTCCATATACAACAGCATAAGAAATGTATTGCGATATGTTGATAATTCAATATCCGAGATCCCATTCAAAAGGGACAGCCTGCGAAATAAGATAATACTTATTGTCAATCTAAACAAAATAACATTTCTATATCTTAAATACACCATTTATATAGCCGTCTAAAATATTTCACAACCATCAGGCAACTGAAATCGGCGATTCCTGGTAAATATAACCCGAATTGATTCTGTACTTCGTTTAGTCATATTTCTGTATTTCTCTGTGACACGGTTACGTTCTTTGAATTTTAATGTTTTATGTCTTATATACACTTTCCTAAAAGTGTAAAAATATCACGTTATACATTTAAAATGGCCCACCCATGATACGATTGTATTTTACATTTTTATTACCTATTCTTTTTATCTTGATTCTGCTACCGGAAGAAACTTCCTCTATTTCCTTTTTGTAATATGAATGTTCGTATTCATAAAATATGATGTTAAGACTAAGACGTGTACAATCCTTTTTTTCTTTCTGGTTTATTTTTAAATTCACTTTCAATGTTTATAATTTATAATCTCCTAGTATCATATATGTATAAATGTACGTTTATGCATGTATGTAGTCATATTATATAATATTAATTATTAATCGCTATTTCGTTCTTTATATTTTAGTCTACGTATATTATGTAAAATGAATCTTCTAAAAATAGTTGTAATAAAAATTCCTCTGAATTTTTGAAATTTGGATGTAATACGTATACGAGCTTTTTAATGTACAATTTATTCAGTAAATAGAAGAGCGAGTGCGTGATCGTGTCACAATGTTTCACAATGCTTTGTAGCGCGGAAGCTGTTTTATCTTACAGAATCCCATTACTTCCATTTGTTCCTCACGACTTGCTTCCAATGGAACGATGGAACATTATTCAACCTTTCGAGTACTGAACTACTACTGCCATAGTTTAATAAAACTGGTTCAAGACGCTACATCTAGGTATCGAGATGCAAGTTTTATATTGAAGTAGATAACATAGAAACGGGTCAATGTATCAACTTGGTATGTTCTAACATAGTAGTTGACATGTTGACGCTCTTATCTATCTATAGTTAAACGATTCCGATATTTGGGCAATCCGGAATGAAGTTCTTAGCACTATAATCACCGCGTTCACTACCCCTCTCGTTCAGAATAAAATATTTGCCTGTTAAATTTGATTTCTGCTCCGGGGTGTAGATCTTCTCGAAATGACCTGTGGTCGATTACTGTCTCACATTTTATTTATATTATTATTATATAATATTAAATTGTAGGCAATAAAAAATCATTGATTCAAAACCCTTCCTTCCTCTTATTTCATATACTGACATGACCACTTCGTTTTAAAAAATATTAACGTCTTTTAAATAAATAAATATATGAAAACTTTATTGCTTGTGTTTATTACTCGTATACACATTAACACTTTGTACTTGTTCTTTTTTTAATTATCGCTGTCATTAATGAAAATCCTAATTGATTTTGAATGAAAAGCTATTGTATAATCACTTCACATTTTTGTCGTTGTTTTTATTCATCGTGTTTTAATGTAAGCTTTCTCTTAAAACAATACATTATTTAGTTTGAAAATGTAAAGTATTTTTTTGTTATGAATTGTTCGTTCAATAGTAGGGGCACTGCGTCCAACTGGAATGACTCGATAAAAATAATAATTGCAAATGAGACACGAGTATCCGGTGGCCGTGCGTTACGCATCATGCTCCCAGCTCACATATTGTTCCGACTGGATTTAGGATATCGTTTCTTTTTGAACTCGTATATATTCAATGATCGCTACTGGTCGGTCGGGTGGCATTAAGTCTATTAAATGCATCATATAATGTAAAAAAAATAATTTTACACATGGAAATATTTTTTTAGCGGGAGCCGGTAAACTGTTCATATGTTTAAGTAAAATTACTGCAGTGCTGTTACAGGTCACTGGAATTTACATTAGAAAGTAAAGTCACGTAGTAATGGAGAAAAAGCTCTCCTTGAAAATTCTTCCTTTTCTGGCGCTATGGCGCAGTGTGAAAGAACTAGAGTAACATTGCCAGCTCTATGATGATTCAAGATAATAAAGACTCAGGTGTATGATATGTATTTGACAAGGATTAAGGAGTTTATAAAAGTATGGTTTCCATCATAACTAAACTTATTTTATGTATAAAAGTAATTATCGATACTAGATTGTGACTTAACACTAAAAGAAAATGGAAGACGATGCTGTTTAATATTAAAAGAAAGCTTTATGCATCAAAGATACCATTCCTTAAGTTTAAGTGATTCTGATTTTCAGTCGGGTTAGAGGGGGCGCATTAAAATAATATTTTCTCTGGATTGATGTTTATTCAAAAAAATGTAATACGAATATGTACATGGAATTGATGACTGAATAAATGTATTTCACCAAAACATTCTAGTTTTTAGATAAGTCATCTTGACAAAAAATCTACTTTTCTTAAGGTGAACTTGAGGTGTTTTGGGTTAATATTTTCTATTGCGTGAATGGGCGTTTCATTGTGAAGTTTGGTCAAGCTCCGCCGGATACGGCGAAGAAAGAGCGCCGTGGCTTTCCCGTTTTTGGGCACGGTTCGCGGCGCGTGCTGTTATGTCACCCAAAACTAATTGTTTATGGAGCCGCGGATATGACGAGCCACGAACCCCCCCCCCCCCCCCTCCGGGGTCGATGGATCGGACCGAGTTATGAATTCAGTTCAGCGCCATATTGCACGTCAGGGAACCAAATGGGTTTCATTTTTGATACCTTTCCCCAGTGAATATCTTAATCCCGTTCTGAAACAATATGCAAATTCAATTTAAAACTCGCACTTTCGTACGCCTCATTTTTCCTGGAAGAAATTTAAACCGCGCTCGTTTCTCATGAAACTCAATATTAATCTTAAAGCGGGAGATGAGCTGACGAATTGTCTCAACATAACCCTCGATGGAAATATTTTCTGCCTCTACCACCGTGTGACAATCGTCTGTCCTTAGTTTTTCTCTCTTAGTTTTTATCGTGTCAAAATCAATTTTACCAACTTGTAAAAAAAGAGTGACATTCCATTATTTTTAAACGCTTTTAACTCTAAATATTTTCTAATAGCATCGTCTGTTATTTACTCGTTTTGGTACAACTGCCCATAATGACAGTTATAACGTGAATGTGTAAAATTATTAAGGTATAATGAAACATTAGGCCTCTGCTTTGTGTTTCGTTTGTCGACTAATGACCACTGTTCAGAGCCATTCGACTATACGGTTCGACGGAGCATAGAAAAATTTAATACTTTGGTTTTTTTCTTCTTAAGTTTTGATTAAAATCATTAGTAAAGTTTCACTGCCTATATTTTGTGGTGCTATTATCATTTATTTAAATGACTTAATAAGAATATACAGGTCGATTTTTTATGTACTTTCCGTCATTATTATAAATAAAGACGCAGTACAAAACATAGACTAAATATTCTTGGTCACTTCTAAATATGTTCATTTCAAGTAAACCTTACCTCATTATATTTTTAAAACAGACGGAGTACGGCAACAATTAAATGGTGTACGTGAATTGATTAAGTGATTAAGTAAAGCTCAAATAAAACAATCGCGCCATGGATATTTAGCCAAGATAGAGACCGACATCCGAAACAACCCTTCGAATCTTTGAAATCATGTAAAGAATAGAAAAACGAACAAAACTAGTTTAAAATCTATGAAACTGGGAGACCGTATAATCGAAGACCCCCAAAAGATTGCAGAAAACTGCACAATATTTTCAGTCTGCTACATATTTAACGTGAGCATAAATACCAATACATTTACCGTAAGCTGGAAGACGACCAGGGTCTGCCCTATCTTCAAATCGGGAGACCCGTTAGACTCTCACAATTACAGACCTGTAGCTGTTCTCTCTTTGCTTCCAATTTTTTTCGAAACTGTACTGTGCAACCAATTTAGCCACCAAGTTTCATCAAGACTTATTGGAAACCAGCATGGCCAAAACGATCAACTGTTATTAACCTTCTCTCTCACACAACAGATTGCGTCAAATTTAGACGAACTTTCACAAACGGACGTAATATATCATGTACAGACTTCCAGAAAGCTTTCGACAAAGTTGATCACGATATATTACTTAAGAACATCCATAAACTTGGCTTCAGCGATAATCTAATTAGATTATTTGCATCATACCTAAAAGAAAGATCTCGTCCGTAACAATCCGTAACAAGTCTTCTGTGGAATTCATCACTAGATCTGGTGTACCACAAGGATCTAATTTAGGTCCCCTGCTATTCCTCATGTTAATAGACGATTTTTAAAATTCCATAAGTCACTCGACATGTGTATTGTTCGCTAACGACTTGAAAATTTTCAAAAAGATCAATTCACCTCACGACTGTGCACAGTTACAGCAGGACTTAGACTCCCTAGTTTCCTGGAGTGAGCAAAATCATCTCCTGTTCAGCATTAATAATGTGTCTGTGTATCTTATAGTCGATTGTTTTCACCAATCCACCATCAGTATACTACGAGTATGATATACAGGGAGTGGCATTGAACAGAGTTTCTGAATTCAAAGATTTGAGCGCGTAACCTTTGATGTCGGACTCACGTTCGTCAACCATGTATCGCGTTTGATATCGGACTGTTACAAACTACTCGGTTTTTTAATGAGAATATCAAGAGAATTTAACAGTACCGATATCCTTCGAAACTTATATAATTATCTAATTAGAACCAAATTTGAATATGCATATACAGTTTGGGCTCCTCATCAGCTCAAATATAAAAACAATATGGAACAAATACAAAAAAAAAACTCAGATATCTAAGGTACAGAACAAAGGGTGATTATCCAAAATATGCTCACCTTGTCGAACTTCTCACGGTATGTAACTATAGTATAGAAGCCTCGAAACAAGAAGGCAAGAATCCATTGCGATATTCCTACTTAAGGTTTTTCAAGGTTGCTTTAACTGTCCCGCGATTCTAGAAGCACTATGTTTATATGTACCTAATAAATATAGCCGTGCAAGGAATCACTCTCTGGTCTTCTTACCAACTTACAGGACGAATATCATGGCTAAACACTCAGTCACGCGTGGTATAGAGATATTGAACCAACTGAATACGGAATAGAATTCTTCCGGAGAGTCGGGAAGCTGAGAACATTGAAACTTTCAAAACAAATTTTAAATGTTCACTTTTTGAGATTGCTGCAAGGAATTAGTAGTGCTTTTAGCAGTGTCTAAGAGACTACATCTTACATAGATCTGAATCAAATTGATTGAATTAAAATGTAAATTACTATTGTTACTTTTATGGATTTTATTTTAAAATACGAAGTTGTATGAATATGGAAAGGTGATAATGTGTAGATCTGTGCTTTTCTGCCTATCCCGCAAGGGACATGGCCTAATCATTTGTATATGTGTATTTTATATAGACGTCTAATTTTCAACTATTTTAACACGACGTGTGAATTACTTCACTTTGAAATAAATTTTTCCCATTTCGCTTAGCTTTACGAATTTATTATATTGACTTGTCAAAATCACCCGTGGCGCTTAATTTCTCTGTATTGTTTTAAATACGTGCACGTTAACTTCCTTTGTTTATTATGAACTCTTGTAATGAAAGCTCTACGTTTTCCCACCATATTTTCCAAGCTTACTAGCGAATTATGAAGTTTTTAGCGCTTTGTAATTGTAAGTATGGAAAAATTCGAATAAATGAAAGTGTATTATTAAAAATGAAATATTATATGATAAATTTAATCGTCATTATGACTTTCTTGCTCCATCGTGGAATAATAAATTTTTCATTGAGTTTGGATTCAACCCCGGATTTATTTATCAAAGTCTACTAGATCAGAATCAAAACCCTAACCATTGAATGATAGTATTACAAGAGAAAAAAGGTCAAGATAAATAAAATTACATATACAATCATAAAAAAATATTACAACCAGTTCACACAAAAATCATATTTAATAACAGTTAAAAACAATAATAAACACGATTAAAAACGACAAACCAAATACAGCTCACGGCATAGATACAACTGGATTGAGATGAGGAAAACATATACGAGTATAATAAAATAATTACAAACCTTCATATAAAAAACAAAAACGTCCCGAACAGACATTCAAATAAAATGATTAGGAAGGTTTTCGAAAATGCCGATTTTTTTAACAACTTACTGGCATTTTGTAAATCTTGCAACGTGTATTAAATTGTGTATTAAATTGCAACGTGTATTAAATCTTGCAACGTGTAATAAGTGTTCGGGCTATTTATAACTTAGTTGGTAACCTGTCTTTCAACCTGGGGGTTACGGATTTGACTCTCGTTGGAACCCAACTAGTTTTGAAAAAGATCCCAGTCTGGTTTTCACTTAAGACCTCTTAAATATTTTTGGCTGGTCGGAAGGGGTTGCCACATATCAATATGTCCGTCACGTTACGTTACACATACAACGAAAGTGTTGTATAATACAATACCATCGCTGAAGTAATTCGCGCCATCTTTCCACGTAGTTATTTTTTAAGGTTTTAGTTCTTGATATGATCTAAATATTATTTTAATTTTATGTGGATTAATTATTAAAAAAATTTCTTGTTACTGTAAAATCATGGAATTGTAACTTAGTTGCAATTTCTGAAAGACACGTTAACTTATTTTTGACTACTGGAATAAATACATTTTTAATCGAGATCTTTAGAGCTGATGGATCCTGTCTTCCTGGCCAATGCCGACTAGGATAGGGATGGTGAAGAGTTATCTGTTTGTCGCTTTCAATTGTTGCTCTAACTTAGTTTTTGTTGAATGTTTAGTATGTAACCCTGTTTTGGTATTACGAAGACTTCGTTTTTGACATAGTGCAAGTGCGCGTTTGAACTAAATCAAATAAAAAACGTCATTTTATCCCTATGATTAAGCATGTCGACGTGCACATTCCTCGTGAGCAATTGAATGACGCGCAATTTATTAATATAACTCCATGCTGGAGAATTTTACTGACGCGACGTTCCTGTTGGTAGCTACGAATGACTTCGCAAGATGACCAACCTGAAGAGCTCAAGTTTCTCGTCAGCTGTCTTTTAATACGTTTTTTGTTTCTTTTAGATTTCTTGGAATATTGAAAATGGTGTGTACTTAAATTGATTGTGGCGCGCGTCTGTGGTTTGTGCAATTCCCAGTCTGCTGGATATCTAAAAAATCAAAATTGTTTTATAAATATTTCAATCGTTGCAATATGCTAGAATGCTATTGTTTATTTTTATGTTCATTTGTAAAACAAACATAAAACTTCATTGCATTAGTTGTTATTCTATTCAGAAAAAATATTTATAGTAATATAACTATCATACTCGTCTCGTATGTATCTGAAATGCTCCTCCTCTCCTCCTGGTTGTGACTCCCGCTGTTGGAAATTCGCTTCGATCGAAAGGGTCACTTATACGAGCCCTAGACCTTTTGATGAACAAAGTTGCTCCTTCGACTTCGATCTGTTTCGATTTCGTAGTATGTTGTCTTATATGTACTATTTTTTTCCCTCATTGATCATTACTGACTACCTCCGTGCCCTGGTAAGACATCTGTATTCCAACTCGGGAGTTGCGGGATCGATTCCTGTTGGAGCCAATATTTCTTTAAAAAAAGGGTTCAAGTGTGGTTTTCACTTAAAACCCCTTACGCCTTTCTGGTTGGTTAGAAGAAATTGTCATATGACAATAAATCAGTCATGATTACTGTATACAATACAAATGTAATGCGATAGTATATATCAGATAACAACTAACAGTGCAATAAACCAGTAAGAATGAAATTTGACGACAATTGTTGATTCATTTGAGCTCACACTATTTGATGGATGTTACACCGAACCGTAGGGCACGCTTAGATTAATTTTTGGTTACTTAAAAAAGCCTGAAAAATTGATCAATATAAATGTTTAATTATTAAAGGAATTATATAAATGTTTTTTTTTTCAAGATGATGGAAGAGTTAAGAGGGATATCGAACAGCGTGTAGCGATATGAAACAAAGCCAATGTGGCACTAAAACATATAAACTCGAACCAGACAGTATCAAATTATATTAAGATGAAGTCCACAATAGTATTTTGGTGCCAACTTTGATATATGGGAGTGAAACGTGGACGTGGAAAAAGATAGAGGTGTCGAATAGGTGCTGTAGAAATGCGTGCATTGAGAATGGAGTAACAATGTATGACAGAATACGAAATGAAGTGATAAGGGATGAATGTGAACTTAAGGCTGATGTGTTAAGCAAGATGAACAAGTGTACGTTGAGATGGTTTGCGCGTGTGGAACGAATGAATGAAGGACTATTAAAACATATACATAGTGCAAATGTGAGTGGAATGAGTGTGAAGGAAAGTATGATTGGATCAAGTGAATGATATTCTGACAGAATGAAACGTAGTCAGAGAAATCTTGGAAGTTGTATGAATGTAGAAGAGGTTAAGGATGTGTGTCGAGATGGGAAAATATGACGCTCTGTCGTTTCCGCCTACCCCGATAAGGAAATGGTGTAATGGTATGTATGTACGAATGTTGTTTTGTGAAACTTTTATATTTAATGTCGTGTATTTCGAGAGAAACCATGCATTAAAAAATATAGTTTCTATTTGTATTAATAATTGGCAGCTTTAATTGCGATGAAAACTTCCAGCATACTTAAAAGTATCTAGATTAAAATGAACCGGTTGGTAAGTGCCGCGGCTGATTAAGAAAATAATTAAATACATCATTTTACTACAGGAAAGGATTCATCTTAACTTCACCGCCACGTTTTATGTTTGTCATGCCATAAGCAATTGACTTTTTTTATTCAGTTTCTTGACTATAGGTTACAAAAACGTGTGAATCAGCCTTTCGTCCCACGTCGTTGCGCTTCAACGTGACACATCGTAATGGATTCTTTAGCCATTAACTTCTTGAATCACAATGTCTAATACCGATCATAGTGGGGGTACTCTTAAAACATAGCCAAAATATATTAGTCTGGAGGATACGTAATAATTTTAAAACTTTTGAAACCAATTAAAAGGCATCGTATCTTACTTACAAGACTCCTAGACTTGCGTATGTCAAAAAAAAAACAAATAGCTTTGTGTTTCACTAGCGTATACTCCTTCATAATAGGTTGTCCGGAAAGTAGTTTTGTATTTTTCGGATAGATGTCGTTGGGGCAAAATTTTCGTTTCTAATTTCAATCCAAAGTGGTAAGTTTATATATTATTATGAAAGGTATTCAATTGTTTAGCGCATTTTCGGCCATATTCACCCGAACTGCTTGAGAAGTTTTTTGGTGTTATTTTAAAGGTGCAACAAAATAAGTTGTTTATCGATGGTTTTTGTAACTTCAAAGGAAAAACTGCGACACAAACAAAACATATATATGTACTGTGTATGGCGTGATTGTGTGTGAAATATGGTTTGATAAATCCGTGACGACCTCCGTGGCCTAGTTGGTAAGACGCCTGTCTCGTAACCTGTAGATTACGGGGTAAATCCCGTTGGAACCCAGATTAAAAAAAAATCCAGTTTGGTTTTCATTTAAGATCTCTAGAACATATTTCTGGTTGTTTGTACTGTATATAATGAAAGATTAATACAATACAAAACAATGGTGATACAGCACTCGAAGACTGTGCCCGCTCTGAAGGGCAATTACCACTAATGACAACCAAATCAAGGCTTTTATAGAGAAAAAGCAGCATTTTTACATTAGATATTGAAAATATTGAAAATCACCGGCCACCAGCATTTGGTACTACTTTGTGTTTGAATTTTACCCAAAAAAACGAGATTATTTCCGGGACAACCTATTACACCACGGCCTATAACATTATTCAAGAGAAACAAAGAGCTACATCGTTTTCGAAGTAAGCTCTTTCTCTAACTATAAGGCTGGGAAGTAAAATGTTTAGAATTTTCAAATTAATTACATGTATGTAGTCTGTAAAACTAGTTACGAGTACATACGTGTATATATATATATATATATATATATATATATATATATATATATATATATATACTATATATACATACCATTATGCCGTTTTGTCGGAGTTGGTAGAGGACAGAGCGAAACATTTTCCTATCGCGATACACATGTTTCGCTTCCTACACCTCGTACAACTACGATCTCATACGATTTTTTACATTTCATTCACTTGATCCAACCATACTTTCCGCAGTCTTCCTCCAACACGCCTCTCACTCACATTTGCATTCTATATTTGTTTATTAGGCGTTCTTCATTATTTCGTTCTATACGCTCAAATCATTTCAGTGCTCTTCATTTTACTTAATACATCAGTCTGAAATTCATACATCAGTCTGAAATTATTCATACATCAGTCTGAAATTATTCATAATCATTCACACATCAGTCTGAAATTCATATTTTGATTATTTTTGGTTCGAGTATATATAATTGGGACTTATTTAATTTTATTGTATTAAGAATAAAAAATGTGTATTATTTTATAATAAGTCTGCTTTAGTTCTAAAGTCGATTATGGAACACGGTTTATTTCTCGCTATATCAAATTTATCCATTTCCTTTGGTATGTGATGTGTTTAGTGTCCAAATTCACCAATTCTCGTCACAGCCGCTTTGGTATTCCGGTGGATATCTGATTTGCCTCGCGAACAATCTAGACAATTGGAGCAAAAAAAATGTATGATATCCTTTGCTTACCTTCTTGAATTAAATTCATCTTTATGATAATATTAATAACAAGAAGAGAAATTCAGACGGAAAACGGGCTTGATCGTTCTCACAATCTGTCCGAAGCGTTCGCATTGCTCATCAATCAAATCTTAATGTTTTAACTCGCTAAGTTCCAACAATATCTTAGGTTATGAGTACTTACGACCGACGTGTTTCCATGATACATTACCAGTTCAGACCTCCAATTCCAGGGAAAAGGTACATTTCTCGCATTCCCGAATGATACGAGTATTATTACTGACACATGATGATGTGATAAGTGGCCGCCACATCTTCAAATGGCCACAATCCGGATCCGGGCGTCAGACGGGAGCGGGTGTCTGCACTCGCGGCTCGCGCCCCAGCATGATTGATATATTTCGATCAGCAGCCCTATAATTTATCGGCGCTCCCCTCCCTGGCTTCGCGGGACAGCTGCGGTAGCCGCGCGCCCCCGCGTCGTCCCCACCGCGTCGCACGTCTGCTGGCTAGTTTGTATTGTGCCCCCCGTGCCAAGCCGGCATGCACCAAGCTCTGCGTTTGTGTCGTGTTTACTGGCCAGTGCTAGGCGTAGTCCCACATGTGTGAAAATTGTTTATTTATCGAACTCGCACAGAAAAATTAAAAGAGATTGAAGGACTTATTCCATTATATGTATATTATGAAAATTTGTTCAAATATACTTTAAATTCCAACTATATTTTAACATTAAATTTAAACACAATTTTAGGATTGTATTTTGTGAGACCTAAATGCTGGATAAAACTTTTAATCTTCTTTAGATATGTCATACCCAATGAAGTTTGTGAGATCATGACACTTGATTATCTACATTATTTTTTCTTAACCATTTTATGTTAATTAGATGAAAGTATAAGTACATATCATAATGCACTAATATAATTTCATCCATATTTTACTTTAAAAACGTCAGAAATATTCTTTACTTTTTACGCAATCTTTATCGGAAATTGTTATTGGAACTCTGATTATGATGGGAATTGCCGATAAGATAACCAATTAATATCAACAAACAAACGTACATGAAAAATCTCGTAACTTAATACATTTTATCTGATAACTCCCAGTATTACTTTTAGTCACTAAATGGCGCCAGTAAATTAATAGCTTCAGAAAAAACAAATAAAAATATCAATACTATATTTAATGTATTGTTATACTGTATGTTCCATAATACTCGTCTTTTGTTATGGATTTAAGTATTAGACCTCCTCTTGAATCGGCCGCTTGAGTGCATTGCACACATTGCACATATGAGCGTGGCGGTGGCGACCCTATTTGATGATGCCTAATGCTGTCGGCAAGGTGATCGATGCAACGGACTTTACCCCCCGTATCATAAAATGATTAAGTTTAGTCCACTGAAAGAAGTTAAAAATCGTATATTGCCGATTCTTATCCAATACATTGTTTTTTTAAATACTCGTGTGATTCAACAGGTTATGATTCTTTAAAGTTTTTAATTGCAACAATTCATTCATGCAAATTGTGAACAATTTGCATACAGTACAATAAGATAAGAATTACAAACTTCGCAAATAATACGGAGTAAAAAGTAGGTGAAATTTAAGTAGCGTTAATTTTTATTTGCATTTTTCTGTATTTTTTTTTAATTAAAATTTAAACAAATAGTAATTTTTTATCACTTTTTCTTTTTGAAATGGAAAATGCTGGCGCTTGACGACATTTTGTGTTGTTAAAAACGCGAACAGATACTTATTAAGAATTAAACACGAAATCTCAAGTTTAAGTTAAATGTTCAGTATCAAGTAATATAATTTTTAGTAAAAATAAATTTCCTATTATGAAAAAAGTCTAGTTATTTGTTATCATGTAGGGAAGAACCTAAAGGTAGCAATTTTTCCAATAATTTCATGATGAATTCGATTTATAAACTTTTCATGCTGACTGTTTTTTTAACATTTCACTCGTTTGTCGTGTGGGTGCAAATTGCGGCGTAGCAAGCGGCGCATTCGTGCGTTTTGTGTCAAACTACAGAAATCTAAATATTGTGAACTATTCTTTTACAACATTCTTTGAATTCATCGCGTGTTCCACGGTATTTTCTCGCAATGGCGATGTTAGAACATGTATCGTGTCAACACAGGAATATATTTGCATTAGAAAAAATAAATAAGGTAAAATTATATAGTTTTACTTTGAAATAAAGATATAATTTACGTTAAAGGGAGTTATCTTTTTATTAAAGGTGAGAGCAGGAATCATCCTGTGAGTGAGCGGGGATTGTCGAATAATAATGAGCGAATTGTTTGAAGAGGCTTGGTGACGTTCGTTTCTGGACGGTAATAAACATGATATACGAGTATTTCATCTAAATCCAGGGATATGAGCTAAGTGGCTAACATCAAATCCATATGAAATTGCTATTGATGCAATCTATCTCTAGTATTATCCATAGTATCATGTATAAAGTAAAAATATAGACAAGAAAGATGGGACGAAACATGATACTCGTATATCCCTTCGAGATGTGCTGTTGGAGGCAGATGACAGTTTGTTATCCTATGGACCGCGAAGCACACCAACGTCTCGGATCATCCAAGAGTTAGAGATTACCGAAAGGTTTTCAATAACTTGTAGTTGTAGTTGTGCAGTTGCAACAAGTTGCAGGCATAGTGGAGGACCAGGACCAGGACCACGACGCTTAGCATTGAGCACGCGATGAAGAAGAAGAATACCATTTGTAACAAATTATTTTTCTAGTTATTAAATAACTAAGACAACTTAATAAATAACAAAAATCAAGCATATAGTTACAACATGGAAACGAAGAGAGTTGAATGTCTGAAGTTACGATGACACATCAACGAAAATGATGTCGGAAGTCTAAAATGAGTTTCTGAAGATAGTTAATATATGGAAACGCTCTCTGTATGGTAAGCTCGGAAATAAACCAAGATGCATGTCGAGATGTGGTAACCCCTGCGAATAATGGTTTGTCCTATAAATTACTACGTTAATTACATCTACAAAACCATTTTATCTTTACATCGTGAAGGTGTAGTCGATGGACTTTTTAATAACCTATACGAGTACACACGTCAAGAATGCGCCTTTGAGTGACTGCTCAGTAATGGCGCTCTTGTTTATGATTATTGTAATGAGTAAGTCATCATACAAAAAATGTTGTAAATAATTTTAATGTGATATAACATAATATGCATACATACACGCCACCATGCTATTTTCTTGTCGGGGTTGGCAGATAAAACAGAACGCCAAATTTTCCTACCACGACATACTTTGCCTCTACATTCCTAAATCTTATACTGTTTCTTTAACTTCTCACATTTTGTTCTTTGAAATGCATTCACTTCTAACTAACCATATTTCAATCGGTCTTCATTTGTTACGACTGTCACTCACATTCGCATTGTAAATTTGACCATCACTCTTTCGTTTCTCATTGGTTCCTTATATTCAAACCTCTTCAGCGTGCTATTTTTCATCTTTAACACATCGGTCTTTAATTCGGATTTATCTTTATAATTACATTTCTTTGTTTGTCATACATTGAGGCACCACATTTTTTTTCAACACACGTATTTCCACCGCATATAGACATCTCTTATCGTTTTTCCACGTCTACGTTACTCCTATAAGTACATCAATTTTGGCACTATCATTTTCGCAAATCTCAACATTTCTTGGTTCGAAAATATTATGTTACGTTCGAATTCATAGTAAGACTGGAACATTAAATACTAAATCGCAATTATTTTTTATTTATGCTTACTACTTAATTTCGTACAAATCTGTCGTAGCTTCCTTAAATAAAGGAGTGCAGTGCCATGGTTTAATTACATTGGAGCGTATGAGGTCTAACAACATTATATCCATGAAATTTTAAGATTATAAATTATTATTTAATATTTACGCCGGAACATGATGGTCGGGTCTGTGTCTTTTAGGGCATTTTAACTTATCGTAATTCGCCGTTTAATATATTTTTCCATTCTACATTAAATTCAAATATACAAACGATGTTTATACGAATAAATATACTTTATAACTAAATGATGAAGAGTTAGCAGTGACGGCTAGTTTCTTTTCGCTAAACCAAATCGATCAGCCGTATTTCAAGAGTAAGCTTCCTGAAATATCTTATGACGGCATTCGTCCATTAACGCTTCCTTCTGACAGATTATTTTGGAAACGAAGTGTTTTTCTCAAAAAACATACTACCATTTTGAAGGACATTTATATCTGGACGATGCTTTAATGAATGTAAACACGAATTAACAAATATCCTGCAGCTTTCTTTGCCAAGATTTTTTACTTGTAGCTTTTTAATTTTCCGCAAATCCATCAACACTTAAAATGTCGTAACTCAAGTAATCGCCAAAGAACGCGATTATCCGCTCTCTTTCTGTCGAGCTATCAATTGGTAACATCTTATTTTGCCCAACATAATATATTATTTGTCTATTTTTTTGTGGAGTTCAAAACTTAAAGGGTCTCGCTGATGATCCAACCGAATCGGATGACAAGCATATGTAAGGCAAGACATTGTTTCAAGACCAAATTGTGTGACGAATTGCGTCGGCAGCAATTGGATTCTCAATATAGGTTATATTTTGTTTAGGCCAACAACGGTTATCACACAATTTGTCACACAGACTGTCCACAAATCATTTCTTACCTGATCTTTCTGGAATTGTATTGATACTCAAAATAAAGATATGTCAAATATAACTTATTTATTGTTTCCTTGATCTGTGACGTTTTTTTTGAAGGATTATGCAAATAAAAAACAGGAATATAAAAATATTTGTTTGCGTATTTGCTTAATGTTCATTTTAGTCTTTCCAAATCTTGTTATTTTCGGATACATGTTATTTGCCGTGATTTTCGATTTTGTGACGTTATAATTGCGCTCGTGTATTAATAAAATATATTGCATTCGTCTCAATCCATAAAATTGGGATTGCGCAGCAAATTGATCGCGGAAGTTCTTGTGTTTGGCAGCCCTAGCGTGTTTATTGCGCAACTCATAAAATTGAAAACTCCGTCGTTTGTATTTCGAGTCTCAAGTCAAAAATTCAACAACACATGTTTTATTACGTCGCAAGTTAGGTAGTTAGGTATATAAACTGTGTTTTTATGAATCAACAACCCTCGGAATATGTCGATCAACTATTCATTTAATAAAGAGAACATTGTAGCTGGGACTGCGTAGTTATGTTTTATAGAAAATTAAGATTTCATTGTCGAAAACCATTGTCAAGTATCATTCAGTATCTTAATAGTCGGTTCTAATTGAACGTATGTATGCAAAAAAAATCATCCATATTTTTATTTATTTTAAATATCGAATAAATATAGATCAATCTTGTGTGGGGAAAGTATCAAACCAGTGAGTGTGTTTTATGCTTGAATTCTGGATTTAAAAAGGGCTAGTTTGTCCAATCCACTGATATTTTTGTAAAACTTCAAGGGTGTGTTTTTTTTTAAATACATTCAAATGGAACGATGTTTGTAAGTTTAAAACTGGGACTTCATTAATCGATAACACGTCCAATATTCACTTGATCTTTGGCAATTATCGGCAATGTTACAAAAAATAGCACTCGGGAATATATTCAAACTACGAGTTTGATACGTGGGCTCAATAATGAGACACTTTAAAAAGCATTATGAGGGCTGGTATAAATAATGAACAGGTTTGTCATTAGTACTAGATGTTGCCTTAGACAAGTGGCAAATATATCGTGATTCTAATCATCCATTATTAAGAATGTTGTCTTCGTATTTACTCGTCGTTCGATGAGCATTTTGTAATCGATCAAAAAAAAACATGTGAAATAGTCTTTAACTGACACTCGATGAGACAATCCGGCCTAAGTTTATTTAATATCGTATAAAATTGTACTAAGCAACTTATGATAAACCAAGTGTACTGACCGTATCACGAAAATCCTCTAAAGCATTTTTCATTAGGTTTTTATTAACGAATTTAAGTCTGCTAAAACTTCTCTGTTAAAATGAAATGAGGTGTCTTTGAAGTACGAAACATATTTTGGCACGTACTTAATTACTGCATGAAATGGGAGGAAAAGAACTAATCCCATGAAAACAAAATTTAGAGCATTTTAACTAGACGTGTATTGCCTATTTATTACCCGGACATGGAATAGAATTTTGTTAAATTATTCTGCGTTGCCTTCTGTTGAGTAATTCGAATAAGGGTTTTTAAAATCGTCAAACATGTATAGTTCTTTTTTATTGTTTTTCTCCACCGGTTTTCTCCGAGTATCGTCTAATATGTCAAAATTATAAATTTATCGAAAATTAATACGAGTATGTGTTGTCGAATCGTTACATTTACATTATGGATGCAATTAATTTAAGTTGTCTGGCATAGTTTATCTGCCTTTTTTTGTGCGGTTCTAGTTACATTATTCTCGGAAGTTTGATTTGTATGGTGTTCCCTTACGACCTCGCGAATTGTCAGCGCAGGATATTGAGCATTCCTCGCTGTGAAACCAAATATGTATCTACTGAATGAATTACATTATCTGTTTACGGATTCCAGAGTCGTGAGTAATCGGATATGCTTTTGGGCGTATAATGCATGCTGAATGTAAGAAAGTCATTATTAAAATAATAATACGAATTATTAAGGTCGTACGAGGTGCCACATTCGGTGGCTTCAATTATAATAATATTGGAACGCAGACAGTTATTAAATATTTTGAATGTAGATCACTATTTGCTTTTATATTTTCGTTTCTGTATTCCATATTCCCATTACTTAATCTATTGCTCCAATGAGGAAGTCCGTTTATGTGTCTAGGCTTAGTAATATCCCGATATTTCCTGGTGTCATGCGGGTAGCGTTGATTAATCACGTTTAATATTCCGGACAGGAACTAGTACTTGATGTCGGATTAGTGTATAAAATCTGGCATCTAATTCGGAATACCTTCTAGGCATATAGTTTTAACATGTATTTTACTTTTTTATTCTTGTCAAAGTTCAATTTGCCCCCGCAAGTAAAGTATATTATGATTCAGTGATGAATTGTGACAATTTCGACGATTTTGTCTTTTTCATTAACACAATATATGGCTCAGATTTCTTGATTACTTTATTGTCGTTTAGAGCAGGGTTGCAACATTGTGAGAGCTGTTATACATTTTTTTCATTTTCATCCAGTTTCAACCTCTTTTCACTGTCGTTATATACAGTACAATCTGGGAGGCTTATGTGACTATCTCTTCTAACCAACTAGAATACTTTTAAATAAGTTTTAAGTGAAAACCAAACTAAATTTTTTTTAAATATTTTTAGTACCAACGGGAATCGAGTCTGCAGCCCCCAGGCTGGAAGACAGACTTCTTAGCAACTAGGCCTCGGAGGTCTTTAGGTTATTCTGGGATGACCCTCAGTTTTAGGGGAAAATCATAATGTTTATTAAGACAGGTCAAAACTAAAATCGATTGATTTCAGTATTGAAATATCATATATGGTACATACATACTGTGAATGCATGTTCTCCTTAGCTCCTTGCATAACAACCGCAAGGATCTAAACAAATCACTGAAGCATGCATTCATACTCTGATAAATCCGTCGACTTCACCTTGTTAATCAGTGTTGAATTCCAGCACATTGAAGGGCTGGATTGGATTATACTCGTATTTTAGAAAATCAATAATGAAAAATGAAATTTATTTCTTAGTCCTTAGCTTTAACGGTGAAGTAATGACATGTTACCACTTCATCTCTGTTCGCGATCTTGCGGTATAAGCAGATACTGGATACGACACGATATTAGGTTCGCGTGAATATCCAGGGAATAACTGATACATATTTTATAAGTATATTTATTTTTTCCAATTGATAAACACATACTCGTATATAATATTTATACATCGCTCTTAATGTTCAATAGACAGTTTTTAGCATAATCGGAAATTTAATTTTATTCCGTACTTTCGCTTATTTCATGTATGAAGCTCGGTCATGTTTGATTTCTAATCTCATTATTTTAGTGCTTTTTATAAATTTATTATATATAGTTTTGTGCTGTGTATATTATTTATGTATTATTGTACATTACTCATATTTTATATACGATTCATTACCATTATTACCCACGTCCACGTCCCTCTAGCAGGGTTGTCCAATATAGTACGAGTAGATATTATTCTATTCAACCCATGGATGCTCAGTATTGTCAAACACAATCTTATTCATTGTTTTTATTTTACAATTAGTTTATTCTTAGTTTCTCTCGGTCTTCCTTATTACTAGTATTGACCATACGAGTATAATCCGTTTGTTGGTCCGTAGGTGTGATCTATGCCGTTATTATGCATATTCATAATATTTTAAATAGGTTCTTAATTATTGTGATAAATTACGATCGTTATATTTGTTGCACATGATAATGTGATCGATCGATGACATTGAGCCGAAAAACCACACGATATATTCTTCCATCGCATAATTAATCGATTACTAAACAACATACATTTGACAATCATTTTGAAATTTCCTTTTTTTGTGTATATATTTTTTTTAATACTTTAGGTTTTTAGTTAACACAACGTTATAAAAATAATACTCTGCTTTTGTCGAATGAACGATATTGATAAATTTTTGTGAACAGTGGAATTAATCGCTGAAGATCATTCAAATCATAACGTTGTTTCAAAAAGTTTTTCCATAATTTAAACTCGTAAAATGTGGTATTTTGGTTAGGTTTCCGATATCCTTGTATAGGGTTTTTTACGTCGTCCTTTACTGTCCATGCAGCGAAACTCTGGAATTAGTTACAAACCAATGTTACACTCGCTCCGTCCTTGGCATGCTTTAAGAAGCGACTGAAAAAAAACTTAATTTCTAGTCAGTAATATAACGTGTTTCATTCCTGATTTTTTTCCTTTCCTCTTCCTTTTCCTTTAATTAATGATATCTCACTTTATATGAAAAGGAATGTTCGGGTGAAAGTCCGTCTTTGTGGGCATATGCTCATGTATGTGATTATGGATTTCGTGGGGATGGATAATCATTTGAATGTTTTTTGCGACCGTGTAACTTGCTTCATTTACTTTTGTCCGGTTGGTTGGAAAAGATTCCCGCCAGGCAATAAGCCCGCCAAATTGTATTTGCAATAAATGTGATAAATAAATAGGTTTTAAGTGTAACATACATGATTGTGTGTGTGCGTGTAGAGTAGAGCGCTATCAATAACTTCTAACAATTTTGTTTTTTTTTTTTATTATTTGGTAACAATCGAGTTTATTCAGATACTCGAGATCTCTTTCAGACAAACTACCTCCGCTTTCATTTTGCGCGGTATAATTTGTTTAATGCAATCTGTTTGGTTTTCGGTCTTTCAAGTCTGATTGGCCTCGGTGTGTTTGGAGACAGTCCGGAAATAAATCATTCAGAGCAATATTCACCACCTTGAAGTTGTCGTTCGCAGTACAAGAAAGGAGCTCTCTCACTCAATTATGCATCTAAATTAGCATAACAATATCGTATATCTCGGTAGAATGTCCGTGGGCAGCGTAATTTGGAATTGCAATTGGGCGTCGTGTCTGGCTCTGGCATCGAGTTGGGTGCAGCCATGGAAGTCGGCTTGTGTGGGCTATCGGGCGTAGGGGTTCCAGGGTTTCGGAGTAGGAAACGAGCGCCATTCCTCCGACGTTGTTCGCCTCTCGAACCGATTGTTGCACACACGGGAAAGCCTCAAGTTTGACATTTCCAATCATCATTGTGTTGTATCATTGAGCGCGGTGGTGCGTAACGACAATATAGACGTGTGACATTCTCGATCGCATTGGTTGTAACCCTATACACCCGCCTGCTTACCAGCCGATTGCGTCTCGCGTCTCTTTGAATAAAAATATTTTGATAAAAATGCGAAAATAAATCTGCGTCGAAAAATCTATATAAATTGCGCCCTGCAAGCAGTGCTGTGCTCAGTATCGATAGACACTCCAGTGGTCGCGCGTTCGCGAGGGAACATCCCTGTTGTACGAGTAGAATACGACTTGATCTAAATCCGAGCGATTGTTGTCGATTTCTTGTGTTTTTGCGTTTACTTGAAACTTTATTCTCAAAAATGAGTTCGTTGGAGGTACATAGTGTTTTTGCTTTATTTTTTCGATTTAAAAGATTTAATATACGGCTGTGTTATAATATTAAAGTGAATTTGTTAAAATTATGTGATAGCAATTAAAGAATCATTGATTATTTAATATTTTTTTAATTTTCTAGTTATTTTTTTTATTTTCAACAGTTAGCAAGTGGCGTGTTATTTTTTTTTTTATAATTATTTTTTTCAACTTTTAATGTATGATAGTATTTTCCAAAAATAAATAATTGGCAATAATTCTATTGATGTTCAAGTGCATTCACATTTCCCCACTAAGCAATTAATTATATTTGGTGTTTTTATTTTAATTTGTTCGATTATTTTTTTCTTGTGTATTCGAATTATAAGGTTCATTTGTTTCAGTTTGATGTATTACTAACAATTTATGCAGTAGTTAAGTTTTCTTTTTCTATAAATTATTTCTATTTAAAACTTATTTTTATTTTTCTGGCCATTTATGTGTTTTGTGCCCTCTTTAAAATTAATTTTGGTAATGCTCTAACATTCTTTTGACAAAGTATGTGAAATAAATTTATATGTAACTTTACGGAATTATCTATTGAATTGCGTATTCGTTTTAACAGGGGCTTGATGATTTCGAAGATGATTAAAATAAAAGTATCCACATATATAATACACACCATTACGCCGTTTGTAATGACATGGAATTGCCTGTGCCTATCTCGACACACTTCTTTTGCCTCGTATATACATACGAGTATACACATATAAATTTTCTCTTACAACTCCTTACCTTTTTAAAAAATATATTTAATTTGTCCATCAATACTTTTATCGGTCTGTTTTCAACCAAAAATATTTTTATGTATTGTGCTATAGTATCAACAAATTTTCATTAAAAACAATATAATTTTGAATAAAAAACAATTTCAAAAAACAAAAATAAAATTGAAACTTTGTATGCTATTTTCAAATTTCATAGATTTTCTGTTTTTTTTTTGTTTCTATAGGGGAATTCCATAATTTGATATTTTAAATGTTTTTGTCTTTGCCAATTGTTGATTTATACAGATATTACATAAATAATGTTATTTAATAATACTCGGATTTCTCTGTGAAACTAGTTTTTTTATTTATTGAATCGATTAAATATATGAATTTCATATAAATCATGATTTTTAAACTATAATAGAACCAATATAAAAATATATTATGTACAAATAATTTATTGGAAAAAATCATCGATCGTTATTTTGAAATATCAAATAATATGCGTAAATAACATATGCTTGTTAAAAAATTGTTTAGATTATGACTGTGGTGTACGAAATCCATAAAATATATTTTTAATACTTATTTTTATATAAAATGCATATATGAAATAATTTAATAACAAATTATTTTTGTTATTTTCAGGGTGCTGATGCTGCTCCCGTTGGTGAAGTTATTGTGAAAAGCGAAGTAGTGATTGCTGAAAAAGAAGTTCCAAAAGTTGACGATTCTGAAAAAACCAATGATAAGGAAGCTGAAACTCCTGTTACTGAACCTCTGACTAATGGAAGCAGTGCCCCTGAAACACCTAAAGAAGAAGTCAGACAAAATGGAGATGCAGCATCTGTCGAGCAGCAGCCTAGCCCAGCAGAAAGTGTGCCAGAAGTGGTCACTAAGGTTCCGGAAGAACCGAAAGTTGAAGAGAAGGTGGAAGTATCTGAACCAGTAGAAAAATTGGAAGCAGCAAAGCCAGCAGAGAGTGTACCAGCACCAGATGTTGAATCTTTACCCATCAATGGTTTAAAGATTGAAGATAGCGTTTCTGAAGAAGTAAAGCCTCCTGTTGAAGAAGCAGCACAGCCAGAAGTTCAAAAAGTTGAGGATGTAATAACAGCTTCCGAAACAGTTGCAGAACCGATTGAAGAAAAATGTGCCGTAATTGCAGATGCAGAGGTTTGTGTTGAAAAGGAAAAGTCTGAGGCGGTGGGGAATGTGGAGGTGGCTCCGCCTCCTCTTCCTTCAAGTCCTCCGCCCTCTTCCCTCACTATGTTTGCTGAGTCGACCATGGCACCGCTAGTAGACACAAATGTAGAAAACCTGCCTGTTAATGTAGAAGCTTCTATTACCTCTTCTCCTTTGGCTCCCACTGTCGATGTTAAGGATGATGTGCAGTCAACACAGAGTGATTCGGTTCCACCACTCGTATGTGAAATTAATCCTGTAAATAATTTGCCAACTGCTTTGCCTAACAAAGAAGGGGAAGACAGTCAATCTTCTCTTGTTCCTTCTTTACAGGAAATAGCCCCTGAATACTCTGATGCTTTATTGCCTAATGAAAAAGATAATTCTTCTTCAGATTCTCTCATAGAACCAGCAATAGTTAAAGAAACAAGTTCTCATGAAACATGTGAAAACCCTTCTCTTGTAGAGAATGTTGCTGTAGTGTCCTCCAATGAAACAATTTCTCCTAATCCTGAGCAAATTAAAGAGATTCCTTCTTCTATTGATTCTCAAAATGATATTCCACCTGCCTTGGCCGATACTGTTGATGAAGTGGTTGTCCAAAAAGAGGATATTGGCTGTAACTCACCTGTAGACCTTCCTGATCCCTCAAATATTAAACCTGAGATATCCTCTCCTGTAGAACCTGAAAATCCTATAAACATTAATAGTTCTGAAATTTTGGAAACAATAGAAAAAGCTAATGTAGAAGTTGCTACCTCCTCCAATGAAGTACTTATTGCTAGTGAAAAGTCATTGGAAAATACAGATGGTAATTTACTGAAAACTGAAGAGGTTTCTATTCCTTCTGCAGATGAGATAGTTCATTCTAGCTCGAATACTGATTCTCCTATCCTCCAAAGGGTTCTATCGGACCAGGATGTTTCTGAAACATTCGCTGAACCACCTTCAGATTCTTTTCCACCTCCACCTCCTCCCGAGTCTTGCCCTGAATCAATTACAGAACTTTCGGCTTCCGAATCCTTACCACCTCCCATGTCTGAATTTTCCGTTCCTGACACAATTCTTAATAGCCCGACATCTGAAATAGCAGAATTACCTTGTAAAGATGAAACCTCTCTGAAAGCTGTTAAGGTTCCAGAGGTTGAGGATTCTCAAGAGACGGATTCATCGGCCAAAGCAGAAGTACAATACACAGATACCGCACCTGAATTGAATGGTCTGCCACCTGTGGAAGCGCCGGAAGCCATTTCATTACCTGTACTGGACTCCGCTGAACAGCAGTTAGAGCCATCGCCTATCGACACACTTCAGGTGAATAGCACGTGAATGGAAAGTATTTGTCTTGTTTGTTTGTGTCTGCTGGATAGATACATTAACATTATGAAAATATATTAAGCATTCTTTTGGAGCACTAAATATCCTCGCCTGGGCCAAAATAAAATTTGTTTGTAATTATATTTATTTGGTTTCTAATGAGTATGGTTTTCTGCATGTCTAGTCGATTAATGTTTGTAGTGAGTGGCTGTTGAAAGGACTCCATAATATCACCTCATTTCCTTTTCCCAATCCTAATTCATCTAAGGACACTACAGCAAATACTCATCATGTGATCCCTGTAATATTTCCAAGTTATCAGTTCCAACATGAAACTGGTTTTTAGGGCTTATATTATTGATTTTCATTTTGTGTTTGTTTTTAGATCTTCATACAATAATTTATCTGTTCATTTACATTCTTGTTTCACACAGTTTTCCATTATGCCGCATAATATTGGACAAAAAATCATCAACCGCCTTCTGAGAAAGTATTGAACTTGAATAAAGATGAACACACATTTGGTTTGATAGCACATTTTCTCATTTAATTTATTCAACATCTTAAATGTGAATCAAGCCTTGGTTGCTGCTAAATAAGAGCAAATATATCTTGTTACACATAAGCATGAGTCACTAAAAATTTAATATAAATATGCCTGCGAATGTAAAAAATGTAGAATGCTTTTTTGCATGCTACATGATTTCACAAAATATTTTAAGCTACCATTTGATTAATCAAATAGGAAAGTTCTAACACCTCATACGCAATTATTAACATTCAGAATAAAATCTTTTTACTGCAAATGCTTCTAATATTGAATTCAGCAATAAACTTATCCGCTTATTCTTTCTCCATTGACTAAATTATGATGGGTTTACATTATGAGTCTGCATGACAATCAATTCTGATAAGTGAGTGGGTCAACTGTTTCAGCCCACACTGGAAATTTGTTCAAAGAGTGAATTTGATTTATTTTAGAAGTATGATTGCCTTTTACTTGGGAACTTTATTAGTTATCTTTTAATATTTGGGAAAACTAATTATCAAGAAAGGTGGGCAGTTTCTAAAATAAATAGAATTTGCTAATTTGTAATAGTTCTGTATTGGTTTTTACAGTGTATCGCTCAATTATATGTAATTAATATATGTATATATTTATTAGACTGGTCCTTTTTTTTTAACTTTACTTAATATCTTTAATTTACTTAAATTCTTCCACAATTTGTAATATTTACAATTTTATATAGAAGTCATAAAAATTAAGTCAGTTTTTTTTTTTTTTTTCAAATTCATCAGTTTATTAATATTTTTACGATAATTTCCCTTTCTCCCTTGAATAGATGAGAAAACTCTTGTTCTCAATACTTCTACTAAATTTATTATTTTTCAGTATTTAGTGAAATATTCTTTCCTAACATTCCTTGAAAAAATAATTTATACAGGAAACTGAGTCGATTATTATATTTATCTTAGTTTTTTTTAAATACAGTTTATCCTTAAAGGAATAATGTGAAAGGTTCCTAAATGCATCATTGAATAAAAAATCATTTCACTTATCCAGATAAGGACTTATCTAATATACATTCATTAGGGTGGTTTTATTTGGACCAAAAAATATTTTTAAAAATACTCAAGTTTATTTTGTTTAACTTCTTGAAAAATAAATTTAGTATTTTTCATACTTATTTTTTTAAATGGACTAAACAGATTACTTATCTATTTGCCAATTTTGAAGTGCAATTTACCATCTCCCAATATTTTATTTATTTAAAAAAAAAAAAACGTTTTGATAAAGCTTTCAATTCAAACGAGATTAAATTGTAAAATTTTTGGTTTTAAAAAAAAAAAAATTTTAATAAATTATTACGTTATATTTAAGAATTCAGAAAATTATCGATATTAACATTAGTATCAACAAAAGGCGATTGCAAAACCTTTTCAAAAGAAAGAAAAAACTTCATCAATTTTTCAGATAGAATATAATAAGGGATCCCGAAAATATTTTCTTGGTTCGATTTTATGAATTCACCCTAACCTTCATACACTTACACTTTATGTATATGCTTTTGCTATTCACTAAATGTTAGCTTTAATTTGTTTTTATGTTTGTTTTGGTCATTTTTGTATTATGTTTTTTTCATTGTGGTTTTCTCGTTGTAGTCAGTGTCGAAAAAGATAAAAGAATGTTTTGAAATCTGTTTTATTTGAAATGTTATTTCCATCTTATTTCAACTTAATATGTATTTCTAGGTAAAATCAGTGAGTGAAGTGGTGGATGTACCATCTGTTACTCCAGAAGCAGCAGCTACAGAATCTGCACCATCAGGGGTATGTATCGCATAGGTCAATTAATTTAGAATTTAATATAAAATGATGATTTAGTCTTTGTAACCATTTAGTGACAGTGAGTCATCCTTAGGATGAAAAACAGAATGAACCTACTGAGCCCATTAGTAAAACACATAACTTCTGATTTTTTTCAAGGGTTTCAGTCTGTTTTTCAACTATGACCTCATTAATATTTATCTGGTTGGTTGGAAGAGATCGTCACATGGCAATAAACCCGCCAGGTTGTACTGTACATAATGAAAGTGTAATACAATATCATGGATCATTCAATGTTGATCTGATATTATTATAGGTTTTTGACAGAGTGAAATGAATTTGATCATTCATACCAATTAAAAATAATCATCTTGCAAAAAGTCATGTGTTGGTGGAAAATGAATTTTATTTCTGTAAAACCGGTTTCACTGATGTGTACCAATTTAGTTACTAACTAACTTAGACCTTTTTTTAGAAATAAAAAAAAATGTTTTGTTTATATTTATTTTAAATTCATTTTTCCAATAAAGAAAAAACTAATACATTATTCAAATAGTTCCAGGATTCTGAATGAAAAATGAATTTATTTACACACTAACATCTTGTATATTTTTTCAATTTTCAGGATTCTACAGTAGAATAAGCTGCCGGATTAACAAGTGAGGGTTGTGTACAGGAAACATTTTATAAGTTGAGAGAAAATTGCGCATTTGTACCACACAACACGCGGGCACAACACAACCCGTCTGCCATTCACAACTATTCATTATCATCGTTTCTTTAAGACTGATTGGTGAACCATTTACCATATAAAATTAAAAAATCTGAAAAGCTGCCAAATATACATATTTTTAAAATTAAACTTCTGGACCCAAAAAATATTAGCATCATTTTTTGATAATTAGTAGAGGAAAGTTTTTGGAAATGTTTACCTTAGGCTAACATGTGATAAATGGCAGTTTCAGTTGTGTGCATTATACTAAACTTAACAAAAAGCGAGGAGTGTGATTGCTGGCTCGGTGCTGAGATGGGACTATCTATCTGCTTGGACTAAATCTGGAGTGATGAGAGTGGAAGTCGTAGAGTGGTCTCTCAATAAAGCCATTTTATGACAGATACTACTCCGTAAAGTGCGCAAATTTTATCAGTGGTCTTTTATATGAATACTCTTTAAGATATTGTAATGGAAAACATCGCTAATTTTAATTTTTTTAGTTGATAAGCAAATTTCTGTATGTATGAAAATTCGAAAGCTCTCAGAAAAAAATATGTATTTTGTTTTATCTTTTATTTTTTTTACCTTTTCAATGTTTTATTATGAGTTAATTCAAATATATATGTTATTTTGTGTATAAAGTGAATGTAGGAAATTCATCTACGATTAGATTATAATTGTATTTTCATCAATTTTGAGGTTAGAGTGACTTTTACATGAACAATTTATAATAACATTTACCTACTACACTTGTATTGACATTTTGTATTGTTAATAAAAATGGAATAGCGAGCAGTGATTGATAATTTAGAATAATTATATACATATTATTATTAGACCTTTGGCGGGAAATACGAGAATGTATTATTGAACTTGTTTTACAATATAGAATAAAAAAGTGATGAATGAAATTTGTCAGTTTAATTGGAGCAGGTGCTATTTATTATCGGTAGTACTAGTGCGAGCGACGTGGGGTTGGGATGCCGGACGGGGCGCTTGGAGAATGGGCATCTTCTGTATTTCTCTCTGCGGGTGTTAGTTCTTATGACAGCAATAAACTCAGTCAATCCGTTGGTCGTCCAACAGAACTGTCGCAACATTTGGAAATATCAATTAAATTTCAACAGTGATACTTGTTACTCTATGAATTAAAACATCGACCATGTTTTGTACTATTTTTAAATAACATGTAGAACATTCTTCCAAGATAAGTAGGCGTAAAAATATCAACATTTGTAATTTTATACACATTTAATCAAAAGTAGATGCTAGAGAAATTTTTGGACGTATAAAGCCATGGATAACATTGAAGGAATATGTATGCGAGTAGACATTCCATAGTAGATATATCCCGCTCATAAAGTATAAATTCAATTTTCTTTAATATTAGGCTATGATGAATCCAGTTCATTTTCATATGTGGCTGTTTCCTAATTATTGCCATTGCCATAATAATCTAAGTCACGCCCAGTTGGAAGGCTGTAAAGAGGTAGATATTCAGTTTATTGACGCGAGCTACTATCGTTTTGTTTATAGCTTCTTATGCACACTGCTTAACGGCGTGTGATCCATCCTGATGTCTGTCAATAGGACCGAATAATTAGGCAGCTTTATGAGAATACTCTGGTGTGTAAATCAACTGTTGAGATTGCCTTTTGTAAATTATTGGTCATTTTTTAAAATTGTTTGGAAGGAATGTTGGTAATATTTCTAAAGCGAATGTTTCAGAGTTTTAGAAAAATATTTGAATGTTATTCTTTGGCGTTGATCATCTATAATTTATGCACCTACATTTTATGTAATAAATTTTCCCCATCTGGGCTCTATCAATATATATGTAAATGTCGATGTGTGGATGTCTTATAAATACACTAAAAAAAAACTTAAAATAACTGTTTTATTTCAAACCTCTCATTTATTATTTGTTTTTTTTATCTGATAAGGTTTTTCATTGTTAACTTTATTAAATAAGCTATAAATTATGATAAAATAGTATTTCTATATTAGATGAGTTTAGACAAAAAAAATAGATTGTCATAATTGAAAATTGATTGGAAATTGAAAGTGTGTGCGAAATGACAAGACATGGAGTTCATTTTGATAAAAAGCTCTGGTATGTATTTTTGAAGTTTATGAAAAAATTATAAATTATTGATAAGTTTTAAAATAAACTTCTGCTCATTTGGGTAAGATACAATACCATACATGACTTTCAGGATTGAATTTGATAAGAAAAAAGCTTTATTATGTCCAACAAACTAAAAAAAAAAATATTCTTCTATCAATGATGACATATTTGTATCCTTTTAATTATAAATAGGCTAGATTTCAAATTGGAAAAATGTCAAATGCAGTGTAGACATAAGCTACTAGAAATGTTTTGTTTGGCCCTTGGGCTAAATCTGTTTTTATTGGATTGTTACATTCTTGAAGGACACATTATATAGGCAGGTTAATTGAATTATATGATTACCATAGAAGCCTGTAAGCCTACCTGTATCATTTTTGCTGACAAAATCTTTTGATTGAGTGAAAATCAAGGACACAAGGAAATAAAAATAGAAATAACTAAAATAAAAATTCCCCTCCCATTGTTAACTCAATATCCAAGATATTAATAAACATTAATAATGAGGCTAGATTTCCACTGTGAGCTGCTTTTTGGTAGATCGTTGTATGCTCGCAGTACTAAAAAGGACTTTCATATATTTTTTTGACGGTGTGTCCAAGTCAGATTGTTAGTTGCTAGCATGCAGTTTTTTTAAATCATTGGTCGATCTTTATATGAAATTAACACGAACTATGACTGTGGTTGAATGGAAACCCAACCTAAAACTAAAATAAATCGAGTTATCAAAAATAATTCTCATTGCTAGACATGCATAAAGAAGATCTTATTCCATATCTTTTCGTTTTGATCATGGACGGAATTATTAAAGAAGTCTCCTGTAGAACATGGGTGAGAAATAAAACATTGTTTTGCAGAAATTGACGATGGTTAACAAATAATGCTTTATAAATTCCATGTCATAGAAATAAAATATGGTCTCTTCTGTAGAAGACAAAGTTTTGCATTATGTAAATGTCAAAAAACATTTTAGACATTCAGACTGGGTGACATGAATATCTTATTCTGATTTTCATGAGGGGTGTTGGAGGGTATGCCTTAACATTTTTGTGTATTGTGCTAGTTTCATTACAGTCACTTCTAATTTGTCTGATGCCCTAGTCTAGTGTTTTCAAAACTTTTTCACACTAAGCATATATTTTTAAGTAAATAAACACCCTCCACAAAATCATTAAAAAAATTAAACTATAATGACTGGTGAACCAGTATCACCATCCCAATTTACGAAAGGGGGAGAAAATTAACCCAGGTAATTACAGAAAGCATATTTTTCCTCTTTTCTACATTAAAACTTCGGAGTATTCTAAAGTGCAAACTTGAAAACTTCAATACAAAATTGTGAAGAACAGCAAGGTTTCAGGGAAAACTGATGATGCAGTATTTATAGTAAAACAAACCTGTATTCCTTTGTTTTGTTGACCTGTCAAAAGCTGTTATGACAGGGTTAGACTTAAAGACGTCGCTATCATACTAATTGAAAAGGAGGCACCTCTGACACTCATCAAACTCTAGAAAACTACATGGACAAATCTCCAATACAATAAAATACCTATTGGGGTAAGACAGGGATGCAGCATCAGTTTATTTTTATTTAACCCCTTAATGGAGAAAATAATACGAGGCATATCCAGAAAGTAAGTGTACTGAATTTTTGTAGGTTACAATTTTTTTTATTTAAACAAAAAAATTACGTGGTTACCGTAGTACATATGTAAGCTATTTTTCGACATAGTCGCCATTCCTCTCAATGCAGGTGGTGAAGCGGGGTATCAACTTTTTTATGCCTTCCTCGAAGTAGTTTCCCGCCAACCCCTCCGTCCACTTCTCCACCTCCTCCTTTGCCTCCTCGTCGGTTGAAAACCTTTTTCCACCCATGTGCAGCTTCAGGGAGGTTAAGAGATAGTAATCTGAAGGTGCTAGGTCAGGGGAATGCGCGGGATGGTTCAGGACATCCCATTTAAACGAGGCGAGCAGTTCCTTCGTGGCGTTGGCCGTGTGTGGTCTGGCATTGTCGTTCAGCAGGCAGACTCCCTTTGTCAGCATGCCTCTCCTCTTATTCTGAATCGCCCTCCGCAATTTTTTTAGGGTCTCACAGTATCTTGCAGAGTTGATGGTCTCCCCTTGAGGCATATATTCAATTAAAATTATGCCGTTGACAGTCCCAAAACACGGATGCCATGATTTTCTTGGCTGAAATTGTGGTTTTGAACTTTTTTGCGGAGGGTGAAGAGGTGTGACGCCACCGTTGAGACTGCCTTTTGGTTTCAGGCGTGTAGTCTGCAACCCAAGTTTCATCTCCAGTAACGATGGAGAGGAGAAATTCATCTCCATGGAGTTTGCAGCGCCTCAAAAACTCTTGCCCGGCCTCCACTCGATTCAACTTGTGTTGGTCTGTCAGCTGTTTTGGGACCCACCTTGCGGACAGTTTCCGATATCCGAGGGTTTCTGTGATGGTTTCGTGTAGTAGAGATCTGGAGATTTGCGGAAACATCGCAGAAAGTTCATCCACACTCAATCTGCAATCGTCACGGAGCGCATTTTCGATTTTTCCACAATTTGTCAGTCACAATTGAAGGTCTTCCGCTCCTCTGATCATCATGCACAGACGTACGACCGTTTTTAAACTCGCTACACCACTTGTACACACTCGTACGATTCATAGCTTTATCACCATGTGCAGTTTTCACCTCATTATAAACCTCAACTGGAGGTTTTCCCTTCCAAACGAGATAACGGATGACGCCGCGTATTTCGCACTTGGCGGGAGATTGGATTGACATTTTTCACGAAACGTGTTGTCGCGTCGACACTTCTCAACGTACTGACCTCGAACCGGTTTCGTTGCGGAGGGGAAGTGTCAGGCTACACGGAAGTGTAGCCAACATGTCGAAAATAAAATCCATCCGGTCGTGAGAGCCTCAGTACACTTACTTTCTGGATACGCCTCGTAGAAGTAAAATTTGCAAACTAAGGTTACTAAATCGACAAAACAAAATCATCTATAATTTGCTATACTGACAGTATCACACATACTTCCTAAGTTTTATTTTTCATCTTTGAAATATAATTTATTGGATTTGAAAACACCAAGTCTTGGTGTTTTCAATTCCAATAAATTATATACCTAGAAAACCCGTGAGAGATATTAATAAAATTACAGGACAGATGAATAAAGCCTCTGCAAAATCTGGATGCCTCGAAGATAGTACTGTAAAATTTCGAGTATAATACACACAATTTTTACTCATTTTAGTCTGCTTAAACAGGGGGTGTGTATCATACTAGCATACATAAAATGTCATTTTTAATATAGCTTCTCACAATGATGAGTGGTATTATGAATTTCCCCGTAGTATTATGGTGTTCCACATTTTTTTAAATGTTATGAGCCAGTGCTAACGTATACAAATGTACAAAGTACTGGATACAAAAAGCGCACTTCGATTAAAGATTACCTATAAAGTAGTGCTGTTACTACTTTTTACACAGTTGCTTGATTGAAATGTTATTTTAGATTAAAAGTTATCTATTAAAGTGTTAATTTTACAAATTAACTAAAATAATACTGATTTAGAGTCCTTTTAAGTGAATCTGTAAAAGCCGAGATTAGGTATTTTGGCACCTGGGGAACCATTCAAAAACCTGCCCGTTAAATAAGATAATTTGTTTATAAATACTTACAGCAATGGGTAAATTGATGTAATACTGTCCCTTTACTTTAAAATGGGTGATTTGTTTTTACTTTCTAAAAAATCCTCATCTTCAAAACAGGTAAAAAATATTGGTCCTCACAAAATAAATCAACGGATGAAAATCAAAATGTGCAACATTTATAACTTTATTTTTAAAGCGTTCAGGTCGGCAAAGTCGTCAATAACTTTATTGAAATTGATTTTGTTCGATATCAAATGTTCAATAGAGAGAATAGCCATATCTGACTATCTTGTTCAAGACTAGATCTCAATTAAGTTCTAATTATTTTCAATTTACTAAAACTTCTTTCACATGATCAAGAGCATTGAGAAAAACACACGGAGTGCAATGTCAATAATGTGATGAGTTTTAATTCTTTTGTATAATTTCATTTAAACCAGCTGATTTTGGCAACTCTCAAATATCAGGCTTGGAGCCAGTGACCCAATTGCTCCACCCTTGTCCCGGGTCTAGTGATGAATCAGTGGGAGATACAACACAATCAAGAAAACCATCTACGAGTATCATTGATAACTGAAATAATTTGAGGAACAAATAATTATGATATAAGATGTTATGTAAATGATTTCATTTACACTTCCATCAACTTGGGAACACAGATCTTAGACAAGTTTAGCAAATGGAGTCAATGGAATAAATTCACATTCTTCTAAGACTTTATTATGCAAAGATCATGTGAGAAAAAATTATTTAGAAAGGAAAATTTTGCCATTTATTAATACCATTTACCAGAATGCAGTTGGAGAAGCAAAAAATTCTCCACTTGATTTCATCGACCAATCGGCGCATCTATCGGTCTTCGGTAATTGGGAGAAAAGTTTAATTAGGAAAATAAGGTGATCAATGTTACACTTTTAAGGCTAGAAATATGTTTAAATCAAAACAAACAAGAATATGGTTCATTAATTAATATAATGTTGGAAATAACAATAATTTTTATCTGAGATTATGCTAGTCCCCATTTGTGCACATGCACATTTCAGTTGGTTTAGAAAGAACCACAATTCCTTAGCTGTAAAAAGTGTACAGTACCCGGCAGTAAGAAATACACATCGGGCTTAAGAAAAAGACTGTCGGTCATAATCGACCAACTTCGGATTTGTCGTTCATACACATGTTCCGTCGCTATTTGTCAGTCGTTGTCAAGCGACAGAGACGACGCTCTACAAAGCCGATTATGGCCAACAGTCTCTTTCTAAAGCCTGATGTGTATTACTTACCGCCGGTTACTGTAATAAACTGTTGGGTCTTATTGCACCTGTATATGATAAAATGAGCATTCATCGATTAGTCAATTAATGACAGTAGAACCTAAAATATTGCTGCACTAACTTTTGACTCCTTAGTTTTACAAAATTACTGGTTTTTTTATAGAAGATTATGATTTTTAAGATACAAATAAATAAATGGAAAAGAAATTACTTTTTTTTTATTTCGGCATTTATTTAAAATATTACTCTTATAAACATACAGCACAAATGTTACTATTTCTTGTCAAAATTCAAATGTATTACAATTATTTGACCACCTTACATAAATTAGTTAATGCATTTGAATGTTCCAACACACTTTGGTCTCCTTAACAACGAGCACAACAGTACAGTGATGAAAATTTAATATCTTCCGGACCTCGAGCTTCTTGTATCTTTGGTGCGGCGCTCTCGGGAACGGGACCGCCTCCTGGTGCCTCTCTCCCGTGATCGGGAACGGCTACGGCGTCCACCAGATCCACCAATAGGCATCTTGCGACGGGAATATAAGTATCTGTAAACAAATTTATTTAATTATAAAAAAGGATGTGCATCTGGTCTAGACTCTCGTGCATATTATGCACTTTTACCTATCAAAAGTTTTTTCTTTTTCGCACTGATGTTATTGTATACTTCTTGGCTGTTAATGATGTAATCAAATCCCCAACAAAAGTTTTTGAGGTGGCCGTCATTGTACCTTCAATAATTGTCATAAATAAACTTCATTTTTTTTTCAAGTTTCATTGAAAATTCATGCATTTGGGTATTTTTCTCATATGTTAAATTAGTTTTTCAAATTGGAAAATAATTGAACAAGTGTTCGTGAGTATCACAAAAGAACAAGAGTAAAATTTGTATTTATTTGACCTGTAAAACAACAAAACTGAAAATTTAGAAATTAGAGGTAGATTCGACTTATTAACAGATTATCTTGATCTCTTTTAGAGTGGCTGGCCATATAGCATGGAATAATTTTTTGATAATGTTACATAAAGCAGTAGTGATAATCACTAAATATCACTCGATTTTTAGAGTGATAATCACTAAATATCACTCGAGAGTTAAAATGTAAAGTGACAGAGCTTTTGCAATTCAGTAACACAGTTGCAACACAACCTTGACTTTGTTATACCTCAAGTTATATAATTACAATGAGATCTAAATTCTAAGACAGATTCTAAGTAGTCAGTATCTATCTCACAAAAAAAAACAGTAATAATGTACCTTCTGAGATCTCTGGAAATGGGTTTAAGGTGCATGAAATTACAAAATCCTGAGCGAGTACACTCTCCCATCTCATATTGGCGGCAACACGCTTCACGGAAATCTGTCACAGGAGACAGCTCAGCATACACTGGGCGACCACCAAACCATCGGTTATTCAACTCTGTTGCAGCTTTTTCAGCATCTTCTTCACGGCGAAACTGAAATTTGACATAACTTTTTATCTTAAGAGGAAAATTTATATGATAAAATATAAAATAACTAATCCTAGTAATATAAGGATAAGTAAACTGCTGTGGAAGTTTTGAAACAATTTTTTTCTTAAACAGGTTAAATGTTTGTTTAAGGAATATATTACAGTCTAAATATTTGAAAAGGGGTAATTCATCCACAGGGTACCAAATATATTCTTGATGTTCAGTTTAAATTTTACAAAAATGCATATTTTGTTAAAGTTTTTATCTTTGTGGAAGTGCACAGTACTTCCAGAGATGGGAGTACCAGCACACCTTGTGAACCTTATAAGATCACTGTACCAACAAAGTTTTGCAACAGTCAAAGTCAACAAAATCAAGTCCAAGCAATTGAAAGTGTTAAAGGGTGTATTCCATAATCTGTATATGGAATATATTATGAAGAGAGAATTTGAAGACTGGGACAGCGGGATTCCTATTGGTGGAAGAAAACTCTCAAATCTTAGATATACACGTTAATTGCCACATCAGAAGAAAAAAATGGTCAAGTTCCTTAAAAAGGTAGAACATGAGAGCAAGCTTCTGGGACTGGAAATCAATAGGTCAAAAACTAAGTTAATAGATCGCAGTAACAAACTGCCATTAAACAATGTGAATTATGGTCTAGAAGTGGTTACTGACTTTATTTACTTCAGTATTACCAACAATGAAGGATGAGAGGCTGAGGTGAAAGAACTGGAATGGCAAAAAATGCAATTTCAAAACTGGAAGAGCAGAACCATCATCATCACGATGCAAATGCACCTGGTTAAGTCTCTCGTCGTCACAATATTTATGTATGGCACGGAGTCTTGAACTCTGAGAGCAAGTCAGAGACGTAGAATAGATGCATTTGAAATGTGGAGCTGAAGGATGTTACAAATTTCATGGACAGCAAGGCAACGCCTCCATTCTCGAAGAACTGAGAATCACCGACAAATTGTTGACAGTATACCTTCGACGAGTCCTATAATTCTTTGGGAACATTTCTCGTGGCCAAGGAGAAAGTTGGAGATGCTTGTGGTTACTGGAAGAGTTAATAAGGATGTTACGAATTTAAGACAGGTCATACATAATTTTGATAAATGCTCTCCATTGGACATACATTATTTTGAAATATTAAAAAAACTGTGGTTAAATGACGTTTAGATGCTGTCTACGGAGAAGATTCTTTGTCGACAGATTCTAAATGTTGATTAATTTTCCCTACTTTTGAAAATAACCTTGACATCCGTGCCATATTTAATTTTTAACATTTCAGAATACAACATGTCTTCTATTTGAGGTTTCAAATTTTAACTGTAACATCATGTATCTGACATATGCGTCAGATGGATTAGTAATTTTATTTATATTATTGCCTGTAAACATTGTTGTAAAATTATCGCTTGTAATATTGGTTTGTAATAAAACGTCCCTTCATATTATTGCAATATTATAATCAGACGGCCGCTGCGTGCGATGATCGCTTAACAAGCATTGAGCTAGCAAATGGTGACGATGTAAGCGATGTGCTTGATAGCCGAAAAACACACTACATCACTAAATGGAGATGTAATGTTTTTTAACGTGTTCCTCGCGGGAAGCACAAACGCCTGTGATCTGATCTGTAGCATTCCTTTGTGTATTTTACGTAATGTTTAGTTTATCTCCTTTATTTAATGAGTCTCGTTAAGAGTAATGACTATTATTTATTATCAGAAAATTACTTGAATGTCATGTTTACTTGGTGTTGTAATCAAATATCAGTGGTTCTAAACAAAATATGCATTTAAACTTAGAAATTGCACTTTAACCCAAAAACACATATTGCAGGTTTCCCAAAAATTTATTGTGAAAATAATTAATAAACTTCCTACTCGGTATCCCACGGCGGAGCTTTTCAGAGAGTATCAGGTCCTGAACATAGCCAATTTTCATCTCAAATCCATTCTCTGGCACTACCATCGAGAGGAAGGGAAGATGCACTCAGCAGACACATGACACGCATGGCAACTAATGAAATGTTCACCATCCCTAGAGTTAAAACCTCTTTTGCCCAAAGGCAATATGCTTATTTGGCTCCCATTACATACAATGGCGTGCCGACTTCAATAAGGGTAAAGGTAGGAAAACCATTTAGACAGTCGATCGAAGCGTGGTTGTTATTGCGACAGGATTTTGAGTACTTGGGCTTTCAGGATAAATGACGAGTGGAAGGGATTTATGTGAGATTTATGATTGTGTGCGGTATAGTGTGGGATGAATATTTTTGGTCTTTCTGGAGTGATGATGGGTGAGGAGTTGAATTTCGCAAGATGTTTCCAGTTATAGTTGAGTGTCACTGTCAGGTTGATGAGAGCGTGCAACGGGGTTTTGTTTTTGTGTAATCAAAAATCGGAAAGAAGTATCGATTTTTTTTTTTTCATGCTAAATATCCTCAGTGAGATACAGGCAAAAGCCTAGTTTACCGGGGATACGACAAATGAAAGGCAACAAACCCAGATCCATTAAAAATGTCCAAATCAAATTATCTGTTGTTTTTCTCAAATTGTGTATATTTCTTGTCATGTGTAATAATAAATAATAAATAAAAATAAAATTAAAAAACGCCGAAATTGTACCGCGCACAGGATTCGTGGAATTTGATTTTTAACGCGGTGGACAGGTTAATTAGAATGTGAATTAGAGTAAAAAATTGCAATGTAAACTTTTTTAAATACATAGTTAAAAGCGATTAAAATTTATCAAGTGATAAATCTCAATAAGACTGAGAATCGGGCCATTGGTTGAAAACTTAGTCTAAAGATTATCTTTTTATACATCAATTTTCAAATTTGTCTTCTTGTTAAAAAAAGTTCCTTACATGGTCAAATCTTAGGTCATACGCACAACCGAAAATTTGAACGAAGAGTGGCACCTGCTGATGGTTAACAGGGCCATCAAACTGTAGGAGTTTAGCACAGGATAGACTGGGTAACTAAGACAGGGAATAGAGGATAATATATCTCAGGAACTCGGAAGACTCCACGTGGATATAGTGAAGGATCAGCCAGATTGGTAGGACATCATACAGAGGGATAAGGCTCTACAAGATTTATACATTCATTGGAAGTAAGAGTTCAATTTAAAATGCATGTCCCATTATAGCCATGCGATGGTTTTATCTTTGTATAGAAGTGCCAAAATATTATGCAAGTACATTATAAAGCTTCGATCGGATGACACCACAAATGTTTTTGTTAGTTTATTAGTTTGTTAGAATTTTGTTACCAGATATGGAACCCTTATTATATATATGATATTGAACTTCTTGAAGGGTTCAAATACAAGTAAACAAATATTTTAAGATGTATGATTATTCTGACTTATAAAGATATAATATTATATTATTTATAGTTCAGGCATTAACATTGTGGAAGTTTAAAGATATTATAATTTGTTTTATTAAACACTGTTTATTCCACTTTTGTAACGGTATAACCCTACCGGTTTCAAGGCTTTCACCTCATCAGTCTTGTTTGTGCTCCCTCGTTACAAAAAGTGGAATAAACAGTGCTTGATAAAACAAATTACAAACTTATAAAGATAGACTGCGTTTATTGAAGTTGCCCACTATGCAACAAAGATGAAATCATACACATAAACCATAAGTGATGTTTTAGTAGTTATGTTTCATTTGGTTTTTCTTTATGAACATATGACAATTAAACTTGATATATATATTAACAGCATTCAATAATGATAATAATAATACATGTTTATGAAAATTAATGTTTGGGTAAGATATTTTAAAAACACAATAATTAGTTACCTTGATATATACATTGCCTACAAGGTGATCACCAAGGTTATCGCAGACATTCATTTCTTCAATTTCGCCATATTTGTCTTCACACTCGACAAAAACATCTTCGAAGAAATTATCATAATGTTCCTGCATTTCTTCATCAGATACATTTGCAACCACTGAAATAAAATCATATATTGACAATTTAATTTCAAACTTACACACTGAACCATTACAATTATAGTATCAATTCATGAAGACAACCCTCGAAGTGGAAGATTATAAACCGCTGTAATTTCAGAAAATGCGATGGACGTGGTTTAGCAAGATTGCCGAATTACGAGTACTGTTAAGGGGATATCGAAGGTCTTAAAGATCTCACGTGAACAATGGTAATTAATCTCAACTTTGGAATTCGAGTTGTTGAAGCTTTCTGTTCGGTGGGTGCGAAGGCTTCTGACACGAGAACTTAAATGTGTTCTAGTCTGAATTTCACGGGAGTGTCGGACTATATTTGACGCTAACCCCAACCATTTCTTAGTTCGATATGTGACTGTGAATGAGAACTGAATACACTACTACCAGAGTTTAAACAAAAATCGTAGGAGTGGTGACGCTATGTCTGAATAAAGTCAAGTCAGTTTGTCAACTGGCAAGGTGATGATGGCCGGTTCACACAGCAGCAGTTGCAAGTCACCATGCACAGAAATGTCTTCCAATTAATGAGCCATCCGTCTCAATCACCTGTCATGGCATCATCAGACTCCTCCTCTTCCCTAACTTCAAAAAACACGGGCATAAATTTTTACTAGAACGATGCTATCATAGTGTCTATCTATAGTGGTGGTATTTTGAAGTATAAACATAGTGGTATTTCGAAGACCTTGAATCCTTCTATAAAATGATGAAGGATTATTGGAAAAAGTTCATTCAGGTTCAAAAACATTGTATTGCAAAATAAAAATGTTCTCAAACATATTCTAGTTTTTTTAAACTGCGCATATTTCGCGGATACTAAGTTAGTCAAAAAGTTTTGAAAGCGGAAATGAAAATACATTTTTTTTGGGGGGAAATCACTTTTATTGCTCAGTATAGTCCCCCATAAGATCAATACACTTGGTCCAACGATCTTCCAACTTTGTTGTCCCATCACGGAAGTGACTTTCTGGAAGGCCTGCAAAATACTCCTCTACGACGGCTATAACCTCTTCGTTTGATGAAAAATGCTTTCCACGAAGGAATTTTTTGAGGTGTGAGAACAGCCAGAAGTCAGAGGGAGCTAAATCTGGCGAATAGGGTGGATGCTGCAACAATTCATACCCCCAATTCACTGATTTTCGCTATGGTTTTTTGAGCTGTGTGAGCAGGTGCATTGTCTGGATGAAAAATGATTTTTTTCTTCTGCAAACCGGGTCTTTTCACAAATTTTTTCATTCAACTGGTCCAAAAGGTCACAATAATAATCAGAGTTGATTGTCTTACCAGTTTGGAGATAATCTATCAATAAAATTCCTTTTGCATCCCAAAAAACTGACGCTAACACCTTCTTGGCCGATTTCTGGACACGAACTCGCTTCGGAGCCAAAGTGCCTGGTTCACACCACTCCTTAGCCTCTTGTTTTGATTCAGGATCATGGTGGTAGACCCAAGTCTCATCCATAGTGATGAATCGACGCAGAAAATCCTTTTTATCCTTTCGAAATTGCTCCAAATGTTGCTCAGAAAGTCGCATTCGAACGTGTTTTTGTTGCATTGTTAGCAAATGCGACACCCATTGTGCACAGTTTTTTGAAACCCAAAACTTCAGCCAAAATATGCCATGTTGTTCCACGTGAGATGCCTATGGTGTCAGCTATCACATCCAAAGTCGATCGATGATCTTCCAAAACCATATCCTGTATTTTCGCTATGATTTCTGGTGTTGATGCACTTTTTGGACGTCCTGAGCGTGGATCGTCTTCAACGCTTGTACGGCCACGCTTAAACTCCAAAACCCATCGGTGAACGGTTGGAAATGAAGGAGAAGACTTCTTTAATACTTTCACCATCTTTGCATGGATCTCAGTAGCCGATAAACCTTCCAAAACAAAGAATTTAATCACTGCACGATATTCGGATTTTTCCATTGTTAAAAAATACACTGACACGTCAACTTCAAATGGCTTGTAAACAAAGAATGAATTGACAGATCGAAATTAAATTTTGAGTACGTTCTTATGAAAGATGAAATATTAAAATGGCGTAGAAATTTTGGTTTTCTACTGCTCCATAGATGGAGCTTTCTAAATTTTTTGACTAACCTAGTATGTTGCTTACACAAAATAATTTTAAAAACTTACAATGGCTTCCATCTGCCGATTTAGCAGAGTTCTGTGGGTTTACATACAGATTCTGCAGCAAGCATGTCTGAGAGAATGTTGGTTTGTTGTGAATGCGGGAGCAGCGATCTCCATGACGGCATGCTCCAATTTTGAAGTAAAATGAACAATTTACTCTGAAATTAATTACAATGGTTATTAATATACGAGAACTAAACTAATCTTAATATTACTACTGTTTTACTTACAAATCGTTAAATACATACATTGAAATAATCATTAAAAAAATGTTTGTCGCTGATATATATTTAAACTGCTACTGTCTTGAGGAAAAGATCTCTAGTATGTTCAGGAAGAGAATATACCAACAAAGAGATAAAACAATCATTAACCCTCAGGTTTCATGTGAAGATGGACTCAATATTAACACGTTCCGTGCCGCAGTACATTTTGAGAAAATAAGTACCTGCGCCACTAAACAAATTATAGTTTATATTATGTATACATATATAGGCTTCATAAATAATGATTTATTTTTAAAAATAAACTGATTTTAGGTGATATTGTGAGCGTAGGTCACCGGTGACCTACGCGGCGTCGTACGGTAATACATGTATATACAACATAAACTTTTGTAGTCGAAACAAATTGTAGCATGCCTAATTTATTACTTATTATATTTTTTATTTATTTATGTAATATGGTATAGTGTTACGCCATAACATAATAATCTCTTATGATTACTGAGACAATAGCTCCAAAAAAAGGGTCACAATGTTGCATAGACAATGCACCCTCATAAATTTCCAGAGTGTGACAAATGGATGGTCCCATTCATTATGTTATCCCTGGAATCTCTTCTATACCCCCTAGCCTAATTGTAGAGGCTAGTTTATCCTTGAAAAAAATAAACCGTAATAGCTTGCTCATGTACACCTGGAGGTTTATTAAAAATAATTGCATTTTCAAACAAAATTTTGGAAGTTTTTATGTGCATTATATTCAGGGGCGCCGTATAGGTCACATTCAATGTTAAAATTCATAGTAAATGTGACCGCTGGCGCACTGGGACTGTTTATAAAAAAAAAAACACGCAGGTCACCGGTGACCTATGTGGGGCCCTGGTCAAAAACATGGTAGGTCACCGGTGACCTACGCGGCGCGGAACGTGTTAAGAAGTGTGATTTCAAGTCATATATTTTTTTATCAAACAGTTCTTTGCACCGTAAGTAATTTGAAACATTTTTTCCATTCATGGTTATCGAAGCAGAAGAAATTTTCTAAACTGTTGAGACAATATAAACTAAATCTACAGGATTAGGCGATATTGGCAAGGAGTTTATTATCATAATACAGCGAATTTTATCTTTCTTAATGCATATAATCAATTATTTACTCAAAACAAGCAACTTTTCTGATTTATGGAAATACGCATATGTTTTGACCCTTCCGAGAATTGCTAATCTCATCCGTGTCTGCTAAAGATTTTCAGCTTATCTTGATTCTTCTATTTTTTTCTAAGGTTTTTGAGCGAGTGGTTTATAATTAATTTATGCATCGCTTATCCACTAATTATTTCTCAAACAAGATCACTTATGACGTAATGCGCGCCATGGGCAACTCACACCCCTTACTCTTGATTCCAGCAGTTCATTTAACTCTGTTGATTTAGTTATTGCTGGGATACATGAAGCACCTAAATATCTCAAAGCTCCTTTTGAATTGGTTCAAGAGCTATTTGCATGGAGGCAGGCAGCAGATGAAGTTGTCCAATAAGCCATATAATGAATTCTGACAGCAGATGTTCCTCAGGGAGCAATATTTTCACTCTTCTCTTTCATTTTTGTCAATCAATTACTCAACTGTAACATATACACTAGTTTCTGCTCAAGAGATATATGTTACTGCAGGTTTCACGATAGCGACATCACACAGTTTGGTCTAGGGAAAATGGCTAGCTCGTTATTCCTATAAAATAGCAAATTATCATCATAGGAAGTCATCGTCTTCTTTCAAGGACTAATCAATCAAATCTTCCTTCTATTCAAAATAGCTGTTTGATTCTGTTCGGTTCACTCGGCTCGACTTCAGAATGATCTTCCTGACTTGATCAGATTTGCTTCATCCTTATTGATATTAAGGAATTTATTTATTTAACAAACACATTCACTGTGAATAAAATTTTACACCAATACATGTCATGTTGAGAAATTTAGCAAAGACAAACATATTATCAACAGAAAACGCCTGGTGTGTCGTATGCACTGGGCGTATGTTTATATGGACATATGAGGCGTGTCCCCAGCACTAAACGTGTTAAGAAACTAATTGTGTATCTCCAAATATTTTTTGTCCTTGATTCCCATTCTAATCCATATTTTCCTTGAGATTTATCTGTTTTTCAATTTTTGTTAGTTTTTCTAAATTATTCATACACATTTAAGACACAGTAATGGATACCAATACTAATTATGAAACAAAAGCCGTTTGATTGAAAAAAAAACACTGTTTTAAAACAATAAATTCACCAGATGTATTTGCATGAAAGTGTTAAATATGTAATATATAATATAATGAAGAAAGTAGAAAATTAACTGTAGATCAAAATGAGTTTAAAAGTACTGGAGGATGAAAATATGTTCCCTCCATCCAGGAGTGTTTCAAGCCCTACCATATGCTCAAAGACTAAAAGTGAGGTATTTAAAAAAAACTATTTATTCAAATAAATAAACTTGATTATAAGGTACAATACCTTTTTAATATGTCCTCTTCTATATAAATAGTAAAATAAAATGAAGAATAATTACTTCTCCAAGGAAAACATCACTATGAAAAATTAGTCTTCCTTGAAACACAAGTGATAATGTTTTGAAATTCATTAGGACTTCTTATTCAAAGAAAATATATTGATCAAGGACCCAAAAGAGTTCAAGACCAAGTTTATATTTTCTTGTTGAACTTGTGGGGTTAGGTGTCCAGAAATATTAACCACGCAAATGTCACGCAACAAAATAAGCCGGTTTGGATTTAAATCAATAAGGATTTTGAAATATATTACAATTATTAGGATGTTTCTTAAATGTATGCTAATAGGATATTTTAGTGTATTTAAAGGGTAATATGGTTTACATTATTGAAAGTAAATAAAAAATGTGTTAAGTAATATATACGATTTCTATATACAGCTTTTAAATATTAATGATAGAAATAATGGTTAGAATAATACATTTAATCAAACAACTTTTAGTAATCAAATATTATATTTTAGGAAGGAAAAAATCAGTTATAAGCCAATAGTATATGAAAAATATGCATCAGGAGAGTTTAACAGTGCACCTTAAATGCATTTAATAACGGTCATAGTGGTTTAAGGAAGAATAATTCACAATTTAAGTCACAAAACGCTTAGCCAAAACATGTTCTGAGGAATGACAAGTATAAGAGCATATAATGAGATTTAAACAATTTAAGCATCACTAACTTGTCCTTCTCAGTTCCAAAGATCGCTGCCAGATATTCTGCCATTATAGCGCTCAGCCACAACCCCTAAAATTAAGAATAAACAAAATTACTTCCAAATCTCTTGAAGTTTTAAAGCCGGGTGAAGACAGCACAGCTAGAAAACGAACCGCGAGAGATTTATTAAATATGGCGTCAGTCTATGGTCAAAATCATAAACAAGAATATATTTACCATGGACAATATTACTAAAAGCGCGCTTGCACAAATTTCGGTCTTAAAAATGTAATACAAAATATGAAAAAAATTGATTTGGAAGTGGGTTTTGGTTCAAGTTTGAAAGTAAAATTCATTGATTTTGACCAAGGAAAAATTCATATGCATAGATATTTAAAAAAATAATATTTTTTTAAATATCTAATAATATATATTATATTAGACTTATTTTATGGCTAAACAACTGCTTCTGGTATGTGACAAACATAAACACATATCATCACGCCGTGTCCCGTGTGAACTTCTTCACAAAATTTTCATAGGGCAAGCACTGTATTGATCTTACTTTTATTTTTTTTCTGCTGCGTCCAAATTTCACTTGCATACGTTAAAGTGGGTACCACCACATTATTGTGTATTAAAATTTTGCTATTTTGGATACAGACTGGTTGTTGGTTACTACATTCATAAATTGTTCCCTATTGCCAAGTCTTTCCTTCTTTCAAAGTCCTTTTCAATTCGCCTATCACAAGTAAATATATTATTCAGATAACAGAACTTATTAACCTACTCCAGTTTCTCTCAGTTAACATACACATATTTTACTAAGTATTTATCAAATAATTTGCTTATCATATATCTTAAACTGCTTTCGTTTTCAACAAGCACCACTATATCATCAGCACACAAAAATCTTTCATTCTCAAAATTACTAAAGGCAGAAAACAAAATAAAGTTTATTTTTAAAGTCTGAATTTTTAATATCACAAACAGAAAAATAAATTTATTCAGTGGTTTGCTCTAAACGTTTAGTTTTTTCATTGTATCTTTTTTAAAGAAGAATATATAATTATGGAGCTAGATAACATTTATTTTATACTTGAAATATTATTTTAAATTAATATCAATTATTGTATTTTTCAAAGTTGGGAATTGAATGACCGATTGTCCGAAACTCTTAGAATTGATTAACATTCGAGTTCCAATAAGAATTATCAGACTGCAAAACACATTTCTATTTGAAAAATATAGAACAAATAATTGTGCGAATTCTTCCATACCCAGACTGCATAGGATTGGAAATGAGTGCGCTGCAGTGTCGGATGTTTTTTAAGTTAGTTTACTGACTCTAGAATATTTGGAAGTGCCTGAAAAGGCACTTCCGAATATTCGAACTTTGAAGCGGGATCTCACGTGTCTTTTGAGGATTTTTTAAAATTGTTTCTTAATTAGTTATTGCGTATTTTTACTATTTTTGTGACTTTTCCCCATACTGAAGAGGATTTGTGAAGTCATACATATCTGACTCCATTTTTTATAAAGTTGTTTAAAATTTATATTTTGTTTTTTCAATGATTTGTCTTTTGTGTTTGTATTTTTTGCGCAGTGCTGGTTTTGCGTATATGGACGGCCCCGTATTGTGTTGGTAACATGTGATTTTGAACAATAAAATACCTTTCTAGAATATTCGAAAATACTTTAGTTTCACTTTGTGGGTCCATGTTTTATGTGAAAAAGAAATAAAATAAATAAAATATAGAAAACATAAAAAAGAAACAAAACTCAAAATAAACCAGTGGTGAACACAAAAATATAAAATAAGTGTTTTATTTGTTTATTTTCTTTTTACATTAGATAAAAATGATAAAATACCTGTTTATTTCAAATTATTTTTGTTGTAATTGTATACATATATATATTTAAATTTTTGTTTTTATTCTGTTAATCTTAATATGTTGAGCACTCACTATTGGCTCTTTTATTGTTTATTATTTTTGTTATAAGGTAGACTTGACCGTTTACTTCTATAAATAAATTATTTATCTGATTCTGTATTATGTAAAAAAATTGCTATTACCTTTAACATATATGTGCAATTTCAGGATATATATGTACATACTATGATGCTATCAATATAGTGAAGTGGACGACATTACCTATTTCTTTTTCTGGAAAAATATTCGAGAAAAAGTTCTCGAGTACACTACCAAGCATATTTTTAACTGCGCTGTGGGCACACATTACCTTAAGCTGTAGGTTTGGCTTATCGAATTATATGCAATCTTTAAGTCTCTATGGTTGCCTGTTTTTCAACGTATTTTTGCAAAAATAGCTCAACCTGTATTTTATCTGATCTCAGACAATTTATTGAGGAAATATTTTGCCACTTCATATGAAAATATAAATAAAATGCAATTTAATCATAAAAATACTTCTTTAACGGGCGGGATGTTTTTTCATCTAAAGGAATTATTCTACATAATACACTTTTCCATGCGTCAAATACGAGAGTTTTTTTGACCTGGTTTCTTTTTGCATATATATGTATAATAACTGTCATCTGTCAAATATTCGTCTTCATTTGTTAACTGTTACCCAAAGTGAAATATTATAGAAATAAATTCACTATATATTTCTATTTTTAATTATTAATATGATTGTGTCAAATTTTGAGAAAATTCCACTATCTTTTTTCAAAGAGGTATTTATTTTACATATTTGACGCGTGAAACTTCATAATTGTATAGTTCTGCAATTCTTGCAACTTACCACACAGTTTTACTCAGCACGATCTCGTCATTAACAGTTCCCACATTTTATTATTTTAAAATATACATGATTTTACTTGTTGGAACTGAGGTAGGAGGGACTTATTATCATTGTTTTGGACTAATCTATATAATTTATTTTCCAAGAATGAGAAAGTTTCTTATATAGAGCAAGGAAGAGTCAAGTGTAAACACAAAGCTGATTGTCTACCAATCCATTTGGCGCCTAAGTCTGACTTATGAGTAATGAGGGCTAGGGAAATAAAGTGTTGAAGCTATAGAAATAAAGTATCTTAGCTTGGTGGTTGAGGTAGCACTTAGTGACTTAATAAAAAACATCAACATCAGACCAGCCATTTCAAATCCCACGTCCGTTTAACTTGTCAGATTGAGGGGTAAGGTGTCCTTACATCGGATCCTTAAATCATTACCAAGAGTGTTGAATAGTGTAACCTCTAAGCGAGTGAGATTTTGTAAGTAAAATAAAAAAATGATTTTGTAAGTAATATAAAAAACGTAACCGCCATATACAAAATAATTGAATAGAAAACATTTGAGCCTTGTCCGTTTTATGGATAAATTCATGTATTCGGGAAAAAAACATCAGACATACCGTGTACGTCCATACTCTCATGAAGTAAAAATTCGCTCGCCGTACACCGTACGGCTATACTCGTTTAAAGGTTAAAACATGGAACCCCTATTACTTTCCATTAAGAGATCTGAGTTATCACATTGACTGCTGAATCATTGCTTTTAAAATCACAGCGATGCTAAAAAAAATGTCCATATTTAAAATTCTTGAGAAATAGTAAATGGATGAAATTAGATATTCATTGTTATATACAGAAAATAAAAACCTCCCGCAAATGCTGCTTGGTTAACACAAAATTCGACATTTTCAACACTGTACAAAACAAGGTTTTTGCATGAAACTCAAAGCGATATAAACTGAATATTATTGTCTGATGTCTAATCTATCTGAAACCGCCAAAATCGGCTGTCACTATGAATTATTCATAACAGCCAGAGCCATTATTTGAAAACGGACCGAACTAATTTGTACTCCCAATATATCAGTTAAAAGACAATTTAGAAGGAATCTTTGAACCCTCAATCATAACAATACTTGAATTTCAATAGTACCTACATAAGATCAATAATTTCTTACTCAATTTCAATAACAAATGAACAGTATATTTGCTTCCTCAGTTCCTGAAAACGGAATTAACACATCGATCAATAAGTCCCGGGACTAACTACTAAAACAACATTTGTTTGCCAAAATTCTTCTTTATTCATCAACATAGTCTCCTTCAAGAGCGATACATTCATTCCAGCGCTTTCTTAACTTTTCTATGCCAGCCGTGTAGAACGATTTATCTTTGGTTTCAAAATAGACATTAGTTTCGGCAATCTCTTCTTCATTGGAGCCAAATCTCTTTCCCTGGAGCATCTTTTTGAGGTCTGCGAACAGCCAATAGTCAGTCGCTGGGGGCCAAATCTGGAGAATACGGTGGGTGCGGAAGCAATTCGAAGTTCAACTCATGCAATTTGGCCATCGTTACCATCGACTTGTGACACGGTGCATTGTCCTGATGAAAGTGAACTTTTTTCTTCTTCATATGGGGCCGTTTTTTTTGCAATTTCTGCCTTCAAACGCTCCAATAACGCTATGTAATATTCGCTATTGATGATTTTTCCTTTTTCAAGGTGATCGATAAATATTATACCATGTGCATCCCAAAATACGGAGTCCATAACCTTCTCGACCGACTGTTCAGTTTTTGGTTGCTTCAGACGACTTCCGGCTGACTGCCGATTTGATTCCGGAGTATAGGGGTGGATCCAAGTTTCATCCATTATCACATACCGACGCAAAAACTCCTGTTTATTTCGCGTAAACAGCGCCAAACAGTGCTCTGAATCATCGATGCATTGTTGTTTCTGTTCCATTGTGAGCAAACGCGGCACCCATTTCGAAAAAAGCTTTATCATGACCAAACGTTCATGCAAAATAGTGTCAACACTATCAAATTATATCTTTAGGATGTCAGCTATCTCACGCAACTTTACTTTGCGATTTTCTATCACGATTTTGAGTTTTTTTTTTATGTTTTCTGGTGTAACAGCCTCATTTGGACAACCAGAGCATTCAGCATTATTTGTGTCTGTACGACCGCGTTTGAAATCAGCATACCACCGACAAATGGTTGTTTTCGACAGAGCAGAGCCTGGATAACATTTTTCAAGCCATCGCTGAGTTTGAACGGTATTTTTTCCCATTTAAAAAGCAATGTTTTATGAACACACGAAATTCGTTTTTTTCTATTGTTTTGAAAATAGCAAAAGTAGCGTCACTAAAACCACTGTAACTCAATGACACAATGTCGGAATGTCATGAAAGTTTGAAACGTAACTTCTAAAGGCGGGTACTAACTGAGAATGCTATGGATTTGCTATTAGAGGCGCCATCTGTTGTTTAGTGACTTATTGATCAATGTGTTACATCGGTGAGTTCCTAACTCTTGACTTCTTAAAACACTTAATATTTGCTGCATCATCATTGTCAACCAGGGTCGATCCACTGCTGGATGAAGGTCTCCCCAAGTTGACTCCAAACAGTTCGGTCCTTTGCTCGCCGATGCCACGTGATGCTGCCATGCTTCCTGATTTCGTCCATCCAGCGTACCTTCGGTCTTCTTCTAGGCCTCTTTATGCCTCTTGGATACCATTGGATTATTTCGGATGTCCATCGGGAGTCTGACATTCTGGCTACATGTCCGGCCCATTGCCACTTCATTCTTTTGCACACCTTTATAACGTCTTCTACCTTTGTTATATTGCGAATCCAGGTGTTTCGTTTACGGTCTCTTTTAGTATATCCTAACATGCATCTCTCCATGCCCCTTTGTGCGGTCTGGAGCTTTTGCGTGTTCTTTACTGTGAGCGTCCATGTCTCGCAGCCATACGTAAGTACTGGAAGAATGCACTGGTTGTAGACCCTTCGCTTCAAGGATATTGGGAGATTACTTTTGAAGATGTTGTTCAAACGTCCAAATGAGCTCCACGCCAGTTTTGTCCTTCGTGCTATTTCCTCCGATATGCCACCTACAAAGGAAATAAGTTGGCCTAGATACACATATTCCTGGACAAGTTCTAGCGGTTTTCCATCTACGTTTATTGGTTTTGGGGTAGCAAAGCCGTTCATCATATATTTGGTTTTTGAAGTATTCATTTTTAAACCAACTTCCCTGCTGACCTCTGCCAATTCTTGCAGTTGGTGCTGAAGATCAATCGGGTTTTGCGAGAATATAACGATATCGTCTGCAAATCTCAAATGGCTCAGGTATTTTCCATCAATCGCCAGCCCTTTACTTTCCCATTCTAGTTTTTTAAATATGTATTCCAGTGTAGCTGTGAATAATTTTGGGGAAAAAGTGTCTCTTTGACGAACTCCTTTACCGATTCGGAAGGTTTCCGAGGTTTTGTGGAGATGTATTTTTGCTGTTGCATCCATATAGATGTTATTGAACAACTGAATGTATGCTCTATCAATACCTTGTGTCTTTAGAGCTTCTAGTATGGCAGCTTTTTTGACTGAGTCAAATGCCTTTTCGTAGTCCACAAAGGCTAAGTACAGGGGGAGTTCGTATTCGTCACATCGTTCCATTATTTCTCGCAGCACCTGAATATGATCCATGGTACTGAAACCCTTCCTGAATCCAGCCTGTTCTCGTGGTTGGTTCATGTCAAAAGTATTCGAGAGTCGGTTGGTTAGAATCTTGGTAAAAATTTTGTAAAGGGTAGGTAGCATGCTAATCGGACGGTAGTTCTTAAGATCCTCTTGATCGCCTATTTGCTGCATATGTGGCATTTAATCTGATTTTGGATGGAATCTTTCGAATAGTATAGGAATAATAATTGTTTTTCTTTTTTTTACTGGTAATCTTCGAATGATGCATTTACATAGTACTATATATATCAGTGATTAAACTAGAACATATGATCTGAATAAAATGTACATAATTAAGGAACGCTCAAATTCAAGCATTTCTCAAATATGTATATTAAAACAGGTAATAAGATATTAATTCTCGTAAGATAAAATCTGTGAATTGTAAATATCTTGGCTTTATTCGACTTCATTACATAATCTCTTTGAAATCGAGCAACTCTTAGATTTTGATTGCAAGTGTGTTTTTTGAGTGTTGCTTTTAGCATGATAATTTGAAGTTTGCAAAGCTTTAAAGAAACCTTAATCTCTTGAGAGTGTTATAAAAGAAAAAGTGATTATGAATGTAAATGTAATAAATCTTCAAATATATTTGGTGTGTTTATAATATTCATATTTTTTCAGTTGGCTACAAATTGCTTAGACAAATTTGTAGGAAAAGTTCCTACACAACTGAAAATACCACCCGATGTAGAATGTTCTAATGAAGATTTATCAAATATGAAAAATGCCCTTATTTCGATAATTACTCAACTTCTATATTCAGAAATTAATGATGACGATCTTTTGAAAAAAATTGGCAGTGAAAAATCTGAATATCTGATAGATATATATAAAGGTCACCGGTTGAACATTGCATTTGCTTTATCAAGAAGACAAAATGCAAGTGTAAAGCCTACCTTAAATAATTTTGATTGGAAAGTGAAATGGATTATTGGATCAAGTGCTTCTACATCCTTGAGATACCCACTTTTAAAGCTGGATTTGGAATTATTAAAAAATAAGGACAATGAATTTGTTAAAGATTATATTAGTTTTGAGTGTACAAAAGATGAAATTGATAAATTAATATCTATTCTTGCTAGTGTATGTTAAATTGAAATTAGTTTTAATAAAATGTAAATAAATAAATAAAAGAAATGCTTTATAACTGGCATTTTGTTGTTTTTATTTACCTGTATATCAATCATCCTAATCTTCCCATTCTATTAAGAACACGGATGCCATAAAACACGGCTCTAGCTAAGTATTTCTGCATCTCAATAGTCTTACCTGTATGTATTATTATGTAACTCTTTCATCATACGCAACACAATTTATAAGTTGCGATTTGTTTTATTGAACACTGTTAATTCCACTTTATGTAATAGTATAACCCAGTCTTGTTTGTGCTCCCCTGATGAGGAGGTGAAAACCTTGAAACCGGTAGGGTTATACCGTTACAGAAAGTGGAATAAACAGTGTTTGATTAAACAAATTACAATGTCTTTAAACCTTCACAATGTTAATGCCTCAACTATACATAACATATTGTATGTGTATTTACGGAATCTCTTAAAACGATTCCGAACAATTTTCAGATAAAAATTAAAACCTTAACTACAAATAATATATAATTTATAAGGCTTAATTCCAATATCACTCGGCCAACAAAAAGTAGTAAAATGTCAATGTGTTTTTCTAACCAAATTACTAAATCTAGTATTAATGAGTTGGAATAGGTGCAAGTTTCAGGAATTGTAGTTTTTAAAGCCACATAAACACTACTGTTTGCAGTGTCACAGCAGTATTATTTTTGCTCCTAAATGTCTTGTCAAATTTGAAAATAGTTGAATGAAAAACTGATATTTTGAATTATAAAATGTAATTGAATTATTTGTTCGTCAACAACATCCTAGTTAGCAAAGTTTCAAAACTATATTTTTAAATCTTATTTAATAATAATAAAATACAACTTACCCAGATCCATATAAATTAAGAGTGTCCACTTCAAATAATATGTTTTTTATTTCTTGTTTTTCATATACTACTCGTATGTATACATATGATTCTTATCATGTAAATGAATAAATAAAAAGAACTATAAAATATGTTGTTTATAGTTAAGGCATTAACGTTGTGGAGGTTTAAAGACATTGTAATTTATTTTTATCAAACACTGTTTTTCCATTTTTTTGTGACGGTATAACCCTACCGGTTTCAAGGCTTTCAATTCAAAACTAGTATCCTTTGATGTCACTAATCTCTATCCAAGTATACCAGGATGGAGATCCTTAGAGCTCGCAAAAAATATCGTAAATGACAATAGTAAGGATCTTGTTAAAAATTCAGAATTGATTTCACTAATGGACTTATGCATCAAACAAAATTATTTTAACTTCAACAATAAAATATATAAACAAACAAATGGTTTAGCTATTGGCTCACCGTTGTCTCCCCTTCTCAGTGAAATATTTATGAACTATTTTGAAAAATGTATTTTTAGGAGTAAGTTTAAGTTAACTAAAAATGTTTTGTGCTGGTTTAGGTATGCAGATGACATTCTTTGTGTTTGGACGGGTACCGATAGACAATTACACCAATTTCAAATTCTATAGAAAGTTTCATTAAATTTACACTAGAAACAGAACAGGACGGAAAATTAAATTTCTTGGACTAACATTATCTCGGAAAAATGGCACATTTGACTTTGATATATATAGGAAAAATACTTATTCAGACTCTATAATTCCAGCAACTTCCAACCATCCTAATAACCATAAATTCGCCGCATTAAACTGTATGTTTCATAGATTGCTCAGTGTCCCATTAACCGACGACAATTTTAAAAAGGAATTAATAACCATAAAAAAATTGCTACAAATAATGGCTATCCTGGAAGCCTCATTGATTCACTTTTAAAAAACAAAACAAAAAAGAAACTTATAAAACGACACCTATAAGCATACCTATAAATGGAGCAAAGTCCTATTTATAAAAAACATATATGAAATAACCAAAAATATTCCAAGTCACATAAAGCCAGTTTTTTACACTAATTTTAATCTCCGGAAACTCTTATTTAATGGGAAAGGCAAAAATGGAATACTTAGCAACAGTGGTGTACGTAAACTTTTATGTGCTGACTGTGATAATTTCTATATATGAAAGACAGGAAGATCTTTTGAAAAGAGATTTCGTGAACACAAATCCGCCTTAACAAATCCTCTAACTTATTCTGAAATGGCTAATCATTGTCACCGTGAAAACCAAACTTTTCTATCGATGATGCCAAATTCTTACATATCAGTAGTAACGGAAATAAATTGGACAGATGCCCTAGAAATTTCAAAGTCAGTACACCGATCCGAACATCTGTTGAACAGTTATTTCCCAAAAATCTCTCCGCTCTTGGCCGAAATTGTCCCATGCCTCCCTCATCCCTCAGCCCCCAACCGTTGAAGTGTGTATATCGGTACCAGTTCGAACAGCATTTAGTCTTGTTTGCGCTCCCCTGAAGATGAGGTGAAAGCCTTGAAACCGGTAGGGTTATACCCTCACAAAAAAGTGGAATAAACAGTGTTTGATAAAAATATATTATAAACTATAAAATAAATCGACAGTTAATAATAAATCAACAAAAATATGCACATACATTCAATTTTCTCCCTAGGATGATCGTTTTTGTTTATTAGTCCCTTGTAAACAGTTCTGAAGTCCCTTGTAAACAGTTCTGAAGACTTAACTAAAGTTAATACATAGAACATACTCGTATATCTGTGTTTATGATTTATCATTGTTAAACTGTGAGGATTGGGGGCATGCAAGACAATCAAATTGTAAAGAAGGCTCCATACAGTGGTCCGATAAGAAATGTTTTGTTACATAAAATGAAAGATTTGTTTCATACAGAAGGACCTTTAACAAATTAATTTAAACATTTTGGTTTAGAACAAAATGTGGTTATCAATAATCATTTTTTGGTATATTATAAAAAATCAAATAAGCTAAGTTTTTCATTTCAACACATGCCAAGTTTAAAGAGGGCAGTGTCTTTAAATTGGAAAATTTTCATTAAAATAAATATTTAAAAATTTGTCTGTTTAGTAACAGGGTAGACGAAGAGTGACATAAAGTTTTTTTTTCCATAGCATTGGTATTTTATCACAAAGCTGTAACCTCAAGCCGTGAAAAGAATAGTTAGAACCCAAGATTTTACAGTTGTCATGGTTGTCATGTCTTTTGTGAATGAAGTGTGACCTGAACTTCAACATCTTATTAACTTATTATTTTAATTTAAACAAAAAACCAAGTGAATATTAATATTATTATTTAAGATGTACTCATACAAGAATATATCCAAAATGACATCAAAGCGGCTTAATAAATTGCAAGTTTACAAGTCTGTCCAAGAATGAAAAACTTTGAATGTACAATACAATAATAAAACCAGTTGCCTTAGAAGCATGGATGATGACCGTTATAGATCAGCAAAAGCTTCTGAATTTTGAGAATAATGTTCATGGAGTAATTAAGGACTAAGACTAGGTTTGGCTGTTGATACATGGGGAATGAGATAGAACAAAGAAATTTTAAAGCTTGCACTGAAAACAAGTAACATAAGATCAGAAAGGCTGGCATGGATTGGATTCGTTCTCTGATTTTCTGAAAGCAGGACATCCAAAATTATATGAGACAAAGCAGTGTGGGAAAAGAATCAATAAAATAGAAGGCATAATTTTTTTTTAAATTTATTGCTTTTGTTTCATAACTATTATCGATATCCATGATCGTGTCATAAACAAAATTTTGGAAAAATTAAAAATAAATGTCAAGAAAAATAGGGATAAGTATGGCAATTTTATAGAAGTTACAGACTGGAATGAGTTACTTTCACCATTGAAAGAACAGAAGAATAGATGTTCTTTTCCGATGACTCTCAAAAGACAACTTTAGAGCAATTTAAAAATTGAAGATTGCTTGTCCATCCTCCACTCTTTCTCTTTTTTCTACAGCTATGTGTATTTCTACAGCTATTATCATTTAATTTATTTCTCTATTTTGTCAAAATTTGGTCCCTTATTTTCTTTTTATGATAGCAGGGAATCTGGGTTTGTATGAGTGTATAGATTTACTGTTTTAACAATGTTTATGATATTGTATCAATCGCTTATTTCTTATCATTTTTTGTAATATAGTTTACATGTACAAGGGTGAAAGCTGAAAAAGATCTGGCGTCCTCGAGGCCAAGTTGTGCTCCTTTGGTGTGGGTGTATCTTGAATGTGCGGATGCTATGATATGAGCCCAGACCTTTTGATAGCTTGTCGAGTAAATTTTTTTCTTTTATCTTAAAATTCATGTTAAATTATAGGATATTTATTTATTCAATAACATTTTCATATAAATTCATCTGGTGGATTTAATGTTTGAAAGCCATTTCTTCAAAGCAATTATATTTTGTTTCATAATGTACGAGGGTCATCCAGAAAGTAAGGATACAACATTTATGTAGGATCGAAAAATGCTTGTATTTAATTGAAATTCACAGGATACTTCACAAATATATTAAACTATTTTTCAACGTAATCGCCGTCGAGATTGAGACATTTCTGTAGTAGGGGCACCAGCTTTTGTATGCCAGTGTCATAGACCTCCGCCGCCAGCTCTTTCAGCCACTTCTTCACAGCTTCCTTGACTTCCTGATCGTTGATTTGGGTGGGTGTAGTAACACACCCACGTCTCATCCCCTGTCACGATAAGAGTCCAGAAAAGCTTCTCCCTCCTGTGCAAAACGATTCAGATTATCTATAGTGATAATTGCGAAGGCTGCACATAAGGAACATTTTATTGGAATACGTACAGGTATACAGGTCAAATATAGATAATACATTACAATATGACAACATACAATAATAATTTCTTAACACTTTCAGAGGTAATATAAAATCAAATTAACTCATCTATGTGACGCAAATGTCTGATACACCCATGGTACACCATCCGATACACCAACATATAACCCATGTATTTTTATTTATTTATTTAACACTTTTATGGCAAATACAATCTGACGGGCTTATTACCAGGCGGCTATCTGTTCCAACCAACCAGACAAAAGTAAATGAAGCAAGTTACATGGTTGCATAAATCATTCAAATGACTATCCATCCCCACAAAATCCATAAACACATACATGAGCATATGCCCACAAACCCCATAAAGACAGACAATTAATCGAACATTCTTTTTCATATAAAGTAATATATCGTCAAGCAAAAGAAAAGGAAGGGATGGTGGAGAGGAAAGGAAAAATTGGGAATGAAATACGTTATTTTACTGAGTAGAAATTAAGAGTTTTTTCAGTTGCTTCTTAAAGCATGCCAAGAACGGAGCGAGTTTTATATTGGTTTGTAACTGATTCCAGAGTCTTCCTGCATGGCCAGTAAAGGACGACGTAAAAAAGAGGAGCGGTGAACTGGAAAGGCCAATAAAAAATATCTGTTTGAGCGTAGCGCTAATCCATGATTGGAAAGACGCTGAAAATTCTCGGCGAGATAAGAGGGGGTGGCGGGACAGTTAAGGATAGTATACAATAGACAGTATGTGAATTTGGCGTCTATTTCTAACATTCAACCAGTTCAATGCCTTCTGGTATGAAGTTATATGATTGACATAACATTGACAACGTACTTTCGTAGGTTGTAAATAAATCTTAGACAAACATTTTGAAGATGCTGTAATTTGTCCAGCGGTTCCTCTGTAACATCCAAATAACAGACGTCCGCATAGTCCTGTATCGTAAACAGCAGATATTGTACGAGTAAAATTTTGGTTTTAGTAGGTAGGAATCTTTGCAACACTTTAAGGGAATGAAGGCTGAAGAAGATCCTTCGGCTTACCTAATTTATTTGATCTCGCCATGAGATGTATATGTTTGAACATATAATATAATCCTTGCATATATTATCAATAGCTCATAGTGAACATATAACCTTGCATATATAACTCTTGCATATGTTTCATAGATCATAGTGCACATATAACCCTTACATACGTTTTAAAGACTAATAGCTATGGTTTTAATTATTCCAATATACTGGAAACTGTATATAATTGAATACCCTTATTTCAAATTTATGAAATATTCAAGACAATAGTATTTTTATCCATTGGGTTACTTAATATTGGGTTAGATCTCTGACTAATCCCGTTTGAAAAGATGCTTGTCTTGATATTGGGTTAAATCTCGGACTAATCCCGTTTGAAAAGAAGGACATTTTAACATTGGGTTAGATCTCTGACTAATACCATTTGAAAAGAAGGATGTCTTGATATAGGGTTGGATCTCTATCTAATCCCATTTGATAAAAATGATATTAAAACATTGGGTTCAATCTATGACTAATCTCATTTGAAAAGAAGGAAATCTTAGCATCAGGTTAGATCTTTTACTAATCTCATTTAAAATGAATTATGTCTAAATATCGCGTTAGATCTCTGACTAATCACATTAAAAAATTTCCTTATCAATGAAAATATGAGTATATTCGTAATATAAGCCCATTTGAACTTAATGCTTTTTTTAGTTTAGGCATTCATTTTGAATATCTTTTATATATTGTGTATAGTTGAATACACCAATTAAGACTGCCGTAGTGTATATTGTAGTTTATTAATATTATAATATATGAGGTTAATTTTGCATATTTTTTAAAAGTTTTTTGTCAAGTTGGTTTAATTTAAGTCATCTAGATTTAGATTTATGATAGTAAGTGGTGTAAATATGAGTCAAGACATGTTACATGTAGTTTTAATACATCAATCATCATTGACAATATGAAAGGTAATATAATGTTTGTAGTGATAAAACTGTTAGATGAGAATATTCAAGATTTCCAATTAGCTTTACAAGTTATTTAATTTTAAAATCCCTGTACCGTCTATATTGTTTTCGATATACTTTGGGTAGATATCCCAAATATCGCCTACCCTAACTATTTTTCTGTATTCCAAGATTGCGTTCATAATATCACCTACCCCTGTTCCTATTACCGAAATTAGGAGCACCTCTTAAAAACGAGTTGCTAGTAGAGCACACATATCTTTTGAAAACTAATTGTAAACTAATTTCAAACTTTTCCTGAAAAAAAAGACTTAAATTTAAAAACAAGAACAAAAACAAATGCTTCATAACTTATTAGAAAGAAAAAAAAACATTCATTACAGCCTCAAACACTTCAGATGCAATATTGTTTTTGCTGTCACTCATAGAAAGCTTGCTGCTGGCGCCACGTGTGGCAAACCCCTAAACCGTCAAGGAAACTACACAAACTCATAGATGGTGCGTATACTCGTAGTAGCTTGTAAACACGAGTAGGCGATATTAGGCACAGGGGTGATATTTGGGACACCTACCCTATTATGATTCTTACAGTCTATTGATAATTTGTTTCAGATTGTTTCAAAGTCCATTTATCATTTATTAGTCTATGCCAGGGGTCGGCAGTTTGTCAAGTGAGAAGAGCCAAATTGTCATGGAAACTGGATAACAAAGGTACCGTACCATACCAGGGAGCCGCACATATGTAATACATGATACATATGTACTTATATGGATATGGATTTTTAGGGAAAAAAAGTTCGATATTTTTTATTTAAAATTTTAATCAGAACGGCGTCCATGCATCGCTTTTGATAGCTTTACTATATCTGGCAAATAGCTACTTATTTTTAATTGAATACATTATTATACATTTTCATACGTTATTCTGCTTCTAAGTTTATTTTTTATTTGGTTCATAGTTGAGAATGTTTGTTCGCATATATCATATACTATGTAGAGCCAAAGATTGTGAGAATACCAAAAGCTAGTTTTTTTAACGCATCATATGTTTCAGGTAAATTATTCCATGTATCAAATATTATTGTTTCTATTTTAGGCAGTTGTTTTATAGCTGTCCACTTGTGCTGAGAAATCAAATTGGATTTCTCTCTTTCGAGTTCTTCCAAGCGGCTGGTCAGATCTGTGAATTTGTTGTCCCACAGTTCCTTGCTTTTTAAATCTATTAACTGCATCTGGAATGAACCAGCATCTGTGTCGAACGGTGTTAAGTTAAGTTCATTGATATTTATTTTGAGAGGACGTACGATAAAAGCTAGTGTAGTCTTATTTGCTCTGAATTGTTGAAAACGTTCACCAAAACTGTTCTTTATTTTGCCTAATACGCTGCTGAAATAAATCGCATCAAAACAAGTGCTTTTTTCGTCACGATACTATCTTAAATTCTTGAAGTGAAGTAATTCACCTCTCTCTATATCTTCGGTGAGAACTTGTAATTTATTTTCAAAGCACTCTAGTTCTTCCAATAATTTATATGCGATGTTTGCTTTCCCTTGCATTAATATATTCAAAGCATTAAGATGTGAAGTAATGTCGACCATGAAATGGAATTTTTGTAGCCATATGTCTTCTTCCAATTCTTGATGTTTGATGTTTTTTTTGCGTAGAAACAATTTTATTTCTTCTAAACATGAAGCAAAGCATTTCAGTACGTTACCTCTGGAAAGCCAGCAAACCTTATTGTGCAGAAGTAAATCTAGGTACTCGTTATCCATTTCATCCAAGAGTACCTTAAATTGGCGATGATAGAGTGGTTTGGCCAAGATGCTGTTAGTTACTTTGATAACGAAGTTCATTACCGTAACCATTTCTTCGGGAAATGTTTGGGTGCAAAGCGCTTCTTGATGTACTTGCATTACGCAGCGGAACGTGAGAATTTCGTGGTCAATTTTTCTCCTTAAAATTGAAACTACTTTTTTGTTTACGCCTATCATACTTTTAGCTCCATCAGTAGCAATGGAAATTATTTTATTTAGGTCAATTTCAGTGTTTTCCAGATATGTTTCTATAGCATTCGCAATATCTTCTACGCATGTTTGTCCCTTGAGTGGCAGCAGTCCAAGAAGTTCTTCTTTGGGACCTTGTGTCGACATATATCGCACAAAGAGGGTTACTTGTGCTGTATCACTAATATCACATGACTCATCAGTTGCAATTGATATTGTGGAATAATATAATATCTTAGTTTAGTTTAATTTAATATCTTAGAATAGTTTAATATCTTCGACTTGCTGCTCTGTTAAATTCGAAGACATTTTGGTAATTCTGTCTTGCACTGTTTTCGCAGATAAAGGCAATTCTTTTATTAGTTTTGTGATTGCTTCTATATTTTTGAAGTCGTAAAAAATCTCTTCGGATGCTTTTACAAAGCACTCTTTAATGTAATCACCATCTGTGAACAGTTTTCCTCTTTTAGAGATTTTCAGAGAGACCGCAAAGCTAGCACGAGCATGATTGACGATATTATATTGCACTATGTGTTCAGTTGTCAAATACGGAACTCGACTTTTGATTTTGACACTGAAGTTATGTAACAGCTCTCTTCAGTGCGTCACTGTCACCTGCCAGATATTTGCTCGCGAATGTACTATGTTTTGTAGAGAAATGTCTCTCTAAGTTTGATTTCTTATTATGAGTATTTGCGATCTTTTCGTGACAGATGAGACAAGTCGGAAGACCATCCATATTTTGAATGAATGCATATGACTTGGTCCATTCTTTATTTAAGTCACGATTTTCATCAACTATTTTTCTCTTCTTTTTAAATATAGCCGAAGCCATTTTGTCCATGGGTTGAGTCATATAAATTTGAATAAACCACAATCTGAAAAAATCAAAATTAATATGGTAGGAGTGGAAGATAATTTCTGGTCCATCATAAGAACCGTGTCTATTAAAACTTTTTATGAACCTTCTAATGCTAAAATGTTACAGAAATATTTCTTCTGAAATCTAAAGTTATATGTTTCAATTTAAAAAAAGTATTTACCATGGATTTGCCCTTGTTGCCAAAAGCTTCAAACTATTGTAAAACAACGTGATAAGTACACACACATGCAGACGAAATCAAAACACAACAAACTTCGACTAAGCTCGAAGCTTGACTGCTATTATACGATCCATTGACATATTATAATAAAGACACGTTATTCCCTTACTAGCCGGCTCTCGTATATAGCAAAAATTGTATTGTTCGCAACAACGCTGTATGAAAGAGATAACAAATCACAATACATGTGCAAACATTCATGTAAGAAAGAGATACAAGTATCCCTCAGTTCATCTTTACTCGTTGCTACATCAACGACCACTGGCAGGTTATTGGGGATCCATATTGACCACCGCGAGTGTGATCATGTGCGGCCAGGCTTAAGAGTGGTATTGAGTATGTCGTACGAGTCTAAGTTTGTTCAGCGGCTCTATCTAATAAACTCATTAGTTATAAGGCTGCTTGAGATGAGGTGAAATTGGAGTTTATGCCTGAAGAGCCGCAAACGTATATGCAAAGAGCCGCATGCGGCTCTGGCCTATGCCATAAGTTAATTTCCCCATAGATTGTTTTGAGTTTTACATCCTGTTGGAATTGTATTAGTTTGATGAAATCATTTTATTTCACATAACGCATTATCGATTGTCATATACTTACTAATCTTCCTTTTCACATAATATAATGTGTGTTAGAAATAATTTTGCAGCTCTTGTAGCTTGAAATAGAATAAGTAACCAAATTCTAGTTACACCAATGAATTTACAGTAGACCACCTATTATCTGGGGCACTGTCAGTTGGATTAACTGTGGTCCTCTGTAGTTCAATTTTTTTTTAGTTATCTTGTAAAATATTTTTTTCGAAATTTCTAACAAACGTCCACGTTTTGAAAATTATAAATCAAGGACGTAAACAGATATAAAATCTATGATTTACATTACATCAATTGACTAACACTAGTAAGTTGGCGGTGTTTCTCTGCATCCACACCGAAACTAAAATATTTGGATTAAGGGCTTCCCAAAGTAATTGCAGCGGTATGATATCGGCGTTTAGCAGTTGTATCTGTCAAACATTGTGAAAATTTGTTCGTATACTCATCTTTCGTAATTAAATTTATCTAACATTTAAACTCTTAAAATGTTCACTCAATAAAATCTTCACTTGGATTGATTGTGATTTTCAATTATTTGGGCTCGAGTGCCCTCCAATTACCACGGATAATCGACACTCTACTGTATTTTTATTTTGAGTCATCATTAAAGTGTTCGGATTTTCAAGATTATTTGGTATAGGTAATGGTTACTACTTTATATAAAATAAAATACATTGCTTTGAACTAATAGTATTGAAATTAGGTATAATATTTTTTTCGTTCATATGATGCTAATGTTGCTAAAATGTATGCACGGGTTTTATCGAGTGTCACTGTAGGCGGCAAATATATAAAGATGTGTACGGGACAAATTTTTTACAACACTGAAAATAATTATAAACCTACAATTAATTTCCTCCGTTCGCTTAATTAAGTCGCGGTTTCGGATGTGTTTTTGACGCATTTGTTTGCATTCCTGTCAGTCCACGCACGAAGACCCAAGTTTTGCGACAATACTAATTTATAATTAATTCACTGTATTCAATTGGTCGTATCGTTTTGTTTCTATATTATTTGGTGATATTTTTTCATTTATATATTATTTTCATTGTTTGATTTTGTTTCGGTTTATTATCATTTTATTTTAACAGAATTATATCTTTTGTTTTATATTTAAGTTTTCGAAGTTCAATTTTGTATGGTATATATTTTAAACTCTGTCGCGGTACCGGATTATATTTGATTGTTTATTTTTTTATTAAAGTCGCGCAGAATGGACTTAGACCGTCCGCCTGATCCCCTTGATTTACCTCACGGTAAAAGCGCAAAGAAAAGACCTCGTCCAAATGACAGTGTGGTGAAGTCTCCTATACCGTCTATAGTTCTCCCTCTTGCTACTCCTGAAAATAGTCCTAACAAATATTCGTCTTTCAATTCAGGCCCTTATTTAGTTTTCGTGCAAAATTTGAATGTTGAGAAATCCCTTCATCCTATGAAATTCGGCAACTTATTATTTTCCTACAATATCAAAAACATTTAACCTGATGGTATCAAAATCGAAAACAGAATTAAAATTAGTCTAACCTTTACAAATAAGGTAGCAGCAAATGAATTTATTGAGTCTCCGTTCATCAAAAATAATAATTTAAAAGCCGCCGTGCAGTCCTGTCTGGAGCAGCACTGCCGCTCATCTAGAGCTGGTCTGCCGCCCACCTAGAACTACTGTGCCAGCCCACCTGAAACGCTATTAGCCTACGGGATCGCCTTTGTATTGAGAATAAATTGAAAAATAATATTTTGTTGAGTTGTCATTGTCGCCCTGAGCCTCTTGAATACATTTCTCCACTCACGGTGGTAGTACCATAAAGACATTTATTACCGGGAGGTGATATCAAATTAATCTGGCATTTAATCATTCTAGTTAGAAAGCCTAACTAATGTTAATAAAAATAAACCCTGACTTTGTCATTTTCTCGTATGAAAATCAGCTATAATATAGACCGATCATACTATAGACCGATCGCATACTATAGACCATAGGTTCTCAACGTGGGTGATAACGCCCCCTTTTGGGCGTTTGAGACTTTCAGGGGGGCAGTAGAAGATCCAGAGAAAATTAGGGGGCGTTGAGATGACACGGAGGGGCGTGGGCAGATTAAAAAAATATAGTCTAAAAAAGACAAAAAAAAAACCACGCTAATCACGTACTAACTAAAGTAAACTTTAATATTGGTTAATTTTTGTTATTGTATGTATTTTAATAATTTTTATCACGTGTGCGAAAATTCACATATTTCAGTAGTTCGGGAAGTGGGTGAAAATTGAACTTAAAGATTCCATTACATTCAGATCTACATTAAATTGGATGATATAAAAAAAATTAATTTTAGATTTGAATTAAAAATTTTCAAATCTTACAATTTCACGTGAAATATCTCATATATAAATACAGGTAAAGTTAACAAAAGCCTGTTGATAAAAAATAGCAAAAAATATGCGTATAGCAATTCAGTTATAACAAGTTTTTGTTAAATAACGTGATTTTTGCAATCCTGCAAGAATTGACAGTATTATCTGTGCTTGTTCTAGCCCGCACTCTGCTCCCGCATCACCCTTGCCCCCGTGCTTTACTTCCGCGCCGGGTGTTGTAAACGAGTCACTGCATGTTTTTCTTATTCCTGTTGATGCGTGTTATACGTCTCCAGCCTATATAAAGGCAGTGATTGTTCATTTTATTTTCATTAGCTTTATCGCGCGCAATTGATGACAGGGTTTTAAAAGTTGATCGTTTCACTACTACTACTCACGTATCTGTAAAGTAAAAACCATGTCGGAAGCAAAAAAAAGAGACGGCAGTATAGTGTGGATTATATTAAATACGGATTTATCGAAAATACCACAAATCCATCATCGCCAATGTGCCTTATTTGTCAAAAAACATTTTCAAATGAAGCGATGAAGCCTTCTAGGCTTCAAGATCATTTTAATAAAATACACCCGGATAAGAAAGACAAAGATGTGACCTATTTTCAAGACATGAAAAAGAAGTACGAAATTCAGCCAACTATATCAAAACTTTTTTCATCAGATTCTAATCAAGACGATGACGGACTTCGAGCTTCGTACAATATCTCATTGTTGATTGCTAAAACATGCAAACCACATACTATTGGGGAAGATTTAATTTTACCAGCAGTAAAAGAAGTAATAACCACTGTGCTCCATAAACCAGCTGTAGATATTATCCGAAAAATTCTTTTGAGCAATAGTTCTGTGCAAAGACGAATTGATGAGATGACTGAAAACATTGAAGAATCATTGTGCAATCATCTGCAGACTTGTAAATTTTCAATTCAACTGGATGAGTCCACTTTACCAACCAATGAAGCATTGTTATTGTCATGCGTGAGATTTATCAAAGATGAGAAAATATGTCAAGAACTATTGTTTGCTACCAATTTGGAAACAGATACAAAAGGAGAAACCATATTTAATACACTGGAAAAGTTTTGTGACGAAAAGGAAATTCCTTTTAATAATATTTTGTCAGTTGCTACGGATGGCGCACCGGCTATGACAGGGCGTCACAAAGGCTTCATAGCGTGCTTAAAAAATAAAGTTCCTCACGTGCTTGCTGTGCATTGCGTAATTCATCGCCAGCATTTGGTTGCGAAAAACCTGAGTGAAGGCCTCCATACATCACTGCAATATGTTATCAGAGCAGTTAATAAAATCAGAAGTAACTCGGTGAATGACAGATTATTTAGTCAGCTTTGCATTGCCAATGATGAAAATTTCAACCGATTGCTGCTTCACACAGAGGTGCGCTGGCTGTCAAAAGGTACTTGTTTGACTCAATTTTACAATCTGTTTGGATCTGTGATAGAGTTCCTAGGAAACAAAGACACGGAATTGCGCGACAACCTCATCTCATCAAAGAACGATATTGCGTACTTGACAGACCTGTATAAATTGTTTAATGATATCAATTTCCAACTTCAAGGCGACGACTTAAACTTGATTAAGACAAAAAATAGCATTGCTGCTTTCGTGTCCAAACTGCTATTATACAAAAGAAATATCAGCAGACGCGAATTCAATAACTTCCCAAACTTATCAGCAGTATCATTCAAGCACGACGACTTGCTTGTTTACTGTCAACACTTGGAAAACCTCCACAGTGATTTCAAGGAACGATTCCAGGACATTTTAAACATGGACATACCAGACTGGGTTTTGGATCCTTTTTCAAATGTCAACACAGCAGGATCATCCCAGTTAGAAGAAGAACTAATAGAACTGACGACAAATGAGGAATTAAAAATTAAATTCAAGCATGCCTACCAAGAATTTTGGCTGCAGAAGCCGATTTTGCCACTGTACCGAGGATTATGGTCGATTGTTCAACGATTTCTGATAGCATTCCCATCTTCCTATTTAGCTTAACGTGGATTTAGTGCTGTAGCAACATTGGTAACTAAAAAGAGAAATCGGCTCCATGTTACTGAACGCGGCGACTTACGGTTGTTTTTAAGTAAAATCGAGCCTGATATTAACAAACTCCTTAAAATGCATCAAATTCAACCTTCTCATTAGATAAGTTATAAATTCAATGTCTTTTGAATGTTAATAAAAATACTTTTCAATATAATTAAGTATGCGTTTTAATTGTTCTCATTGAAACAGTCTTCATTAAACTCAGAAATAGGATAGGGCCATACCATATCCTATCTTACGACTATAGTATATAATATTACACGTTTAAATATAATCGTGGCAATAGCTGTTTCAGATTCGCAAGTAAAAAAAATTGGGGGCTTTAGAAGAAAAAAAATTCTCTAAGCGGGCGGTGGGCAAAATAAGGTTGAGAACCTATGATATAGACCGATCGCTTTTTTAAGTTTTCCTTACAAACTATGGGAACAAATCGTCCTCAAAAAATTTCAACCAACTAGAAACATCATCATACCTCTTGAACAAGTGTCATTTTAATTGAAACGAGTATTTTATGACCAAGTTTTAAGCCTGACATATTTCACTGAGGCAGGTTTCTACAGCCGCGGTAAATCCCAGTGCTTTCTAAAGACGGTTCAAATATAACTAATTGTTGAAGCCCTAATGTTGAAGCTCGTTCACTGATATGTACGATTGATCGATTGCTTTTTTTTTTAAACCTGGCGAGTTTATTGCCATGTGGCAATCTCTTCCAACCAACCAGAAATATGTTTTTATAGGCCCTAAGTGTTAACCAGACTGGAATCCTATTTAAAAATAATCTGGGTTCCAGCGGGGATTGAACCCGCAACCTCCGGATCGGCAGACAAGTGTCTTACCATCAGGCCACGGAGGTCGTCTTCTGCTTCATCTGTAAGACCGCACACCGCACTGCTGTAAATGTCCGCATCAAGGATGCGCGCTCGAGATCGCGGATGCGATTGATTGTTCTAACCCGCCGAGACTCCTTCACAGATCGCTTCAGCGATTTGGACGCTTGTGCGAGATGCGTTTTGCATCAGAACGACTAGAGTTGTGTAGCTCTTATCGTCGGCCATTACGCGCTAATATTATGTCTAGGCTGTAATCTTTTTGTAAAATCTAGTTTTAAATTTAGCTGTAACATAATAAATTTGAACTGTATAACATATCTGTACCCGCATTCACCTTAAATTTTCATATGTCGGGTGCATACATTAATTCCTATATAAATTGTAATATCCTTGAATTTATTTTTGAACACACTATCTAATATAAACTTTGTAATCGATTCTTGATTGTGTTCACACCTTCTAAATCATAACCATAATGCTTAGTAACTGTATTTTAATATGTTCCTGTATAAACCATGGGATAATTTTCTAAATATATAATATGTTAATTCGTTATACGATTACAGCAATTTTTGTGCTTTATTTTAAAGCCAACTAACCTGAGAGGATAGTCCTATTTCGCAATCAGAACTCAACGAATCTTGAGATAAATATAGTACTTGCTTAGTTTATTTCTTTGAGCTAGCCGGTATAAACTTTGCTTGTATGAGATGATGTTAAAATAATGTAATTAAAGTAAATTCTACTCCATTAATATATTTAAAGCCCAAACTACTTCATATAATTCTAATCATTGTTCAAATATCGGCGCCAAAGAAGACAGCTGATGTAGATAACTACGACACCTAAAGGCACAATTCCACTGAGGCAACATTTAGGCAACATGTAACATAGCATGCGGCATTGACGCATGCTACACACAGTCTTTCAATCGAAGGAACACGAAGCGACAAGAATCAAGTATCTTTGTAGCGTGCTACATGTTGATTGTTGTTGCCGGGACGCATGCGTCACCTTTCGATATATTTCAGCGTGTCGAATAATGTCGCCGCTATCCGAAAGTCAGCGGATCGGTGCGGCTTGTAGCGTGCGACATGGAGTGGAATATTGACAAAACTACTTTGTTTATTGAAGATTATCATAATTCACCGTAGTTACGGAATAATAAAACAAGTGATTATAAAGACAACAGGATAAAACATGATAAACTGAAGCAGTTAGAGAGTAAATACGATTGATTGCACTGTAATTGATGTGAAAAAAAATCAAGAATTTGCGTTCAGATTTTCATCATTCTGAGCTTCTTGACTACAAAGATATATGATAATTCTCTTCTCCAACACCGCGGTTTACTTGTTTTTCTACGATTCAAAACTATTACCAAATATGCAGCCGCCGCGATTGTTTGTAAAGACATAAAGTACCAAACTGACGTTGCCTCCATGGAATTGTTTAAGACGCATGCTACCCGTATTGACGACAAAGCGCATGTGATTCGGGGAGTCAAAATCCGCATGCGACATTGTTAACATTTGTGGCACATAGTCGCACACCTAGGAACAGGCAACACTGGGAAACATGTCGCATGCCTCATGTCGCTCAGTGTTGCCTCAGTCGAATTACGCCTTAACATGCGCGTGGCCGTTTGGAGGAGCGGAGTGGCGCATGCCATTTAGATCGTGCGAAGCATTCGCGCGTCAATTGAAATAATTGAATAATTCCAACCGTTTAAAGAGAAAAATAATTCATTCATTCTACATGGCCAAACCATCTAAAGTTAAAGAAAAGCTTGAATATTTCAGAACGATAAATCTTCTCATATTACTCGTATATTACTTGAATAAAACTAGAATGAAATCAAATTAATGTTTAAAATATCTCATACAGTGTAATACCGCAAAATCATTTTCTAACAAAGGGTCAGCTCTTTCTCGTGTTTTTTAAATTTCTTGCACATGGTCATTTTAAATCAGGAAAAAAACCTGTAGCTTGCTTGTTTTCTTTATTTATTTTTTATTTTATAAGAAAAACATACCTGGAAATAAAACATAACTGAAAAATTGCTAATTATATGGTACCTACTACTATTTCGTTGTATACAGTACAATCTGGTGGGTTTATTCCCAAGTGGCGATCTCTTTATCTAACCAGAAATATGTTACAGATGCGTTCATTGGGAATCAAACTCCTTACCTCTGGGCTGAGAGACAAGCGTCTTGCCAACTAGACCACGAAGGTTGTCACTACTATCTATCTCAGAATGCTCTTTTTGATCTTACTTAATACGTCAGCCTTCACATTCATTTCTAATCACTTCATTCCGTATATTGTTTGTCTACCCATGTATTCGTTCCAGTGCACGCATATGTAAAAAGCATTTATTTGGCTTCTCTTAGTCTTTTTCCAGGCCCACGTTTCACTTTTATACATTGTAGTTAGTACAATAATACTATTGTGGACTATCATATTATTATTTTATTCATATATCGATATCGGGCATGAAACACACATAGGAAAACTTATTTAGTGAAAATAATTTCAAGTGATTTTGATATACAATCTTTGTTTTATTTTGTAAAGTTATGACCTGTGTTTCACTGCACATTGTCTGGAATAAAATTATTACTATACAAGTTTATAAGAAAGTTTCAAAATAAAAAAAAATCTATTTTAAATCCCTTTAATGATACCTAAAAATGTACTCGAACACTATTTTGTTTAATAACACAGTGAATAGATATATTCAACACAATATTACTTTGTACGTATTGTATTGAAATTCTGATAGTTTTTCACTAAATAACACTTTCCTCCAACGCCGTTAAATGAGGCAAGACTGTATCCAAGCGAAAACTTTTGACAATCACAAACATAATAATATCGTCGATGCAAAACAAAATACGAGCTTTCACTTTCAGACGATAGATTGCGTCGGAGTGTCGTTTTATTGCATAGTCATTACGACCGTAGTTAGGTTTGCTACTTCGCTAATAATAATTCCTCTGACGTCTCGCAGCCTGGGAAGGTTTTTCATGTATAAAGGGATCATAAATTTACATTTACGGTCCATCTACCGTGCTTGGAGTAAACGACCCAATTCTTCCAAATACCTGTATCCATGTTTAATGGTAGTTTAACTGGAATGGCCGTAATTTGTCGACTAGGGCTGCGTGAGCTTGCGTAACTCGTGCAAGATTTATCTACAACATTTCCAAAAAGCACCCGTTGATTCTTTGTATTGTAGCGAAAGTTTTGCGAGATAGAGGTGTATAAACTCTTGAAATTACTAGGTTTTCGGGTGCATAACTTCCCGAGGATTTATCATTGTGTAAATTTTGTATCACGGAGCTTCCTCGCTGGGATACTTTTCGCGAAAGAAACAGATCAAGCTTCAAATTTCTTTTTTTCTTTTCTCGTGTTAGACTCGTTAACGCGATTATGTTTGTTTGCTTGGAGATTAACTTCATCTTGTCTGAGTACGATTTTACATTGGGCGAGTTATATTTTACAGGTATATTAGATTATTTCTGTGAATAAGCTTATTTCGAAAAAATGTTTTGAAGACAAGCAATCAAACTTGAAGATTTATTAATGGTGTTATATTCATATTAAATTTGCTATTGAATAGATTTGTTGTATATTAGAACTATGTTAAAAGGTGTCCATTCAATAAAATGACAATTTTATCCTAAAACTTTTAGGAACGGATAAAATTGTTGTGATAATTTTCCATTATTTTGGGATCGGTGATTTTTTGCTTGTTAAAAATCCATCTGCCCCTAGTCTTAAAAAAATGGAGACGTACGGTCACTTTGCCCCACAACACAAACCAACTAATGGAGATTAAAATGTCAAACATTTATAACTTTGTTTTTCGTACTTTCGGGCAGAAAAATCATTGATAAATTTATCGACATTGATTTTGTTCGAAACTAAATGGTCAACAAAAAAAAATTGCCACATCTTTCAACCTCTCTCGTCAAAGACTAGATCTTAAATAATTCTTGATTACCTCAACTGATGTTTTTGTTGTTGGATTATTTTCTTTTTTTGCTGATAGGTTTTAACGTTCTTCAGATGTCGCGCCTAAGGCCAGCAATCCGGTTGCCCCACTCTTGTCCCGCCTCTGCCTATACACATCTGCTATGATAAACTTGTGAATGTACATTTTGAATAATATTATTTTTCTTAGCCAATATATCATCTAAACACTTTCTGTAAATCCTTTTTGTTCAGATTGTAATCTCAGCTCATTTTTTCCCTTTTGCTTAAATTAAAACAACACTTTTAAGACGATGTGTTTTGAGCCCTTGTTTCGTTAATTAGAAGTTTCCTTACCAAAATGACCATTTCGTACTCGTATGTAACTTTTGTGTTATTTTACATTACACTTCGGTGTATAAAGTATAACATGGCGGGCTTACTTCCATACGACAATTTCTTCCAATAAACAGAAATACGTTAAATACGAAAACCATACTGGAATCCCTTTTAAAACGATTTGGATTCCAACGGGAATCGAATCCGCAACACTCGAGCTGGAAGACATTCGTTTACCAACTAGGCCACGGAGGCTGCTGTTACTTTAAAAAAAATCCGTTGTTTCCTTTTTTGAGTTTCCACCACCCACCCACTCAGACATTAGGAACGAATCGTATTCCCGTCCAGGGCGATCTGTACTAGATTTTTAAATTTAAATACATATGTGTTTTTGAACATATAGCATAAAAATATACATCACTAAATCACGCAACTTTCCTTTGTTTTATTAACCTTTCCCTTTCTGTGCTAAAAAATCCGCGCGTTCCGGTGCTGTGTATTCAATACTCGTACACATGTAAAAATGAGCGATTTAAAATTGGAAAAATAAGAATATTCATAGGCAATTGCTTAAATTAATTAAATTTGAAATCAAAAGTGATAATCATTGAAATTTTATTGCTGAAAACATGAAAAAAGCATCGGCCGACGTTATCAAATGGATGCCCGAGAGCTACTGAAGCGAGCGAACTGAGATTCTATTCTTGCGTTCCCATATACCGAAGTAGAGTTAGACGTGAATAGCGTCGCTTCCTCACCCATAGCGGTTTTATAATGAATATATCTACGTCACACACTGGCACACGTTTGATTGTATTGGTGAATTTATTCCCGATTTTCACAAAATATCTCTGATGTGGCCGATAAGTGCTAATTATTATTAATATTATTTTTTCATTCAATGCGTAAATGTATTACGGAGGAAAACCTAAAATCTGAAACCAGTATTTATTATATTTATAGAGATATTAAAATTTTTAGAAGCAATGTGTACTAGTTACACATCACAGGGAAGGAAGGGTTAAAATAACCGAAGAATCGAACCTGGGGCGCTCGCTTACTCAGAGTGAATACTAACAGTTAGACCACGAACGCTGACTAAAAATGAAAATAAAGCCAAAAATGAACCAACTAACAAAACACATTTTTTAATATTGAATGATCATACCTCAATCTCGTACGTGCAATAATACTAAGTCTTTTAAATGGGTATTTAATATTTATATTTCGCCTTAAAAATGTTGTTCTCTGAATTATCTCCGATCCGACAAAATATGGGTTGGGTGCTGTATATAATATATCCACATTATTTAACACTTCATTGTAAAAACCATCTGGCGGGCTTATTGCCAAGTGGCAATCTATTCCAATCAACCATATAAAAGTAAATAAAGAGATTTACAGGGTTGGGAAAAATATTTAATAATATTTAAAATTCATGAAAAAAATAACAGATAAAATAAACGTGATATATTATCAATCAAAGGAAAAAGTAGGCATGTTGGAGAGGAATGAAAAATTAAGAATGAGACACGTTATAATTAGTGATTAGAAATTAAGAGTTGTTTCATTTGCTTTTTAAAACATACCACTGACGACGTGAGTCTAATATTAGTTTGTAACTGGTTTCAGAGTCTAACTGCAAGTCAGTAAAGTACGACACATTGTCACTGTGAGAAAGATGCATAATAATTTTACTGTTTAATATTACCCTTTAGGTATCATTTATTTATTTATTTGAAACTTTATTGTATAGTGTACAATGTAGCGGATTTATGGCAATCTGTTCCAATCAACCATACAATTATTTTACAAAGTTTTGAATGAAAGGTATCATAGTATAAATCATAGTATAAATAGGCCAAAACCCGTACGATGGTTGTCGTCGAAGAAATAATACGAGAATTGAATTTTGAATACAAGAGAGCGAGAGAGGAATACTTAGATTCTCTGCGAAAGTAATTCGAAATTTGAATCTCGGTGGGTCCGTGATACTGAACGAATTTTAAATACCTAGCTAACAATTTTTGAACCGGTGTAAAAGGGGACGATGTATAAATGATAGATATATAAACAAATTTTACATTTATGAATATATATTTTCATAAATGTAGAATTTGTCTTACTTTCGTGAATATTTCACGGGTTGCAACTAGTTTACATTATTGGTTTATTGTAGTAGAGAAAAAAAACTATGCAACACCAAAATAATAAAAACTAAATAAAAAAAAACTAAGACAAATTCAACTTGGTCATCGATAGTTAGGAGAAGGAAAGATTGATGGAAAACCAGATAAACACGCTATGTCAATAAAGGGGGAATTAATATTTTTTAATTGTATAATAAAAAACATGAAATTTCCCTAAGCAATAAGAATTATAATTTAACAAAAGTACTGACAAAGCTTCCCTTTTTTGTGAATGTCAACAAAGCTCTTTGAATTTGTTTCCACATTTTATAAATCGAAATGATTTTTAAAATATTTTTTTATCTAATTATACTGAAAGTAATGTTTCTGTAATTTTTTTCACGAATACTACAATAGATTTTTCCAATGATTTTTTAATTTTATATGAAAAAGGGTTCACTTTGAATTGTTATTTTACCCATTTGTTTTTCACAATTCTCTTTAACGTTTTTGTAAAATGCCAACAAGTCGAATGAGGCCGAACGCTGTCGGTCTTCCGCTCCAGGCGGAACGTGTTTACATATAGGTTTTTTGTTCGGCGTTTCAGTTTTCAACGAAAAAAAGATTTATTTTTAATTGAAATTTCATTTATTGAATTGGTTTCATAACATGTTCCATAATTTATTTTTTTCCGCTTAATAACGTCCGATTCACGGGAAAACTGGTTTTTGAACTTTTTTATATCATAGCAAATTATTTTTAAGCCATTTTTAGCGTGGTAAAAAAAATACATAAAGTGTTATCAAGGAATTTTACCAATGACTTCCTTAGCCTAGTTGGTAAGATACTTATCTACCAATCCGGAGGTTGCGGGTTCAATTCTCGTTGGTACTCATTTTTTTTAAAAGGTCTGGTTTCCTTAAAAGCCTCTTCGACAACTTTTCTGTTGGTTGAAGAGATTGCTTAATGATAAGTTTCACACGTTTTATTATGTCATAAGTTACCATTCAACAAATCCTAGTTTGTGATTCAGATATATTAAAGAGCGTGGCCGGGAGACAATGTTGTCGATATCAGTAATCGAGCCTTAGGGTTTAGATCCACTGGAGTAGGCACGGACTCGTGATTCATCATTGCATGTTCTGAAAACACTACCGCACGTGAAGAGCCAACATTATTAGCACTCGTACTTGTCACGTGGGAGTTATGTTATACAAGATTTTGATTTTTTAAAATTTTTTTTTGGGTACCATCGGTAATCGAACCTGAAACCTCAGGTGGAAGATAATCGCTGTACTGCCCACAACGAAAGTGTAATATAACACAATCTTTTTCTTCTACTATCCCTCGGAGAATGGATGATGCACGCTAACCTTTTATATGTGAACTGTCGTATTTTGCTCTATTTCACACACTTCTTTATGGGTCGGAGACTTGGGATTCCTCTACAAGGTACACTCGGAGCCTTGAAATGTTTCACCAGCGTTTCATTCGTTGTATCTTTTGGATCCACTGGGGTGCTCATGTCACAAATGTCTTGATCTTGCAACGCTCTAACTGTAAATCTATAAAGGATAAGGTTGTACAGGCGAAATTGAGGTGAACCGAACATGTGCTACGCATGGGCGATCATAGATTCCCAAAACGCGTCCTATACGGGGGAGTAATGCGCAAGATAAATATTGGCCAGAGGAAGTGCTATAAGGACAGTCTGCGAGAGTCGCTAACTTTTTGTGCGGGGCGCCCTAAGAACTGATAGCAGGTGGCTCAGAATCGTGGAAAGTGGATAGTCATCTGTTCTCAGGCTGATAGTATCTTAACAACTAGACGTTTGAGAAACGGTCTGTGTGCTGAGAACATGCGTCAACATTACCAGGCGATTCAGCAAGATTCGCATCTAGGATCGGATTGTTCTCCCACAGAAGAACATATGATCAACGTAGAGGAACAGCTCGAGATTGACGTTGGAGGGGCGAGGGGATGCTCGACTACGAGGCCCAACGACGAAGCATTTTGCTACTTTGATTTAATTGAATAAATAATAATTGGTTCACGTAACAAAATAGATGAGCGGTTATTAATACCAGATTGACTGTTACTCTTAGAATAAAGTACGTATATTGTAGCGCATTTAAAAACAGTGGATTGAAGCTCTTTATGAGTTATTCAAACATTTGTGTTAGTAAATAAAGTAAGAAATCAGATTACCAGAAAATATATGATCTCGTTACTCATGGTTTGAGAATTGTATAATTTAAACATTTGACCAACTGGAAAAGCCTGAATTGAATCGAGTAAGTTGAAGTGATTTAGTGGTTATTTGTTGATTTTTCGTGTCTGTCACCACATGAGGGATGATAATGCGAACAGAGGCCCGGGGCGTTAATTTACTTCCGATCCGGATACGTCCTGCGTGTGGGCGGCACACGGTAAGGGATGAGATTCTCGTACATGGAGCTGTGGCTTGACAGAGCCGGTTCTTTGACATGTTCTACCTAACTATTGTAGTGATTGATCGTAACACGAATTTATTGGTTTAGTTTATATGCTAGGTTGGAGAAGAGCCAAAAATAGTTTGGGTTCCTTTTCTAAGAAAAGTTTTACTGCAAAATGTGACGCAGAATAAGTAAGTTAGAATCCTTTAGTTAAAATGTTTTGAAATTCATTGACCCACATTGCAGTGGTTTTTATTGAACTAACTTTTTTTTAACCTATACCAGTGATATTTCGGGAATCGATAAACGGATTGCCATTATATTTATTTGTATAACGAGTTTTAAATGACATTGGTTTAATTATAAATTTTAAACGTAATGGAAAATGATTATATTTGAAGACAGGGAATGGAGGGTGAATTAAGGTTATTGGTTTGACATAGATTGTATTCGTTTTGAAATGGTCATTTAGAACTGTATGATAAGATATGGATATAGAGGAGGCCAAGGAAGTAAACCGCGATAGAAAAGTTTGGCACTCAGTCAAACACACATCCCTTGCCTCTTTTACATACATATACCTTCTCATACAACTCCTACGATATATCTGACTTTCTACGTTTCCTTATTTCAAAATCATTCACTTGATCCCTTCATACTTTCCTTGGTTTTCTCAGAGTGCTATTCCTCATCTTAATCAACACATCATCCTTAATTTCATATTAAACCCTAATCACTTAATTCCGTATTCTGTCATAAATTGTCAAGTCACCCCTTGCATTCATCTCGGTGCACGCATTTCTGCAGTATTTATTCAGCACTTTTCAATAATTTTCCATGTCCACATTTCACTCCCGTACATCGAATTTGACAATAAAATACTGTTATGGACAATCATCTTAACATATTTGATACTGCCCAGTTCGATTATATTTGTTTTAGTGTCCCTCTTGTTTCCTATCGTTACACGCCGTTCAGTATCTATCGTAACTCTTCTGATATCTGAGAAAATACCCTAAAAGCAGAATTCCTAAACTCACACCAATATTTCATTGTTCACCTAAATATCGCATTTACTTTTCTTTTAACAGTTTTTTTTATCATCATGGCTTTGGATTTATAAACATTCATCGTAAAATAACCCTATTTACACTGTCCACGTATGCTCGCAAGAAAAACGTCTATTTCCCGATGTGGCCGGGTTTATCCTGGCTCATACAAGCTATCGAAGTTCGGTTACCAGTAAAAGTGTTCAAGTTTGGTGTTATATTATTACAAGTTGAAACAAACAATAGAAATAATAAATATCTGGTGCCATGTAATCAAACCGTTGTCGCGACTGCCAGTTCTCTTAACTCAACATCCTCTGAGAAGGAATGTTACAAACATGGAAACTTCCAAATGTTCCAACAATCTCAGTATATTTCATCAAAGTCTGCAGTCTCAGAAACATACCAGACACAGCTACCTATAGAAGCATCTCAATATGATGCAAAGATAAAATGGCGTTTAGAATCAACCCAAAATCTAACACTTGGAGGTGGATGACCCAAAAAGTGAGTGCCGGGATATTTGATTCCTCTAAGAAAGCGATGGGAGAGGTTAAGCCGTGTACATATCGAATATGCGCATATGTTAAATATTGTACTAAACGAAATATGTCGCCTAATTATTGGATGTTTCAGACTAACCCCAAATAAAAATGTTTACATATTTACTGGGATATCTTCTCCAAACATCCGCCACAATATTGCATACATGAGTGAGAAACACAAACAATTTATGTATAGGCAAATACCAAAACAGTAAAGACTAAGGTCTCGCTGGAGTTTTATGACAACCCATAACCCCCTCTAAGGCTCTCTGGATAGTAAGCGTGTTGGTTCTTGGAGAGCTAGAACTAAAAGCCTGTGGACATGGATGCAACCGTCGGAGTGTCGACTGGTGGGACATCATCTGCCATGGGCTGTATGGAGATTTTTTAATCGCAGATAGATCAAAATGAAATTCTCAGATGGAGGATTGTCACAGAGGTTCCACCATTATGCATCTGTGTCAACATTTAATCAATGACGCACCTAATTGCTTGTCTGCTGTGCCCCGTGAGCTGCTTGGAAGAAGACCTGCTGAAAGGAATCTCCAATGCCATCAAAGTTCCATGTTTCTTGGCTGATACGGTATAGACCTGAAATTGTAGATACTATTGGAATGTAGCATAAACGAAAATTAAGACATTACCCGACTATAGTTATGGTGCACCATATCCCATAATGTAGTATATTGTCAATCTTCTTCTCGTGTCAAAAGCACTAAATTATTTCCCCCCCAGGATTCTGCAATTTGGGCAGTGCTGTTCCATGAAACAATTATTTTTCGGTGCAAGCCACCGGGCTCATCGGGTACTGCAGCAAGTGTTGTATAAGCTGCTCCTCATCACAGATAGTCGATCCATCCTCCAACATTCCCCGTTTTGACACGTTCTCCTTGGTTAAACCAATTCCTGTTCGGAGTCTGTTAAGATACTTCCAGATGGTAATACATCTGCAGAAAAAATCCTCCCCACTGAGGTCCAATGCCCCTCTTCACTTGTTCGTCCTAGCAAGCTCAAGTAGTTGTTCCAGAGGCATAGTGGTCTAAGTGAAACTATGCCTAGATTTCAACTTAGAGGCTGGTGGTTATGGAAAGGATGGATTAAGTTATACAATATCATGAGAAGACGTTTTATCGAAGGCACAACATATATACTGATTGATTTTTGAAACTCGATGACTCCAAGGAAATAGGAGTTTGATCCTCTAACACTTTTGGTGTATTGTTCAGTCCTGGTCCTGGGAACAGGGATGGGGCTTACGCCAGAAGAAGCGAAAACAGCTGGTCTGGGGGGACATTTAAAAGGGTCGTCATTTGAAATATTTGTTTGGATTCAACCTTAATCCACGGACGGTGCTATGTTACTGGATCCAAATGAAAAAACACAAAATTTTCAATCTCCCTCTCTAAAAGCGTACAGAAAAAATATACCCATCAAGTTTGTCCTTCCTGTTTTATTCATCTGTTGATTTACTTTCAATTTTGCATGATACTCGTATATGTAAATGGATAATAAGTAAAAAAATCAAGATTATAATTTTATTTCTGATATTATTTCAAAATGATATTTTCTCTGTGATGGATGTTATTAAAAAATCATACAGGATACAAATAATTTTATTTATTATATTCCATTGTATTGTATAACGATAATGAAGATGAAGAGGCGCACGCTGAAATGGTTTGGGCATGTAGAACGAATGAATGAAGAAAGACTTGCATCACAGATATACTCATATGTTGCAAATGTAAGTGCAAGGCGTGTGAGAAGAATTCCAAGGAAAGTATGGTTGGATCAAGTAAATAATATTTTGAAACAAGGAAACGTAAAAAGTCAGATTAGTCGTATAATTTGTGTAAGAAGGTATATGGATTAATAAGAGGGTAAAGGTGTGTGTCGGATAGGAAATTTTTGCGCTCTGTCTATCCCGACAGGGAAAGTGTTGGTATGTATGTATGTATTGTATAACGCTTTTGTTGTATACAGTATATCAAGATTATTACCATGTAGCAATCTCTTACAACCATTCAAAAAGGTATTAAAGAGGCTTGAAGGGAAAACTAGACTGATATCCTTTTGAAAGAATGACTACAGATGGGATTCGTTCCCACAACTGCGGGCTGGAAGACAGATGTCTTACCAAATAGGCCACGGAGATTGTTATTTACTGTCGAGTTTCTAACTTTGTAGATGTAATTTTTTTATAAAATTGTGTATAAATCACTGTTTCACGTTTCACTGGTGCTTAACGAGTAAATAATTTCATTTTGTAAAATTATTAAATAAATAATTATAGCAAACTAATTCCATAAAAAAATTAAAACAATTATCTATTGCTATTTTTTGACAGCACAAAAGTATGCAAGTACATAAATAAAAACTTTTATAAAAAAATCGACAATTTACGAGTGCATAGTTATTCAAATAATTTGGGATCGTAATAAGCTTACATTGCACCAAACTGAGCGTCACTCCTGATATGGATGCAAAAAGGGGAATACAGTAGACTCTCAATCCTCCGTGGTAGTAGGGAAACAATTAACCCAGTTGAAAAACCCCGAATAGTATCCACAAAAAAAGAACTTTATCCTGAATATTTAACCTTAAATTTAAAATATGGAAGCAAGCAAGTACAATATATTTGTTAACTTTTCAGCAAATCGTGCTACGTAGATTTCACAACATTCCCGTAGCTCCAAATAACAGCATTCCTTAAGCGTTAGTTAAATTATCGCTGTGCTATGTATTTTTCTCTCTCTTTATCTGTGTCATCGGTAGCTACAGGTTTATTAGTGGTAAAACGTTGCACAATTTCTTCATCATTTGAATATTCATATTTAGGCTAATTTCATCTTCATTTATCCAATCACGCCAAATTTAGATTTTTTATTGCCCCCGTTAATACGCAACCCGGTTAATGCGACCCCGAATAATCGAGAGTATACTATATACGAGTACAATAGATAATACCATAGAAATAAAACAAAAAAAATAACATTTGAGTTCTAGTTCCTCAAAAGCCTAAATAACATTTAATGTCTTTCGAAGAATGTTTAAAAAATATGGACGATTAAGATTGATACAATAGATATTACAAACAAAACAAAAAAAATACAAACAAAATATATAATTAATATTTGTATTGTTCAAGCTCAATCGAAAGTCAAAAAACATGTAATGTCTTCCAAAGCAAGTTTAAAAACAAATATATGTTTAAGATTGATACAATAGATAGTTGCGTGCAAAGAAAACCAAAACTTAACATTTATACTATATAGTTCAAGCGCAATCAAAAGTCAATAACATGTAAAGTATTCTGAAGCAAGTTTAAAAAAATATTGACGTTTGAGATTGATTACTGAACAACAAAAACATAAATAACGTTTATAAGTATTGTTTGTTTTTTTTCACTTGAATGAGTTCAGATTATTTATTTGTAAGTATAAAGAACGACTTTTAATTAGAGTTGTTATTCAACATGAGTAACCTTCGAGCAAACGCCAGTAGGCAGAAAAATAGTAAGGTCGTCATTATTTTTTGCCTTAGCCCGATTTTTAATTCCGTTGGATGAATTTGGGCAAAATTCTTCATAAGGGATTTATTTCGACACATATATTGGTAGAGATGATTGATATGAAAACGGGATGACTCGACACATTACGATGGTGCGGGCTTTAGACAAAGTAATATTATTTTTTAACCCCCGCAAAAGCGTATGCATGTGGTGTTAATGGCGTTACTAATGGGACTCCCTCCTCCTTACCCCATTCTTTAATCACCCACCGCAATCGGGATTTATAATAATTATCATGAACCCTTTCCTTTTCATAACAATAACGCGTACCCTTGGGGTTGTTTGATTTATGGACAAGTGGATACTTTAATGCTTCTTTATATAAACCATGTAAGATTATATTAGAAAGTCTAAAATTTCTATGCTCTTTCAGTGTTGTTACTTTTAAGCATTTCCTATAATTATTTCCTTTGAAATGTTAAATTATTATTTCATCACTATCATCACACAATGTCCTCAGTGGATAAGGCAAAGGAACATATCTCCATTTTATTCTATCCTAGCATACTCGTATATGTAAGGAACTTCTTTCCATAATGGAAAGAGTCAGCTGCAACATTGGTCTCAAAATAATTGTGGTAAATCAAAAAAACATTGATTTTTCAATCTTTCTGTATGTTGCCGAGATAAGGACATTAAAAGAAGGATCGCAACCAATAGATGCGTTGAAGATGTATTGCTAGCTACATGCGTTGCTTGTACCTTGGACAACACATAAATTCTGGAAGAATTATAAATCGAACAGGGTTTTCTTCAATTATACAACTACGAATCCTTAGGTAATTCGACCATATTCTTAGATGGGAGAATACAACAGAGATACTGGCGATCCAAGAGAAAATCGAAGATATCCGTTCACGAGACAGACTACCAACGGGATGAACATACCTGGTAAGGAATGTAACCAACAGCTCACTTCATGAGTGTAATAGAAATATTCATTTCCGTGTGAAATGGAAGTGTATCATTCTATCTGCATTGCTACGAGTATCAATTCTCTCTCAAGATCAAGTTTAATTATTTCGACTGGTTCATTTACTTAAAAAATAAAGAAAAAAATATAATTCCAGGGCACATATTTCTTTTCCAACTGACGTTGGAATGGCGAAGAGATCCTCGACTACGAGGTCCAGCAATGACGACAATCATTGGATCCCTATTATCAAAATGACCGGGTCTTTGAACTAGATATTTTTTGAACTAGACCTACAATTCTCAATCGCAAAAAAATATTTAGTTTTAATTAGTATTAGCTCTTCTGCACCTGCAGAAATTCAGGAATATTGTTCCGTAGCTAACAAGACTGAAAATATTTAGTTTTAATTAGTATTAGCTCTTCTGCACCTGCAGAAATTCAGGAATATTGTTCCGTAGCTAACAAGACTGAAAATATTTAGTTTTAATTAGTATTAGCTCTTCTGCACCTGCAGAAATTCAGGAATATTGTTCCGTAGCTAACAAGACTGAAAATAACAGAAAAAATGCTGTAGAAATGCGTGCACTTAGAAGAATACGTAGGGTGGCTATGTATGACAAAATAAGTAATGGAGTGATTAGGGACGAATCTGAACTTAAAGCTGATGTGTTGAGTAAGATGAAGACGACCACTCTGAGAGGGTTTCGGCACGTGGAACGAACGAATGAAGAAAGTAAATATACAGTGCAAATGTGGGTGGAAGAGTAAGACCAAGGAAAGTATGGTTGGATCAAGTGTATGATATTTTGACACAAGGAAATTTAAAAGCCAGAGGAATCGTAGAAGTAGTATGAGAAGGCACATGGATGTAAAAGAGGAGAAAGCTATGTATAATATTGTGACAGGAAAGTCTGGCGCTTTCTCCTTTTTGTCTACCCGGATAGGGAGATGGCGTAATGGTATGTATGTATATTCTGTAACTCCTACCCCCCAACAAACCACATCACTTCTTTGGGAAAATTTGGACAAAGAAATAATGTTACGAGCTGACAGCCCGCGATCAATTTATTACAATCTTATTGTATTATGTACTATTACAAGTATACCACAAGTACTACTACTACAGGCATACCTAGGTTAAGTAGATAATATATTCTTCAATTGAGCTCTGGTGACTGACACATCGCCGTCGTTTTTTATCCCTCTAGTTCAATCCATATTTAGTTCGTTAAGCTTTCAAATTTTAATGATCAATCTAGTTCGTGAACTACAATAGGTTGAATTATACCAAAAAACCGTGTCTTTAGTTCAGTGTATCTGACTCTATCTTTAAGACCCGGTCGTTCGCTACTACCCATCTCTATTTTGGACTAGATCCTTGATAATATACTGTTAAATAATAAATGACGAATTGTATAAGAAGTTGTATGGGTGTGGAAGATACAAAAGATGTGCGTCATGATTCTCGTGTTTTCTCCATTCTGTCTACCACGACAGGGAAACGGCGTGATGATATCTATGAATGTATAAAAAGTATTTTGCTTAATCCCGTTAACCTTTTTATTCCTTTTGCCAGTATATTTTAGCTTACTTATGTAAAAGCTTTAACAAATTATCATTATGACATACCTTGGATTCGAGACGTAGTTTAAAAAAAACGCCATCGAAGTTAATTGACCCACTAAATCTCTTGATAATTATAATTATAAAATATTACATCTCTCTTGAATTACGAAACATATTTCTCCATTATTTCTATTTTCTTCTCTTTTCCATGTCTTTTAGTAAGACTTATGAATATTTTTTTTTAATGTTTTTATGTATGTTTCAGTCATTGTTTTATTTTTGGAAATAGCATAGTAACCTTTTACACAGCAATCGGCACGAATCTGCGTAACTATTGTCTGGTTGGTAAGAAGAGATTGTCGTATATCAAAAAATCCCAGTTTGTATACTTTACAATAAATAATTTAAATAAATAAGTACCAAAAGTTAAATTGGTCGATATATGTGGACTAGTAGTTAGCATACTTTCCGCATCCCAAATGATTTCACTTGATCTGTATTTATTGTAAAGACTTTCGTAATTTAAAAAACGCCACTCCAGTTATATCATTCTTGTTTTGACAAACTCCTTTCATTCAGAGTAATCCTGGAGACATCCTGCGAGCGTTCTGTAAGGATTCGATAGCAGAACCTTTCAGGAAATGACTTTATCTGATGGATGCTCGTCCACGCGACTTCAACTGCACCACCTTCAACTGTCAGGCCATCTCTTAGCAGTATGTGTGATGAGTCGCTAGGAAAAGATGTGGAAGAATCACGGCATCATGATCAAATTGATGTAAATATGTTAAAAAGCTTTAAATACGTCTGTATCTCAAACAGTTGTCGGGGACATAAACTTATATATTTTCCAGCATAGTTGAATTAGATGTTGCTGTCATAAAAATCTAAATATATAAGAAGAGACCCTACACCCCTCTTCACGCTTAGAAAAAAGTATCCAAGAATTCTTACAATCAATATTGTAGGATAGAGTAAAACTACAGTCCCGTAAGTTGCGATAGCTCAAAAAAATCTTTAGGACTTTCTCCACCATTTAAAAGTTACGAAACTCCCGCGCGCTCCACAACAATGTTCCTCATTCTATATTGTTGCTTACCAGCACAATTTAGAACGATCTGAGAATCTCTCCTCTTTAAAATGACTTCGAGACTCGTATTGAAAATCTCAGCATCCTATAAGCAGACTCACACAGTTCCTCCACGTAAATACTAAATTAGTACTTCTTGTTAAAATTAATATCCAGGCCTGTAACGTAATTTAGTCTCTGAATCACAAGTCCGTTCAAAGTGTACAATAATCAAACAAAAATTCTTCGAAAAAAGATGAGTTTATACTTTGAAATATCGAAATTGAATATATTGATTAGACTCCACTCTCAAAATTGACACTTAAAAGTTACTGACAGATGAGGGATACTTCGAAACATTGGGGAAGGTTTCAAGTAGCGTACCGCAACGCCTATCGACAACTTTTCGTGTTCAAATATTTTGGAGCGCATTCGCAGTGTTTTGGTAGGGAAAGGTCAGTTGTTTTCCGTAAATTTTGATAAAGAGGAGAGTTTGTCGAGTGGGATATGGTTTTGACAGGCGGGGTATACTTTGCTCGTGGCTATTTTTGGATATTGCGGTATCGGTTACAGCAAAAAGAGGAGAGTTGTGTATTTATAACACCCGTGTAATTTGTGTGCATTATTTTTACTTAACTTCCCTTATAAGAAAAGAAGCTCCAAAAAAAATATAAAGGGAAAGTTTATATGGACGTTTTAATGCAAAAGGATACAATCCATATTAGTTGAAATATTTTTTGAGGAATCATAAGGCCGCGTTGAAAAGTCTTCAATGGAGTTTTTAAGATAGTTTTTTTATTACGATATACACAATTTACTGATTTGATATTTTGTCATAAACGATTGAGGGTTTTGAAAAAAAACAACATTTTTTTTGCATATACGCTCATAATATATATAATTTGTGTATCACTCAGATTATAGGTAATTGCAAAAAGATAAAACCTTCTCGTGTGTGTATTAGTGCATTGTGTGCAAACTGTTACAGACCATTACAAACACTGCTTTCCATGTATAAGTCTAATATTAAAATGGAGGTAAAAATCAATCTGTTGCAGCTTTTGTGCGGCAAAATTCAAGTACGTCATTTTTGTCGCAATATAATCTTATAATAATGTAAAATACGTCATAAGCTACACGAATATATAAATTCATTTAAATATTAAATAAGAGTAAAACAATATGTGAATCCATAAGGACTCGACAACTAGTGTGTCCACTCTCTTAGTTTGAATTTCAACTCGTATCATGAATGCTAATCTTTACTACGATGACATCTGTGACGTAGTTCTTAAGATGGCTCTGTCTTCCAGCCCGGGGGTTACAGGATTGGTTTCCATTGGTATTCAGATTTTTAAAAAGGGATCAGTTTGTTTTCTTTTAAAGGCTTATTATACATATCTCTGGTTGGTTAGAAGAGATTGCTACATGACAATAAATCCGCCAGATTATATTGTATTATACTTCCGTTGTATACGGTACAACCTAGTGGGCTTATTGCCACATGGCAATATCTTCTAACCAACCAGAAAGATGTTAAAGATGCCTTAAGTGAAAACCAGACTGGAATGCTTTAAAAAATCTGGGTTCCAGCGGGAATCGAACCCACAACCTTCGGGCTAGGAGACAAGCGTCTTGCCTACTAAGTCACAGAGGTCGTCCTGTATACAATGAAAATTTGATACATTACAATCTTGAATCTTAACTCTTAGCACGAATTTCTACAGCCAAAACCGGCACCGATAATGTTTGGTTCGAACCTTAGGTTCTTTTCCATTATTATATTATGATGAAATTGCGTATGATGAAAAAATGTTTAAAATGAAAATAGAATATTAAATTGATTGTATTGTATTACGCTTTCGTTGTATACCTGGCGGGCTTATTGTAATGTGGCAATCTCTTCCAGCCAATCAGAATAATTAAAGGGGCCGTAAGTGAAAACCTTTTTAAAAAACGGAATAAAAAAAAATCTGGGTTCCAGTGGGATTTGAACCCGCAACCTCCGGGCTGGGATACTGGCGTGTTACCAATTAGGCCACGGAGGTCGTTCACATAGCTATGCTATTTAATTGAATTTATTCAGAATGATCTAAAATTATTATTTATTTCTAAAAAAGGATATAAACAAAAATGATTTAATATTACTATTGATAATCTCCTTATAAATTTCTAAAAAAGGACTAAATTTAATATTACTATTAATAATCCCGTCCTGAATATCTTAAAAAACTATACCTCTGATAACAGAAAAAAAATTAAAATCCCTCTATAAAATGGTATTAACTCGAACATTATCGTCTTTTTGATGTTTTTGCTGAAAATTGTCGATAGATAAAGTCTCTGATTTGACACTGTTTCCGAATGTCAGCGAAGGAATTCCGAAGAAAATGTCTAATGGTTTCAATTAGCGTTCGAAACCTAATTGTGCTTGTATGTTCGGGAGAGAAATCTAGACGCGTAAAGCGTCAGTGACTGGTCCTTCTTAATAGGCGATAAAAAGCAATGATCTGTCCCGGGGGACCCTAATGACTATTTAATAGCAGCCTTGGGCCGGGCCACCAGAGCCGCAAAAACAGACCGGGATCGTTTTATTTGCCATAAAAATGAAATCCATTATCAGGTCGATATTCATTCTCCTATTTGCGAAAATAATAATTTAATTATTCTGTGGAGAAATATTTCATGTCGAGATTTTGTGCCTAAGATCTGTGTTTGGATCCGTATTTATGAAAATAGAATCACGTTTGTCAAAGTTAGTTTGATTGTACTGTAGTCCCTTGCTATTTGCGGAGAATAGGTGCCAACGCCCTCCTCCCCGCGGATAACGAATACTTAAGTAACCCATGCTACAAATACACTGAACGCTCTCGATACTGTTTTCTCTGTAAGTTTTGTAGTTTGAGATGGAACAGTAAAACAAGTGTAATGTATCTCTACCAATGTTAATATGCTTATCTTATCGTATAAATAAAAATAATCACCAAAACCAATGTTAGCTTATCGATGTTCTTATCCACATTCAAATAAATATTATAAGTTATCGTGCAAACCAATGTCAAGCTTATCGATGTCAACCATATTCTGTACTATGTAATCTCTAGAACCTATAAATATTAGTGTTATCACATGTATATCAACTTAACTCAATGTATTATGTTTAAATTTATGATCTCGTTGGCGGTTATCTACCCAAATTCAATAAAGATTTGGTATCACTAAATAGAAGAAACTGCGAACGAGATAAATCGCCAATAAGGGCAAAGATAATATACCCGAAACATTCCTATCTAATCTAACAAGGGTCGCGAGTATGGTTATCTTTGTTTTAAATAGGACGTCATATCTCAGACAGCATCATTATTCTTAAAGCCACTAAGATATTAACATCATCGTTATTATAATACTGTTAATATTATACTTCAATGTAATTCAACCTTCATACAAATAAAACTACACAATTGAAATTCTAAAAGTGTTTTTGTTGCAAAAGGCCATAACACAAGTATGATTTCCTTTACCTTTTTTGAGCACTTCACGAATAAAATATTTGTTCTTTCCATACATTATAGCGACGGCAGCAATTACATACTTAGTCAAGAATTTTTAGCTTTTCACTTATTGCAAGCTTTTGACATCACATCATTAGTCTCGCGTTTCGAAGACATTATTACTGTAAATAAGGGTTATTTGAACACAAACACCGAGACACCGGGAACAATGCGATCGCTTCGATAGATGGAGAGTAACTGATCACGTGGGTGAGTTGAGATGCATTTTCGGGTATTTATTTATTAGGAATGCCTTCATTGTTGTCGATTCTGATTCAGCGTGAGATGTATGAATAAATCGCGAAAGGTCAACTACGGATAGCAAGGGACCCTTGTATTTATAATTTCTCGGTCCATTAAAAATTTAATGGCAAACTCTTTAGCTTCAATCTTGTACCTTCACCCTTTTATAATTTTTGCGGCCATCTGGATCAATTCGCAGATCACATTTGTGGTACTGCGATGATAACCAAGTTAATAATTTCCAGCCCTTAAACCGCTACTTAAGTATATTTACTGTACTGCCAGTCATTTTCCACTACCCATGATGCCGGATCTTAAGTTAAACGTCTTTTCACATTCAGGTGTGTCGTCACTGGAGAATGAGCCTCTTTGGCAGTTCCTTCTTCGTCACTACGTAACGTCGAGCTCATAACAAAAATAAAAAATATTTCTATCTTCTTGTCTAGATCGCATTGGATGGGGATTTATTTTGTCCCCCATAACAACGTGGGTGGTGGTGGGATTTAACTAAAATGTGTTTATAATCGTTATTTATTCAAAATCTATATTTTATATAAAAAAATGTATTATATTCTACTACTCTTTCGTTGTATATAGTATAACCTGGTTGGCTTATTGCCATGTGACAATCTCTTCTAGTACACCGGAAAACTTTTTCAAAAAAATCTGGGTTCTACCTGGAGTTGAACTCGCAACCTCCGGGTTCAAAAACAGGTGCCTTACCAACTTGTCCACGGAGGTCACCAAAAGTGTTTGCGTTTAAAGATATAGGAAAAGTTGAGAATAATATTAAATAAAATATGGTATTCAACAGCTTTTTTTAATCACCAAAGTAATTTTATGGTACGAGTACTATAATTTATTGAGACGTGGCCATACCAGCCTCACTACATCGTTATAAGTATTTGTAGAGTAACAAGTTTGTTTATTACTATTTCTGTTTGTATTTATTACTATTTTTCTTTAATTGCTGCATTTTGTTACATTATACGCAGTCCGGCCTGGATCATAACAATATTAAAAAATATTGCAAATAATTATTTGATTATAATTTGATTATAATCAGAAAAAACTTGACTGGAAGCCTTTTTTGGAATGTTCAGGTTGAAAGTCATTGTTTTATCAACCTTCAATTTATTTTCAATACAATTGACTCAATCTATCTTACATATCATATGGGTCGCTCAAATGAAATTTTATTTACGAATCGCTAAAAAATAGGTTCTGGTGAATTTTATTTGAAAATGATCTACTTTGAAGTACGCATACTCGCGAGGTAAATTCCGCGAGTGCATGCAATATAACTGGCGTCATTTTTTTGCCAGGCAATTTTTTTGAATAAGAAACAATGAACGAGGTATAATATTATATAAGAATAAATTTTGTATCGTTATTTTTAATACACGCTTGCTAAGAAAATTGAAATTTTATCGTGTGGGGAAAAGTCAAAATATGTACGAAATAATATTAGCTTTCTTAAATTTCTTTGAAAATAATACATGAATTTATACTTGAGCAATTCTATTATACTAAAATAGAAACATTTTATACAAAGCTTGTTGACAAAAAGAGACTCATATTGTTGTTTATACATTTAAAAATCGAAATTGCTTCGTTTTCTATTCAAAATTATTATCAAAATGATATATTATCTCCTATGACTTTAGGCCTAGCAAGGCACAAAAAAATGTATAATTTACAATACCGTGGACTACATAGATTTATACGCATCGTTGGCTACCTGGTGCGCATAGATGACGTGACAAAAAGGTGCCTTTTGAATTGCACGCATTTTTGAAACGTTTTGAAATATTTTAACTCGACAATTATGTTATGGTGAATCATGATAATATTATTTAAACTTATTGAACCATGGGACAACCTCTGTGGTCTAGTTGGTAAGAACACCCGGGGTTTTGGGTTCAATTCCCAATGGAACCCTAAAAAAAACATGTCCTAGTTTGGTTCAACAGTTCGTCTGGTAAAATACTCGCTAAATGTGCGAAAGTGTGCTGTCCACAATGGTAGAATTTTCAATATGTACGATATTGAGTTGATTGCCTACTCCAGTTGTTTTTAACCCAAAAGATCGATTTCTGTTGCTGAATACAATGTTGTCCCCGGGACACGCTTTTCAACACGTCAGCATCGTTAATTCAGATGTGTCGAGGGGTCAACATTCATTAGGTAGGGTTGCGCCCATTGAATTTTAAGATAAAATATACATCTTTTTGTTTTTGTAAGGGCATAAATTTTGTGTGTTTGTAGGAAGTCCACATCGGCTTATCTCATAGAAAAGGAAGAATGGGATTATATAAATTGTTGAAAGTGTCATTAATATCAACATTATCACCATTTTCTTTTTTGAAACGGGATTCGGGGATTTCCCCTGTTGTTAGGATATGTTTTCCCCTTTTGATTTACCGCTATAAAGATAGGCTTTATCCATGGGATGCAATGGTACACATATATACATATAATATATAACATTTTAATTTTTGCACAACACATTTACTAATGATGGACCCTAAATTGGATTCATGAAACAGGATTTCTTCCACTAGGTTCAATAAAATTAATTGAAAAATCCCTGTAGTGAAATTATAAAAAAATACATTATGAAAAAATATACATTAAAATACTGAACTAAAACTTTGATAAAAAAATACTACTGTAAATAACGAATAAGAAGTTTAAGAAAATCATCTAAAGATGGATGAATAAATTGATCTTGGATGGTAATTTAAAAAAAAATAATGTCAGTAGAAAATACTTGGTTCCAGTTTGAATTAAAATACACTAATTTGGTGACGAATCGATAATTTCGGATTGAAACTAATTTTATCAAAATATAAACCACATAATAAAATACGAATTCAGTTAAAACCTAGATTTTTTTGAAAAACAATTATAGTATGATTTTCACTTAACGCATCTTTAATGTCATTCTGGATGTTAGAAAGAGATTGTCACACAGCAAAAAGCCTGTCAAGTTAAACTGTTTACTAAGAAAATGTAATACAAGAATAAAATAGTATAATATTTATTCTCTTCTAACCAACCAGACAAGAGTTACGCAATCTCTACTAACCGACCAGACAAGAGTTACCTAATCTCTACTAACCGACCAGATAAGGTATCAATTGCTAGGTGAACTTTTACAATATATTATCTCCGAAAAAAAAAGACTTAAATATATTCAAGTTATCTAAAAACAGTAAAACCAAATATTCGTAAATGTCACTATACGGCACAGGTACAAAGAACTGTATCATAGGCAAATGGCTGCTGTGCAATGCTCGGAGAATTCAGGTCACGTTCAGAGGCGTAGATCGTTGAAAAGGTAGCGTGGTGAATGGATTCCTCTTAGATATAGCAGGTCTCAAGTAAAACACAGAGTGGACTGATAACATAAGCAGTATGATTTATTTTGCCAAGTGATGAATATCTCGTTCGGAGTCTCGGTCCAATGGTAGGACGCCTTACTCCTTCATCGGATAAGTTCTGACTGATATGATATTTAATTGGATATTTTGGTTCCTGTTTTAGGAGACGGGGAGGGATAGTTTTATGTAATTTTTGATGAATGATTATGAGAAATAATAAAACGTTAAATACTTGTATACATGTGATGTTATATAAATGATATTACATACGAATATACATATATTTGTGGATGTGCGATGTCACACACGCTTATATATATATTAGATGGGTGGTGAGAAAGAAATGGAGGTGAGATGATGGTGAGTAAATCATAGGATGTTGTATATAAATATGGGTATTTGGGGAGACGTGTGTGACTTTTAAAAATATATTAATACATAAATATGGGAAATACGCGATTGCCTATGGTAGGAGGCTGTCGTCTGCCGCTTGAGGTGTCGTTGTAGAAATAGGTGTAGAAAATGGTGTAGAAAATGGTGTAGAAGACGGGGGGGCATTCAGAGTGACGGGTTCATTTGCAGTTGGGGGGGCGTTTGCGGGTGGGCGGGTGCGGAGAATAGATTTTGGACGTGGGTGCTTGTAATTGGTGTTCGTTTGTAGTTTCCGAGATTTTGTATGACGGGGTTGGGATGTCTTGATATTGAACTGTAAAACCTTTCGGCCAGAGCTCGCATGTGATCGGGGATAGTTTCGAGTGCGGTGTCCGCGTGGAGTCTAGAGTTACGAACTATGTAGGGCGCGTTTAATATCATGCGGAGGGCTTTGTTTTGGACGATTTGAATGTGATTTATCGTGGTTACCGGCGCGTAGCCCCATACCGGAAGGGCGTATGTCAATTGCGGTCTGATGATCGCTTTATAAAGATGGAGTTTAGTGCGCGGACTTAATTTACTGAATTTACCGACCAATGGGAATAATGATTTTAGAGTTCCGAGAGCTTTTGCTTTTACAATGAGGGCGTGTTTGCGCCACGTGAGTCTACTGTCTAAGGTGAGGCCTAAGTATTTCACGTGGTCGGTCCATGGGACGCTCTGGCCGAAGAGTTTAAGAGTTCTGACGGGTTCGATGTATTTGCGGGCGAAGCGGACTGCGGTGCTTTTGGAGGGATTTATTTTGATCTTCCATTCTGTGCACCATTGCTCCAGAATGGGAATGGAGTCTTGCAGTCGGTTGTGGGAGTCGGACTCGTATTTGGATGATGAGAGGAATGCTGTGTCGTCGGCGTATTGCGCGGTGATACAGTGTGCGTTAGAAAATTGGGGCATATCGCTCGTATATATATTGTACAGGATGGGGGACAGGAGTGCACCTTGGGGTACACCTGCCAGAATGGGGCGCGGGGAGGAGTTTATTCCGTCTATTTTGACGGAGAAGGAGCGATTTTCTAGAAAGGAGGCGATGATTTGCACTAGTCTAAGTGGAATACCCGTCTTGTGTAGCTTGTATACGAGTCCGTTGTGCCAGACGGTGTCGAAGGCTTTGGCCACGTCTAGCGAAAGGAGGGTCGTGAGCCCTTTGGCTCTGAAGGATTTGGATTTATTTTGAAAGGGACCCGTCTTATGAACGGTCAGTTGGTCATCGCAAGCGCTCACACCTCGCGAAATACAACAATTTTCGGGAGTTTTGCGTAATGCTTAGGCCGACCGGCCAGCGACCTAGTCTTGATGCCCGTCTATAAGTCTACATTTCCGCTGCGGTCGCGACGCAGCGCGGACCCAAACAAACCCAAATATTTCATACAAAACCAAGAATTTCAAATATCAAATTATAACCAAATTTACATATCAAATTTACGTATCAATACACATTAACATCGAATTGTAACCAAATATCAAACACAAGAAAATATATCAATCATATTTTGGAGTGACGCCTGCGTCCGATATAGCCACCAAAGATGGGAATGTACAATAAAATAGGAGGAACACATTTCGTTATTCAAAAAATATGTAATATTTTTTAAGTCACTGTTTGAAGCAAGCCAACAAGTATGACAGTCTTTCGGCAGCTAGTAATTGGTTCCAGAGTCTGACAGTATGTTACGGATGGTCCAGGAGAATGTAGCGATGAACTGGAAATCTGTGCTTGAGCGTATCACATGTTCATGATCGGAGAGGGGCTAAACATTTTCTACAAGATATTTAGGGGTGACGGAACAGTTTAATACATTATTGTTTCTTCAAGTTTCAAGAGTACGGTTTAATCTGTTCACTGCGTTAAAAATCAAATTCCACGAATCCTGTGCGCGGCACAATTTCGGTGTTTTTTAATTTCTAAGTTTAAACGCGTATTTTGTTTAGAACCACTAATATTTGATTACAACACCAAGTAAACATGCCACATAAGTAATTTTCTGATAATGAATAATAGTCATTACTCTTAAGGAGACGCATTAAATAAAGGAGATAAACTAAACATTAACTAAAATAAACAAAGGAATGCTACGATCAAAGCAATGATTCATTACACTCACCCAATCAAATGCATATAGCACTAGTAATGTTTATTTACGTAAGAGAGACTTAGTAATGTTTATTTACGTAAGAGAGACTCATCGCAGGACTCGATCCGCGCGACAGGTCGTTACATGTGATGCAATAGCTGGAAATATTGAGATACCAAAAAAATTCGGCGCTCTGTTTATTCAACAATATCTCATAAACTAATATATTATTTGACAAGGTTTTACGAGATGTCGCTAGAATAAAGACTATTTTAAATTTTAATTCCATTTTCATTCCGGTTTTGTGTCATTATTTTTAAGTATTTGTGATTTGAAACTTGGATTGTCGTCAGATCACAGGCGTTTGTGCTTCCCGCGAGGAACACGTTAATAAACCGTTCAATTAATATACAAGTATTATTGAATACTCGATCACGTATTTTTATCTGTTCAAATTACTCCCCTTCGAGCAACATATAGAACTTCTTTGTTAAAATTACCCGTTGCCCTTCAATCTTGCATATGTTTCCATACATAATACCAATCCGTCTCTCCATAAGAGTAGAAATATGTATAGGAAATAACAACCGATTTTCATATTGTGACACATATCTTTCGCTTCTTCTACGCCCGTACTCCTTCTCATATAAGAGAACATATTCTCTGACATAAAAATGAGAATCTTGTATTCGTGAAATTAATCTCAGTACGGTGTAGTCGCAGTAATAGTAATAAAGTAGTCTCAGTACGGTGAATTGCCTAGGCAAAAAAGCATTGTTCAATTCAAATGTGTTTCAATTAATGATATAAACAAACAAAATATATGTTTTAATGATATTACCTATATGCATCTAAATGCGCCGTAGTTTTTCTTTAACGAAAGAAGATTAAAAAAACAATTGTTAAGTAAAAGTAAATATTTTATACCAATAAAGTGCCTTGAACAGTTATAAATACATTTTGAATTCAATACCTTTCCATTATTTTTTATTGTCACTGGAGGTTTATGGCAAATTGTTTAACGATTGCTAGAACAATAAATAATTAATTGACTGACTCGAGTGTTGTTCAATTTCCCCTCAGAAAAGAATTTTATTTCTCTCAGACTAGAGGAGAGTTCGTACTGAGAGGTTTTATGCTCGTAAAGCTGTTTCAAAACCTACTTTATTTATACTTTATTAATTTCACTTAAAACATAAATTTATTTGTAATAATTAAATGCAAATAAATCGTCTATAAAATAAGCTCATTTCATTTATTTGTTTTGTAAAATATGTTATCAAAGTCGAAATTACAAAAAGCTAAGAAATTAAATTTAATACGCACTTTCTAACAAGGCCACAGCGTCATCATTGGCTTATCTGCCTTTAATGTAATTGGGCAGTACGGTTTCTGTTGAACGGGGTGAAAATGCTAGTTTTGTTTTGCTAGTCAAATTTCAATTTCGTTACGTAAAAAGGTGCGTTTGAATATTTCTAATTCATTCATTCATTCTTAATGTACCTTTTAATTTATCCGCATTGATGATTGGTGATTGGGACATGCTGAAGAACGTTACCAAGAGACAAGAGATGTTGTTTTCGGTTCTAGCAATCGAGCCTTCTGGTTAAGAACCACACAAGTAGGCAAGTAGCTCATAGTTCGTCATCGCATATGGCTTATAAGGGAGGGGAGTAGGTAGGCGGGCCATTCTTTGGCTTATAAGGGGAGGGGAGTAGGTAGGCGGGCCATTCTTTTGACGCCTAACTACTCCTCTCCTCTCATTAGCCACTACTCCCCCCTCTACAGTACCTATTACAATTAGAAATTATATTTTTTTTGACATAATGTGTTCATCTTCAATTGACGAGGAAATTAGTGAGTTCTCTGCGGTTTCCTCACCAAACATGTCCTCACGTATATGCAAATGCGGGGAAGCTACAATTTATAAGGCTGCAGCCGCTACTTTCTCGTTCTCACACTACACCATCACCCTATATGTAATAAAAAAATGACGCACATCATGTGTACCTTCTTCTTCGCCGAGCTATGCCCTTTTCTCTGTCTTCTTACGCGGTGAGTGGTGTGTTGCTGTTCCTGGGAGCCGGGGGGCGACCGCCGGGTGGCCGTGGGATGAGGCGGGGGCGGTCGGGAGCACGCGAATATAACGACACAAATACTTCCTCAAAGTATACACACATAAACACCCACCCACAAACACACACACAGACACACACATACAGATGACACAACAGTAGAAAAGGCAATGTCTGAAATTACTGACATGGTGGGCTGGATACGTAAAAATTACTCTCAATATAAATAATATAACTCGTTTTTCGGTTCAGTTTTTTGACGAGGAAGATGGAGTTCATCGAAACCGGCAGTGAACTCAAATGAAACTACGAAATAAAAAATAAGTGTTTTATTTATTTTATTAAAAATGTATTAACATGATACCACAAAGTTAAACAAACGTCTTTTCTAAGATTGAAGAAAAGTTATTAGTTATTAAATATTTTATGAAGAAAATTATTTTATGCCCCTTTATATAACTAACAAAATACCACATAAAATTCTAGTCCAAATTCAATTTTTCTACTTCCTTGCCCCGTGTTTTCTGAGCATGGACTGTCCCTCTGTTTTGATGATGATAAGATCATTTTTATTTCAATGAATCATACATCATTTTACACATCTTTGCGGCTCACTCGGAAGAAAAAGAAAAAACTAAAACAGCATTATGTTTTTTAAAATATTTCTTGTCCTTAATTAAACAAAAAAATAGATATGACCAAAGTCATAGGTAACCTTATACCCTCGAACATTAGGCGGAAAAAGTGCCAGTATCGTTCGAGGGGAGTAGACCTTCCGGACGGAAGTCCAGTGCATTACCGTGCGGCCATGCACCTCATGTAATGCAATTAATTAACAATTTCTATCCAAAGTTATATTATACGATGAACCGCGAAAGGCCTTATTATATAACTGATACGATGAACCGCGAAAGACCTTATTATATAACTGATACGATGAACCGCGAAATACCTTATTATATAACTGATACGATGAACCGCGAAAGACCTTATTATATAACTGATACGATGAACCGCGAAAGACCTTATTATATAACTGATACGATGAACCGCGAAAGACCTTATTATATAACTGATACGATGAACCGCGAAAGACCTTATTATATAACTGATACGATGAACCGCGAAAGACCTCTCGTATTTTCCGTGAAATTCATCTTTTGTTTTAATTTTTGTAACTCTCACTTAAATAATTGTATTATATTACAAAGTTTGAGACACGGTCATACATGCATACATGTCATAGCTCCGTGCCCCTCGCGTCGTAGGCAGAGAGAACAGATCTCCACACTAATCCATCCAAGCACAAAACTTTCCGCTCCACATTCATGCCGTCATGCAAATCTTCTATTATTCATTCTTCTCCCTTTACCTTCTTTCAAAATCAGGCCCACTTGATCTAGCCACAGCTTCCTCGGTGTATTTCTTTCATACACATCTTGACTTGTATACTAGCTTAATAATTCTCTCGTCAAACATTCTCTCCACATGTCCAAACCATGTTAAAGCTCCTTTCTCCTTCTACTTAAAACGTCCACTTTATCCATGCATTAATTTCTAATGACTTCATTCTCCTTTTTTACACATTGACACTCCAGATTTTTATCTTAATGCTTGCATCTCCACAGGACTATTATTTTTCTGCCAAGACCAAGTTGTACGTTCAAACGTCAAGATGAGTACCAACAAATGATTATATTTTGTTATATTTGCTATGTTATATATTACATTAAGTGCTCCGTTTACCTTATTCCCTGTCGTCACATTATTTTGACTCGATAACACGTAAACATACTCCCCAGATAACACAACTCATCAATCTTCTCCAGTTTCTGTGAGTTAACCCTTATTGTAACTATAACTTTTGATTTCGTTCCGTTCATTTTCAAATCTTTTACTAGGTATCTCTCATACAGCTAACTTATTATATTTCTTAAAGTGCCTTCATTTTCAGCAAGCATTGCCACATCATCAGCATACAGAAGACACGATCAGGCATACATAAAAGAACTTTGAAACGAAAGGTGATTGATTGGAAGAACTTACTTCAAAGCAATAAATCCCTTAGACGAATTTCCGTGTATTAAAATAAAATAAATTTAAAATAACTATCATAAAACATGGAGAACCGACCTTTCATTGCTGGCGTACTTATATAAGTGAAGAATTAAAAGCGATCGCGTCTATTTTTATATCAATCTTTGATCACGACACGCAAAAAATACTAAAATTGATTTGCTGAAATTTCTTTTAACGTTATAAAGCTTCGGTGTTGACTTTGGCGCCTACTTTCACCTTTTTACACTTCAATCTCATTAGCATAGCAATAAAAGGAATAGAATCAGCGCCATGCCATGCTCGGAAGTAGAATTCCTCGTTATTATTCCATTGCTTGGTTGAGAGCCATCACTTTTCATCCAATCATGATGGATTCCACTCCTCATACTGCCGTTATTGAGTTATCTTTCGTTTCACTGACTTTTCCCCAACACCGTGAAATGGAGAATTGAATGGAAAAAAGATTTATATCGACAATTTCGTTTGGTATTGCGAGCGATTTGTTTAATAGTGTTATTTTATTTCAGCATCAAGAGAAAACTGCTTCGATTTTATTGGGACGCTCTTAAGTAACGTTTTTTTTTTCGGGTTTTCTTCCATTTTTTCTCTTCCTCGATAAAAACCAGCGTAAATAGTATTTTTGAAAATCGAAAGAGAACCAGTTATTTTGTAATATTTTTATTATTCAATGAAATCGTTTAGTACCTCTCAAGATATCCTGAATTTACGATCCAGACCTATTGAAGAATATGTTCGGGAGACGATATTGTCTTCGATCCCATTTAACAAACCTTCCGATTTAGAACGACTGGTGTAGTTAAGGACGCCAATAATTCTACCGGACGACAATTCAATTCTACAACACTCGCACAAGCCTAGCACATGTGAGTATTGTTACAAGAAGAACTCTTTTACCAGTTTTTTTTTCATTTTTTTTTCGAGTATTATTAGGAAACGAACCCAACACCAGGCATATATAACAGAGATACATATCTATTCCAAGCACACAATTTCGTTTCCCCCATATTTATATATCTCGCCATGTGCAATCTTCCATTTTATTTTCTTTACTTCTCACTTTTTCTTCTTTCAAAATCAAGTACACTTTATCCAACTCCGTTTTCACCAGTCAACCTTTTCCATGCACACCTAGCACTTCTGTTTTGTACAATACATTTATCATTATTTCGTCGTCCATTATGTCCCCATGTTCATATTTTAAATGCTATAAAACGTTTATCGCAGTCAAGCAATTGAAACATACTATAATTCCGAAACGTTAAGCAAAATAATATTAACATTTTCCACAAGTTTACATAGATTCTTGTTCTTGACTAGAGTAAAGAGCGACTAGATAATTCTCTTTTAACGAATTTAAGACATCCTAACGCTTCACTGAATTTTTTAGAGGGTACGTAGTAACAAATATTATAAATGTTTTCGCAAATTCGAGGCAGCAACTGTTAAAAACTTCATCGCTGTTTTCTAAACATGCACCATAAGATAAATGGGTCATTACTAAATCGTTATAGTCTGCACAAACTTCAGAAACATCTCAACCGGTGATTTAAGTTTTGTAAATATGAAACTTAAAATAAATATAGATATTCACTGACAAAATAAACGACACTTCGTATCCAATTCCCATCCATCCTGTCATGTAGCTCACGAATGAGCATCGTGACTGCCACGATAGCTCTTGACGACTTCTCTAGAAGGTTAGTAATTAAAGGTAGTTTTGTTTGGTCTCTCACTTGATCAGTCCAACGCATTGGGTCTATTCCTCCTGTGCGTTGTCCTTCCACGCTTCCAGTGAACTATCTTTTTTACCATTTTTTTAATTAAATTTTTTTAAATTCTTGAATAAAACACAAAATGTTCTTTGATTTCATTTTTTTTATTGTTCATTGAAGTATAATGTATGACATTTAAACACAAAAAAACAATATCCGTCAAATGTCTACCTCTTGCAGCTCCACAGATGTCCACTCTTTTGTCAAAATTTTCGATGACATTTTGACATAATTGCGGTTCTTACTCACCAATAACGCGAATAATTTCGTTCTTCAGCTTCATTGATTGGGGGTCATTTTTATAGACTTGGCTTTTCACGTAACCCCTGAAAAACTAGTCCAATGGTGTCAGATCACATGATCTTGGTGGCCAATTAACATCACCGTTTCCGGAGATTACAATACATAAAATAATTCAACAATTTCAACGGGTTGTTGTATCGTATACGACTCCATTTTTATAAATGTCATACATTACGCCAGGAGGTTTTATCCAAGAATTAAAAAAACCGCTCAATTTGAAAGACCCTTTATTTGTGTACGATAATGGCCATTCCAACAATGTATGGCTTTCGCAATATTTATGTATGATCTTCGCAATATTTATGCATGGCCATTTCACACAACAGTAATAATTATAAAACAAAATACAACGTATCAACATTTTTCGAAAAAAAAAATACATATATCTTTGAAAATATGATGTACTCATATAAAGATACCAAAATATGATGTACTCGTATAAACAAACCAAAATATGATGTACTCGTATAAACATACCAAAATATGATGTACTCGTATAAACATACCAATGTATAGAACAACACGTAAGGTAAAAAAAATAAAATATAATTGAATAAATTTTTTACAAAACTTGAATGAAAAATATAAATTCTCTCTCAAGGACAACAAGAATCCGCAATTAAAGATAAAATTCCAAAAAAAAAACTTGGCAAAACCAGTTTCCCAGACGAGTTCTAAGATTTAGAAAATTCGGAGAAGGACGCTCCTGAACTCAAGTACATATATTCTAGAAATATCCTCCAAACCAGACTTGGAATTATTATACCCAATTGTTGAATTGATAAAGTACAAGTATTGTTTTTCAATTGTTTTTTGGTTTTACCCATCTGGAATCAATATCAATATGTTTTACGCATAAGCTGGAATCAATGAAAGATTGGAGGAAATTGAGTAATTCTGCTATAAGTATTTTTTTGGATGACGAAAGAGTAACGAGGGGTGTCGAATGCCGTGTAGCGATGATAATTGGGGCTCTAAAACATACACATGTATATATGATACGTGTATATACTCGAATTTGACTGTATCAAAATCTTCTAACTTTGATAGTTTAAAACAGTATTTTAATACTAGCTTTGATGTATGGGAGTGAAACGTGAACTTGGAAAAATACTAAAAAGAACCGAACGAATGCTGTAGGCATGCGTGCACTGGGAATAATGTATGAGGTGGCAATGTATGATACAATAAGGAATGAAATGATTAAGGAGGAATGGGAACTTATGTATGATATGTTGAGTAAGATGAAGAAGGACACTTTGAGATGGTTTGGGCATGTAGAACGAATGAATGAAGAAAGAATAAAAAAACAAATATGAATGGAAGGCATGCCAGAGGAAGACCAAGGTAAATATGGTTTGATCAATTTTGAAAGGAGATGTAAAAAGTCAGAAATATCGTAGGAGTTACAAGATAGTGTGTATGGATGTAGAAGAGGCGTTGGATGTGTGTCAATATATGAAAGTCTGGCACACTGTCCTCTTTGTCTACCCCGGCATGGAAATGGTAGGGTGGTATGTATTAATGTGAAGGACAAAGTAAAAAGTGCAACTGTCGTTAGCAAATAACTATTGACAAATTTAAATTGTAAAAGCTTTCGTGTTTCCAGCAGAATATGGAAACCAATTTGAACTAATACGAGTATATTGGGACTATCAATGACATTGTGAATAATTTTATACGGAAACATTAAATCGAAGATAATATTTCTTTCAGAGAGTTTAAGAAGGTAGGTGTAATTCATGCTCAGCACAACTGGGAGAAAACAGCAGCAGATAGGGCCAAATGGCGTGGAACTGTTCTTAGTTTTCATGAACTTAACAGAGAAATAAGACGCAGACAAGCTGCAGATACTGAAGCTCCTTGCCTTTTATGCAACAGAATATGCCTATCACAAATTAACAAACATAGTCATCTCCAGAGATACCAACACCAGATACCCTGATCACTAACTTGTTGTGCCTTTTATTATACTCGTCACGGTTTATTGGTTAGCAATTTGATTATGTATAAAAAAAATACGAATATACTATAATATATATTTTAACGCTTAAAGAGTAATATACAAACATACTCATAAAACATATTTGGGATATAGCCATGGGTAAAATCTATATTCTTTGCAGTAAAAATGTGACAGATATATTTTTTATAATACCACTTGGATTCCTCTCGGGTTCCATATGACCTAGTCGCAGTTCACTCGACTGCGAACTAGTAAATTATAAAGAGATCTCATAACAGCGCCATCTTCGAATTCCCTGGATACCCTTATCACAAATCCCAGAACTTATTTGCAGATAAACACATACTCTCAATATGGGAACGAAATGTATATTTACTGTTGAACATGATGCAAAGATTTTTGATATTCTCGACGCGCACGATGGGCTGATCATTGATTAAATACCCTAAGTACTCCTGGGTCCCAGCTTTTGAAAAAGTCATGAACTTACATTAAGATATGTATAAGACCAGATTATAGATCTCACTTCACTTCCAGACACAACTCAAATCTATTTAGAGTTTCATACAGTTTAGGAGATAAATAATTCGTTAAAATAGTTTAAAATCATCGGCAAACAGTGTGCACGTTCATCGATTATAATTGCACGGTCTGATGTTAAACGCTACAATTATAGTTGTGTTCTTTTTGTCCCAACTAATGCAGCACACACGTATATCTATTATAAATGGTCATTAATAAAATTATAATTTAAATAGGGCTGTTTAGAGAGTGGACTCTTCTTAAGGGTGTTCTAACTCACGAATCGAATTAAGATAAAATTAAAAAAAATTGTATCTGCGGATTGGAAGATTATTGTTGAGGCGATTAGGTTGAATATTTCCCAGCATCTGCATATTTAGAAAAACACATTTGGTAAGAAAACTGCAGGAAGCTTCCAAGTACTAAGGAAAGACGAATAACAAGGAAACTTTTGTAGATCTTCCGATATATGATAATAACACATTCAGCTTTAGGAGTGTAGTGTATGTGTAAAGTACTCAAATAATCATAACTTTTTATAAGACCTCCCAAAGTGGATTTCCTTCTTATACTTCCTAAAACTGCACACGCTACTCATATCCCTAAAACTTAGAGGTATATCGTTCTACGTAATGGGACCAGCAATGGCAAAAACCCTGTCATAATACCTTACTTAATTGTGTCATTACACTTATAAGGAATCTCCTCTATACAAGTTACACATATTATTTTTATTGATCTTTTCCCCTATCTTTGTTTTTTTTTTTCAAAGTATTAAGTTTAAAAATTTATCGCACGTTTGTTGACAACACTCATGGTCTCGTGTCTGTAAAATTGCATGGAATTTTCCAAATAATTTGAGCACTCGCTAATATTAATTTATTTCATAGACGGTCAATATCGACCTTAAAATAATATCCAATATTTTTTCATGTAATACATTTTTATCAAACTAGACGACCTTCGTGGCTTAGTTGGTAAGAAGATTGTTTGTCAACTCGGGGGTTACGGGTTCAATTTTCTTTTGGTACAATTTGGTTTTCACTAAACGCGTCGTTAATATACGAGTATTTTTGGTCGGCCGGAAGAGATTACCATATTACAATTAACCCATCAGGGCGTACTTTATTCAACGAAGTAATAGTAGAAGGACAAATTGTATAGCGATATTTAGAGATCAGGCTCTCATCAACAGCGCTCTAATTCGGAATTCCAGCTCATTGTTATTGACAAAATAAAAATGAAAAAAAAAACTAGTTGAATGTTAGAATTATAAGGTAGTTAGTGACTGCGGTTATTATATTTGCAATGTCCTGGTATCTGTATATGTTTGAAAAAACTTATGTGATAGGAAAACTGCAGAAATGTTGTACAAAAAAAAACTGCTTATGTGATGTGATAAGAAAACTGCAGAAAACTTACTAAGGGAAGATGAACTTCAAAGAAACGTATTCCGCTTTAGGTGGAAGAGTGAAGTGGATGTGTGGAGTGTTTATATGATATCATAAATTTTGATAAGATTTCCGAAAAGAGCTGTCTTCAAGTACTTCCTAAAGCTGCACACGCCATTCATATCTTTAAAACTTTGAGGCAAACATAATCGCTCTAATTGAAATATTACTCAATTTTTATCCCTGGTTAATTAAATATTGTGCAAAAATAATATGGCCGTTGAAATCACAAAATGAACACATTAGTATGACAAAAACCACATTAAAATAGACCAAAAACAATCAAGAATTATACTACAAATATTATGGAGTATAGTGTACAATTTCAGGAACACCCAAATACCAAAAAATCTAATAAATCATGATTTACTCGAAAAACATCTAACTTCTGGTAGATGCATTAACACCTAATCGTATAATAAAATACACTAACGAAATTGATGCGAGTTTTACTTAAAATACTTTTATTTATTTATAACAAATATATATTTGCAATATTATAGGATTTCTAATACCAGGTTATTCAACACAAGATTACAGGACTCCTTGATCACGGGGAATGTGTACAAGGGGAGTAGATATACTCACAGTAGTTGACAGTATCGGTACAGAACAAGGAACAGTTGCACCCTTCGGAGCGCACTGAGGTTTATTTTATATATACAATATATTGTAAATTATTACTTGATAAATCGATTTGGACTATTTTTCTTCCTAGTGTCTTATCAAAAGTCGGTATAATTGTTAGTTATTTTAACGCATGAATATTGCCAAATCCAAAGTAATTGTGATAGAAAAGTGTAAAAGTAAAAAGGATACACGGGTGAATAATGAAAGATTGAAGCAATTTGACGAACGCTGCTATTTGACTGAAAGGAGCCGACTAAATGTTGTATAAACGCGTGCTTTAAGACGAATACATGAATTGATAATATATGAAGTGATTAGGGATGAATGTCAACATAAGACTGATGTGTTGAGTAAGATTAAAAAAACACGCTGAGATGGTTTGGACATGCGGAACTAATTAGTTACAAAATATATATATGATGTAAATGTGAGTAGAAGGCGAGTGTGAGGAAGACCAAGGAAAGTATTGTTGGATTAAGTGAATGATATTCGGAAAGAAGGAAACGTAAAAAGTCAGAGAAAACGTAGAAGTTGTATAAGAAGGTGTATGGATGTAGAAGAGGCTAAATATGTGTGTGAAGATGAGACCCCGACAGGGAGATGGTGGGATGGTATTTATGTATTTTAACTTTGTTTACGACATCTTTGAATAGGGTGAAGATTTTTTTCACATTCTTGTACATCTCTGTATTGAAAATTTTACGTAAATAAAAATATATTTAACTATTTATTAATTTCGACACAAATGTCTCGCCATCCCTTCTATATCTCGTCAAAAACGTTCAGCGACTCCCCGATCAAGGCCTGGCACTGCGCTGAAACAGAAATTATCTGTTGACATTTCTAATTAGTTTTCTACATTGATTAATGATGCAAATCTTTTTATTTTTCACTCAAAATAGTTTGGTAAAACCATTTGGTTATGTGGGTAGAGATTGGCACTTGATATTTAACCTGCCATATTGCATAAGGTATTTAAATAAATACAATATATTTAATAGAATGTATACGGATTACTCGATGCTGATGAAACGGTAGTGTTTGTGAAAAATTAAGAAAGTTTGATAAATAAATTGTATGAGAGATTGGAAGACAAAAATTTAAGAATCAATACTTCAAAATTCAAAGTAATAATAATAGTAAAACGGGAAAGAAAAAATAAATAAATATGGTATGTGGGTGAGCAATGAAAGATTGGAGCATGTTGAGGAATCGTACTACTTAAGTAGTAGTGTATCACATGATGGAAAATTAACAAGATATATTGAACAGCAAAGTCAATGGGCCAATGAAAAACTAAGTCAATAGATATACTCAAACCGGACAGTATCAAAATGTTCTAAGATGATAGTATTTTAGTATCAACTTTAATGTATGCGAGTGCAACATGGATGTAGAAAAAGTCTAAAAAGAGCAGAATAAATGCAGTAGACACATTGACAAGAGTATCTATGCGATAGAAATAGAAATAGAGAATGAAGTTTACGATAGAATACGGAATGAAGTTTTTAGAGGTGAATATAAACTTAAGGCTGCTGTGTTGAGTAAGATGAACAAGAGAATTCAGATGATTTGGTTCTGTAGAATGAACTAATGAAAAAAGTCTGACAATCCAAAAATATTGTGCGATTGTGATCGAAAGGCGTGGTCGAGAAAGACTAAAAAAATATAGTTGAATCAAGTACATGATATTTTGAAAGAAGAAAACGTAAACAGAGAAAGAGTAGCTGTATAGGAAAGTGAATAAATGTAGAAAAGCCAAATAATGTGTGTCGAGATAAGAAAGATTGGCACTCTGTCTTCTTTGCTTATCCCGACAGTAAAATGTCGTTATAGAAATATAAACGTATGTACATATTATATATCACATAATGAACAAAAACTAATGTTTTCATTTGTTTGTATGAGATTTTGTTCATTAAAGCAAATAGTTGATCTCAATATGTTTCAATGAATTTATAATTTGTAATAAAACTTCTAGTCAAATATAATGAATACACGATGATGGGTGGCAATTAATATTAATATGATATACGAATATTTAGTTTCAATGATAAAATTATTAGGTTGTTCCGAAAATAACGGCCGATTTGATTATAATATTTATTATTTTAAACGTTTTTTGCAAGGACAGATTGGTCCTTTGCTAGGAAAAAAAATGTTTTTGTTTAATAGTAATGAATCTGCTATATTATTTATTGAGTCAGGTATTTCCTTTGAATTATTTATTATTATTTTTCTTTCTGAAGAGGGATTGAAAATATAAGAATTTCGTATAATTTTTTTGAATAATTTTAAATTTGGACATTATGCATCTCAAACAGTACGCAATTTTAATCAAATATGGTGTAAAGAAACCACTTGAGAACGAACAGTGCAGCGTTGGTTCGAAAAGTTCAGGAACGATGACGTAAGTCTTAAAGATGAAGAGGGTCGAGGACGCTATTTTTGAAAATGACGAATTGAAAACATTATTGGGAAAAAATACGCACAACAAATGGTACGAAACATGGCACAAGAATTGAGTGTTAGTGATGCTACAATTGATGTACTTATAACATGATTGATAAGTGGGTTCCATAAGAGCATAATAATAACAAAAAAAAATATCATTTCAAAGTGGTGTTCTTCATTGCTGTTGTGTAACCGTAATGATTCATTTCTTAATCGAATAGATCTCAATTAAAAAAAATAACGAGCTGGGCTACGAAACATAACCTTATCCGTCTTACTCATCCGATAAGAGCTTTTAAAATTAATGACATAAACAGAGACGGTTTCTTCACTTAAGCGTACTCATGCATAAAATTATCAAGAAAAAAATGCCGCCTTATCCCTTAAGTAGGCTAGAGATTTTCACGGCTATGAAACTAGAAACAGAGAATCTCTATTAATCATCCCAAACCATAATCGAACATTATATGAGGGATCCTTCTTATATTCAGCCAGCAAATGCTGAAATGAGTAGCCCCTGCCCTTGAAAGAACGGGTAAATAATTGTACCCTTAGAAATGCTCTGAAATGTTACTTTCTAAATTGTTAGTGACTTTTTTGTGATTTGGACTCTTATTTGCTCTTTTCGCAGGTGGTGAATCGAGGGTTGTGTGCGCGTGTTTGTGCGTTATATTCTCATATTTTTTTATGTACTGCTTATTTATTTTTATCTTTTGTATTGCGGTTTGTATGCGAGAACAACATTTTCAATTTGTGATTTTATTTTGATAAAATTTGAACTCCTATCAGCTTTTTTTCCCCTGACAATTAACCTGAGGTGGTATTAGGGGGTTAACTATTTTTTTTTGTCATGTATTAATTTTTTTCTTCTTATGCTAAAAATCATCTGGTGTCTTTGTGGGCTCGCCCTATATTAATGGGGTGTATCTCGGCCGGAGAGATGTTATGAGGTGAGACCAAACTTTTCAATAGCTTCTCTCTTAAATTGGTTTTCTGCAGTTTATTTTGAGATACTCGTATACACATATATGCGATTTTGGAATGTTTTAATATGTACATACTACGTTGCTATCAAAAAACATATATTTATTAATTTATTTATCTATCGCCTACTAATTTTCAGCCGTTCTAACACATCGATATTCGTTTACGGTAGATAAAATACAATAAGAGGGAAGCAGCAGAAAATGCCTTTAAACAATTCTTGGATTCTAATTCGGCTGAGTTTAATTCTATAGGTATAAATACGCTTGTAATTCGCTAGCAAAAATGTGTAGAATCAAATGACTTTACTTTGATTAATAAAGTTTATTGATTCTAAAGTTAAGTTTGATATTGAATTTGAAAGTTAAAATCAGCCATTATATTTTAAACAACCTTATAGAATATAAATTAATAATACATCGAGTCAAATATCTAATAAGTTTTGAATAAATAAAGTATTATAACTTTGAAATCCCGGTATGTGAAATATGTTATTTGATTACAAATAAGCTAACGAAGAAATTATGTAAACGAGAATTATATAAATATATATGTTATACATATTAAATTAACTGTAAATAAAAAAAACTCAATAGTCAAAAATGCGTCCACAAATATGGATTTAACAAAAATTATCTACCTTGTCAGTAAATTGTAATATAAACTCAATATTTAAAAATCAGTCCACAAATATAGGTTTAATGGTACTCTTAAACTATGTATAGGTTAGGCAGTGTTCTGTTCATGTAGTTCGGAGTATGATCCTGGACATCGGATGGGGTGGGGTCTCTAGGTTCTATCCCCTGTATTATATTTATGGTAATCCCATCCAGTATCCCCCTACCCCCATTCAGGAAGAATGTCTCGGCTGTGCCCCCCGGCTAGTGCAACGTTAAAGCATCTCCCAATGCCCTGTTTGTTCTCGGTATTGCCCAGTATTGGATTACATCTTTTCGTGGTAAATAATTACATTCTATTGTTCTTGGACCATTTGTCTTCCAAAGAGAATTTTAGCACATGTCGGTTTTATTACTTTGCAGAGAGAATTTTAACACATTTAAGTATAATTGTGTTGTAAATTGATTATAAAAATACTTCGTTTTATTTTAAACAAAAAACTTGGAAATAAGAGCGAATACGGTCATTTGCAATTGGCTGCATTCGCTCTTATTTTAAAGTTTTTCAATTATTTGGATTGAGTAATAAAGCATGTCGCTGAAATGATTTTCGAAGCAAGTAAACCTCTTGAAGGGTTGGTAACTGTAGAAGTTTATAAATTTGAATATTTCTTTACATCTTGCTTTCTGATGAAATTGTAATTATTGTTTAATAAAATCAAATTGTAACCGGTTAAATTGTACCTAGGATATAAGATCGATTTCGATCATACGAAATCCTACGAAGTGGACATCACTTAACACTGACGTATACTTCTTCATATATTGGAGAACATAGCTATTATTCAAGAAGAAGAAGATCATATAAACACCTGACCGGCTATACTTTACATCGAAAATGGATTTTTCAAAAGAGTGAAAGAAATAAATTATGTATTGGTATGAAAAATAAACTATTTGAAAAATAAAAAAAATGAATTGCCAGTAAATGGAAAGCACATAAAAGGGAACATCTTGATGCACATAATGAAATTGTTGAGTGATTTCAAAAATATAAATATCTGGAATACTTTCTGAAACAGCAATGTGACCAGTCTCGAGAGATCAAAATAAGAATAGAGATCGCACAAAGTTGCTACTCTTTGCATGTTAGATCTAGATCTGTGCATTAAGGATTTTGATCTCGAAATTACGAGTATTAAGTAAGTATGAGAATTTGGCAGTGTTACATATTCCCCGTATTTGTATATGATGTTGAAACATCGATACATAATCTGGTCCCCACAAATAAATAAGAAGCTTTTGAAATTTTATGCTATCGAAGAATGTGAGTCTCGTGGGCTAGCAAAAACTGTAATGATGATATTATAAAATGTATGAATAACGATAAAGTAGTATAATTCCCTATTAAAAGGAGTAGATACGAGTGCTTAGGACATACTCGTATAATGCGACGAGAAAAATATGAGATTCTTCAAGTTATATTGCAGGAGAAAATTCTGGGCAGTAGAGATACAGGTAGAAGACGCATCTTATGGTTAATGAGCTTAAGAAAGTGGTTTTACTGTCGTACTATTGTGGTACTAGTGATCTCAAAGGTCAAAATGAGGAAAAATGAAAAAAGAGGAAATTCAAAGAAAAAAATCGAATAAAAATTCTAAAATCAAATCGTAATCTATGTAATTGAAAAACACGTTTGATATTAAATATGTGTTTATTTAAAATATTTTTAAAGCGCACACGTTTGGGAAAAGTGATCTCTGAGAAAAAAAATTACGTGGGTGGTTTGTGTACATACGAAGGAAAAGGAAAATGTCAATCTTTGATAAAATCATACAAAATATGACGTCAACACTGTTCGTTACCTATAAATTTTGATGGGACTTATGTAATTTAAATCCTCAAGTGTTTTCTCTTTGACATTCAAATATATCAAAAATATTTCTTAGGATAAATAAACATACTCCTTTCGTAAGCTCCTTTGAACGTCCTGTTTTGTTCATTTTAGGTTTGACGTCAAATTTTGAAAATGAACGAGAAATATGTATTTGTTTTCAATTGACATTTACATCTTATTGAGGAAAATACTTTCGAAAATATGTTTTACTGGAATGAAGGAAGATAATTTAGAATTGCAAATAAAATAAATTGGTTATTGAATTTTCAAAGAAATTTTTTTCTGTTTAAAAATAATTTTTCGCTGTAAGTCGTTTGTAAGTATTATGACATAATTAATTTGATCGTCGTTTTAAAAAAAGAATAAAAACAATTAAAAAGTATAAAATTGGGGAAAAGAAGAAGAAACTTAAAGGTTAAGAAGGCAGAAAATTGAGTAGGATATTTAAATATTGGAAGGAAGCGAGGTAAAAATGTATTGGTTAATCAAAGATAAGTATAACATATATGTGTTCTGTCAGAAGAAGGGATAGTTCGTTCAGAATGGAAAATTTCAAATAACTGTACAAGATTGGTGATAGTAGTAGAAACAACGGTGAGCCTTGTCAAGTTGAGATTGACGAACATTCGGAAAATGTGAATGAGAATTGTCTACAAAAAGTACGAATGGCTATAAAAAGAGGAAAAGCGTCAGACCGTGATGGAATGAGCACAGAACTATTAGTGTGTGTAGGGGGGGTTGAACGAATGATCGAGTGGCTGAGACAGTTTTCAAGAAATGTTGGGAATCTGTCTATAAAATGAAATAATAGAAGAGACTAGGATTCTTCCGTTAAATGAATATAAACGTGTAAGAATGAACTTTGAGAGTGACATTAGTTTGCTGAGTAAATTAGTAAATTAACAGTCCGAAAAAGTCTGATAGAAAGAGTGAGAAGAATAACAAAAAAGAAAAGTAGGGGATGCGCGGATAAGATTTTATCTTTGCTTATACTTGTAGAAAAATAGTAAAAATAAAAAGGTTTGTTGTGAGTTTGTGGAATTGGAAAAGCGTATGACGTGATGAGAAGAAAACTATGGAAAATATTGAATGGATAGTGTTGAATGTGTATCAATGCGTGATATATCATCATTATACACCGAAATTAAAGGATGCATTAGACTGAACGGCATCTTACCTAAGTGGTTTAATATTTCGAAAGGGGTAAAGCAAGGATATGTTATGTAACCGTAGTTATTTAATATTCATATATATTCATGTGTGAAGGAACTGCAGATATTAATGGGTGACGTACAAATATCGCATTGGAATGTATGCAGATCGCTGTATGCTAATGACGTGATAGTGTTAATAAATAATGAGGATGAATTATAGTTTGATAAGTAAATTGAAGAGTAAGATCTGATAATGAATGTTGTGAAATCTAGCTTTATCATACATTGTAATGTCACATATTATTTGCAAATCAAGCATTTTTATTCTGCTCTATCACTAATTTTCAATGTAAAAATTCATTTACATATACAACTGAAAAGTAACGAAATTAATCTAAAATATCTCGAAACAGGTAAAATAAAGGCTTGATCCTTATAATATACATACCCCAATATATTTAGATACCTATTGTAAAATAAGCTTTTAATTTATTGATGTATAGAGAGTATAAAAACTTGATGTATAGAGAGTATTAAAGAAATTTACACTTGATGTATAGAGAGTATAAACACTTGATATAGAGAGTATAAAATAAATTTACACTTGATGTATAGAGAGTATTTAAGAAATTTACACTTGATGTATAGAGAGTATAAACACTTGATGTATAGAGAGTTTAAAAGAAATTTATACTTGATGTATAGAGAGTATAAACACTTGGTGTATAGAGTATAAAATAAATTTGTCATAAAAATATGAATACAGTCCCGAACATATCTTTTAATTTTATAAATTCAAAAGGACGACAAACCAGATTCCCCATGGTCATTGGTAATTTAGGGACAACCATAAAATAAATCACCACAATAGAAAAGGTTCTATGGACACGATCAGGAAATCAATCGTCTGGGCTGTCTTCAGTGCCAGGCCGTTTGCGGGCGGTTTTAACCCTCACCCGAACGCCTCATCCCATTCCAGTCTCCACAATTTCAGGCTCAGAGTCTGCTTTGATATTTGTTTGACGAGGAAACCAGGTTTCTTGAAACTGGTATTTTTATTTGAAAATAAAATAAAATAAAATAATAATCCATTCTTATTTGGCGTGATACGCCAACTTCAGACAGCGATGACGAGTTAATATAAAAGCATATAAAATATTGTGTCGCATACATTTATTACGCTGTTTTTTTGTTGAGACAGTCAGAGAGGATAGAGTGCCAATATTTTCCATCACGAAATACTTCCTTCGTCTCCTCTTTATCCATACATTTTAAAGAAATCATTCGAAGAAAAATACTCATTTTAGTTTGTGAAATTTGACACTCCCGACGAAATTTGACAGTTCTAGTAGTTTTTACAACCGCATACAATTGTATATATATATATATATATATATATATATATATATATATATATATATATATATATATATATATATATATATATATATATATATATATATATATATATATATATATATATATATATATATATATATATATATATATATATATATATATATATATATATATATATATATATATATATATATATATATATATATATATATATATATATATATATATATATATATATATATATATATATATATTTATATATACACAAGCTCGCGTTGTTAGTTATAGTGTTCCGTTTTTTTTCTTCTGAAAGGGTGTATCACAAGTATCGTAGTACACATGTACTAGTATACAATATTGACCTGCCAACAAGATATTTATTTGTGTAACAAATGGTAATATAACAAGATAAACCAGTACAATGCAATGAAAATATGTACCAAAAAAACAAAACAAGGATTTTTCTAAAAAATAAGACAGCTTACACAAGTATTATTCTCATAGTTATCTAATTGAAAAATATATTGTGCTAAGTCTATATGTAAATATATGGGATGTTTTGGTAACATTATACGAGTAGAAGCAACATTTTGGAATGCCAGTAGTGATAGTATGTCGAGCATTCTCAAAGAAGATTACCTTTTTACAAGTCTGCCTTTTTACTGTATACTCTTTCGTTGTGAACAATATAATCTGGTGGGTTACTGCCATATGGCACTTATTCCAACCAATTACAAAGGTGTTAAAATACCTTATATGAAGAAATATATAGGAACTTGACTGGATTCCATTAAGAATCGAAAGTAAAACCTGCGGGCTGGATGCCAAGCATTCTACCAATAGCACCAAGGAGAAAATACATTTTAGTTAAGTCATCCGATCGGTCTTGCAAAAACATATTCTCTCTCATGATGGATAGATTTATTGACCGATAAATCTGTTTTAATTAATACTTTGCATCAAATTATACATGCATACATGCCGTTAAGCCTTTCCCTGCCGGGGTAGGCAGAGATAAAAGAGAGCACACTTTCTTGTCTCGTAACGCCGATTGCCTCTTCTACACCCATATACTTTCTCATACAACGCCTACGATTTCTCTGATAGTGTCCTTTTTAAAAATATCATTCACTTGATGTATATTTGTTTTGTTAGTCTTTCTTCATTCATTCGTTCACATGTCCACACCATCTCAGGGTGCTCTTCTTTCTCTTACTCAACACATCAGCATTAATTTCACATCCATCCTTAATCACTTTATTCCTCATTCTGACATATTTTTCCACCCCATGTATTATTCAATGAACATGCATTTCTACAGCATTTATTCGGGTTCTTTCAGTCTTTTGAGTAATTTGTCTCAAAGTTATCAATTATATTTATATGAAAGGTCCTCACAAAGCTTACAATACTATTAGCCATCGAGTGAGTGACTTGACAGGTTTAATGTCGTCACAACGTCATCAGTCAATCATTACCGACTTTCAATACTTTTTGTTTTCATACAACGTTTGACATGATTTATTTAATAGAAAAAATAGCTTGATATTCGATATAAACTCATACAATTTCACATTTGCTGTATACAAAATATTTCCCTTTGGTTTTAAATACTCATGGGAATTTTTTTATGTTACATAGGGATTTTCGTTGGAAATAATTGTTTTTAAATAAAATGTTGATGTATATTTGCAAAAAAATAATCCTGGCCAGTAAACATTTTTTTAGTAAATTAAAGATCGAATAAACGTACCCTTTATTTATGAAAATTAAAAACCAGTAAGATGTTTGGGTCATGGTTAACTTCCAAAATTCCATAAATCCCACCCTTATCCTTATTTTCCTTGAGATTTTTTTTTCTCTCAATTGTTTTTATACACTACGTTAAAGACACGGTCATGAGTACCAAAAATAATTGTGAAACAAAAGCTGGTTGTTTGAAGAAATAGTTTTCAAGGAATATATTTGCCAAATGTATGAAAGTGTTAAGTAAATAAATAAATATCCTGTAATAACACATATATGGTATATCTTAAAACTAGAGAAAAATATACATTTGAGAGAGATAAGCTATCAAAAGGTCTGGGCTTATCTCATAGCATCCTCATCATTGTGATACACCTCCACCAATAGGAAGGTAACCCAGCCGCGCGGATGCCAGATGTTTGTTTTCAGCTTAAACACTATGCACGTCAACCATATTACAAAAAATTATAAGTAAACAATTACAATTAGAAATAAAATGAATGTTGTTAAAACTAAATGTAGACACACAAATACAAGCCCGGATTCATTTTTATCATTAAGAAGAAGAAAAAAATTAAAATGATACCAAATTAAAACACCATCTACGAGTAACTATGCGTGGCCATGATCAGCGTGGTATCTGTCCATTATTTACGTTGTTTTGAACCTTAGTGGTACCTTACTTTTGAAGTGAAATGAACAAAGTAATTTTTAAAAGCTTCAACATTTTATGCCGAGATTGCCGTGTCAACTGCACTTCTAATAATTATGATATATTAAAGACAGACTTAAGCTTGATCAGGAGACCGTTCCAGAGAGAGTATGAATATATCCACCTGTTGGAGTATGTATCGTGGCAAATGAAGATGATTTGTATCTTAAATACACAAAAGGTTTGTATCTTAAAGATTTGTATTTGAAATAAACAAAAAGGAGATATAACGTCAAATAATACATGTTAAAGATTAAGTCAAATCAAGAGGAAAAATAAGGTAAGAAAAATCGAAGTATCAAAAGAAGATTGTATTCAGTGGGTGCGCGAAAGGGAATTTATCTAGATTGAGCGGGCTGGGCCGGTCCGGGTGGGCGGCCCGGGGCGACTCGCCAGGGGTGACAGTTGATTGTGGTCCGGCGATCATCCCGCCTGCAAATTGCTCGTGCGGCCACGGGGTAAACTGGGATTTACCGACAATCATTAAATAATGACGAGGATTTATCAACAACGACGAAGCCATTCGACCGCAAAGTTTTCCCTTTTGATGGAGGCGGTTTATTTGTTGAATCAGGCTTTTGTTTGAGTAAAAATAAATGCAGAACATAAAATTTACGGTTTGTTGTTGTCTGTAAGTTACTGACGTGGTTAGACTATTTAAATATGGGCTTACCGAGTTTGTTGAGATTTGTTGTCCGTAAGCTGCACATACTATTTTGGAAGAAGAAAATACGTGAAAATAATTAACATTCTTTTATAAGTGTTACAATTTCATATGTGTTTTTATTATTATAATTATTTATGGCTATTGATGAATGAACAGCAAAAAAAAAACAAAATGAGGAAAATACTAATTAATATATTTTATTGCATTATTTTTAGTATGTTTCAGTCTGCAGCATGACGAGGTTTAAAAATAATGATACGATTAAAAAAATGATTTTTGATTTTGAAAACGTGCTACAAATGTAGTTTAACATTTATAAAGTTTTAATGTCATTATTTCTAGTAGGTCTAAGTATATTTATGATTTTACAAAAAAAAAATATAATGACGACCTCTGTAGCCTAGTAGGTAAGACCCTTGACTTCCACCCGGTGGTTTCGGGGTTGAATACTGATGATACCCAAAAAAGGGTCTCAGTCTAATAAAAAAGATCGTCAGGTAACAAAACTCGCGCGCGCCGAGTACGTGTGCGAATTTTGTTGTCTTTTCACGTGCAATAGTGTTACCAACACGTACAATTACGATTCTCGAGTACCTTGCCTTCTCCAGTGATCCTAAGCCCAAAGGCTCAATTACTGGGAACGAAGACAATATTGTCTCCCGGTCACGCTCTTCAATGTGCTCAAATGACTTATTCTGATTTATTGAAGGGTGCCACATAAAGGAAAAAAATATAATATTTATTAATAAATAGTTAAAAATATGTTAAAAAAAATTATAAAATACCAACTAATGAACTCTTGAATGTTACACATATGTTAAAAAAAAAAGAAAAATTGAAAACGTGGTTTATAATAATTTTGTAGCAAACTTAAAAAATGATTTTTAATGGAATCAATTTGATATAGAAACTCACCATTAAAAATATATTATAAAACTGTTATAAATGCAATTTTATTCGAAATACTGGGATTTTATTTACATATCTTAGAAGAATAAAAGTAAACTGTTGAAAGACTTGCTTCCTCATTGGTTTGCTTAAAAAATTGACTTATAAACTATTATATCTGACTTCAATGACAAATCACGTCTTTCCCTACTCCGCATTCTACTTTTCTTCCTCTATCCCTCCGATCTCCAAACCTTTGGTGATATTAAAAAATAATGTTTGTACATTTTCTTTTCTTTTCTTTCTAAATATTTTTAATTTGTAATTTATGTTCCGACTTTTTTAATGTTTTGTTTTGAATTTGTGTGTAAGTTCTCAATTAGCAATTGGCACGACATACGTATCTCTTGTCTGTTTGGTTAGAAGAGATTGGCGTAGAATAATAAATTCACCAATATTACTTTAATAAAAGAGCCCAGAGTTTTATTTAAATATGAGTTAAATACATCAACAACAAATATAAAATTATTAGGTTGTTCCAAAAATAATGGCCGATATTCATCTTCAAAGTCAATCAAAAATAACTTTAGAGTATATAAACTTTTTAAATTACAGTAAGAGTCCTTTGAATCAAAACATTTTTGGCAACGAATTACAAGCTTATTTATGTCTTCAGAATAAACCTCAGAGGGGTTAGAACAGGCCTGGCCAACCCAAATTGCACCTCGGGCCGCATTGACGACCTAAAATTTTCCCGAGGGCCGCATATACCAGTCTGTAAATATGAAACCAGAATTTGCTCATAGATGGCTCTAGTTGTTAATGCAGTGACTGCCAAACCGCGTCATTGAATTTGTCAAAGACTTTAAACTCACAATAATACAAGTTTAATACAACTACATAACATATGTTTTTATGGCGTTGAACATGTCTGTTTTTGTGCTTGAAAACTACGATTTGCAGACAGCATTGATTTTCTGTTACCATTTGAAGAAAACTGCTGCAGAATCGCATCAAATGCTTGTCGAAGTTTACGGTGAGTATGCTCTTGGTAAATTACAGTGCTTTGAGTGGTTTAAAAAATTCAAAAGTGGCGATTTTGACGTGAGAAACGAAGAACATAGAAGACCACCGAAAAAGTTTGAAGACGCCGAATCGCAAGCATTGTTGGATGAGGATGACGCTCAAACGCAACAAAAACTCGCGGATCAATTAAACGTGACACGAAAAACCGTCTCGTTACGTTTGAAAGCCATGGGAAAGATCCAGAAAATGGGTTCCACATGAACTGAATGAAAACCGAAAAAGATAACAGGAAAACCGAAAAACGATTTGCGAAATGCTGCTCGCCAGGTACAAAAGAAAATCATTTCTTCATCGAATTGTGACTGGTGATGAAAAATGGATATATTTCAAGATTCCTTAGCGTGAAAGATCATGGGTAACTCCAAGCAAACCAGCGACATCGACTGCAAGACCAAATCGCTATGGACGGAAGACAATGCTCTGTGTTTGGTGGGATCAGTAGGGTGTTATCTATTATGAGCTGCTAAAACCTATCGAAACCATTAATACTGAACACTACCGATAACAAATGATGGATTTGAACCAAGACGATCAAAATATCGAAAGAGACAACATAAAGTGATTTTGCTTCATGATAATGCACCATCGCACACAGCAAAACCGGTCAAGGAAACGATTGAGGCGTTTAGTTGGTAAATACTTTCGCATGCGGCTTACTCACCAGACTTAGCTCCATCCGATTACTACTTATTTGCATCGATGGGACACGCACTTGCTGAACAGCGCTTCACTTCTTACGAAAATATACGAAAATGGCTCGATGATTGGTTTGCTTCAAAAGAGCAACAGTTTTTTTGGCGTGGCATTCACAAATTGCCAGAGAGATGGGAAAAATGTGTAGCTAGCGATGGGCAATACTTTGAATAAAATATTTTGTACCATTTTCATACAATAAATGTGTATTTTCTATAAAAAAAATCCGGTTTCATATTTACAGACCTATGCACATATACTCGTACATACATTATACAAAAATAATAAAAAAAAATTTATTACATCGAATTTCATACTTATTGATTTTTTTGTAAGTACAATAAATAATTTGAATGCAGAGGTAATTTGAAAGCATTCAATCGGGGTAATTGTGAAAAAAAAACAATACTACAACCAGATGTGAAAAGAAAACACGCCATGAAGCAACAAAAAAATGTATTTGTATAGTAATAAACATAAAATAGTTTTAACAATAAAAAATAATTTTAACAATCAAAATTATTAATTAAGACACACAAATCAAACAATATTACAAATTTTATTTTAAATTAATAACTGAGTAGTTACAAAAATTACATGCGGCTGCCCGTGGCGGCGCTGCAAGCAGACTGCGAGTTCTCGAACGCTTAACGAGCGAGAAGTTATGCGCGAGAAATATAAACCAGCAGAATTTATGCATTTCGTGTTTTTCACGTAATTATAGAAACGTTATTGGTTTTGATTACTTAAATGTGATTTTAAATAAATTCTTTAAGTACCCGATACTTAAAAAAAACATTATTCGTCATATATGACCGCGGGCCGCGGGTTGGCCAGGCCTGGGTTAGAACTTTTTTAAGGGTATTTTCAGCTGCTTTTCTGACTTTTTTCTGCAGTCAACAGCTATCGAGATGCTTGAAAAGGTGAAAATTGGTTGGCGATAGATCAGGTGAGTAAGGTGGATGAGGCAATGTTTCATAGCCCAACTCGTTAATTTTTTGTATTGAGATGTTTACGACTGAGAAATGGATCATTACGTTTATGCAATAGCAATAAATAATACATTTCGAAGCGACATTTTATTTGGTTATCATTAAAATCATATGGAACCCACTTTTCAAGATTTCCCCCTTTTCTAATTTACTAGTAGCGTCAACAACCAATTCTTGTGCCGTTTCAAGTACCGTTCGTTGCGTGTTTTTTTCTTCTAATAAATTTTTCAATTCATAATTTTCAATAGTAGCAGGACGTCCTCGCTCTACTTCAGCTTAAAGACTTACGTCTCCATTTCTAAACTTTTTGAATCAACAGAACAGTGCTCGTTCAAAAATGATTCCGTCCCCCCATGTTTGGTTAAAATTGCGCGCTATTTGAGACGCATAAACCCAAGTTAAAATTCATGCAAAAAATATACTAATTCCTCTTTTTTCAATCCCATTTCTGAAGGATTAAAGTAATGCAAATAAAATTTTTGATTCATTAAAAAAATAAAGCAGATTCTTAACTGTCAAACAAAACCAATTGTTTCCTAACAAAGAACGTTTGAAATGGTATTAAACTAAAATCGGCCATGATTTTCAGAACAAACAAACCATTAATATCTTAGTATCCAAATTTATGATTCTCAGTAAAACATAAGTACAGACATGGATACTTCTTAATATCAATAATGAGATTGTAAATTGTTGATTGCAAAAATATAAATATCTGAGGTGATTGCAAAAATATAAATATCTGCTGGCTGAATGATCAATGGGATCAATCTCGAGAGATCAAAGTAAGAACGGAAATGGCACGAAGCTACATCGTAAAAATGCTCGATCTCCTCTGGAACAACGATTTTGATGTAGACTTGCGAATACGAATTTCGCTATATTACATTTTTCCGTACTTCTCTATGGTTAGAAAGCATGTACACTTTCTGAGGCCATCACAAAGAAACTAGAAGATTTTGAAATATTGCGCTATCGAAGAATGCTGAGAGAGAGGGTTGACAAAGTTTGTAATGATTATTACATCGAACAATTTAACGTTAAGAGAAAAATAGATACCTTTCAATTAATATTGTAAACAAAAAATCAAGGATTAAGAATTACTGGAAGAAGACGTATTTCATGGTTTTATTGTGGCATTATACGTTTATTCAGAGCCAATGTCTTAAAATAAAAAAAAAACATTATGATCATCAACTTCTGAAGAAAAGAGGAAATTTGATAAAAATAATAATTTCGACTAATACGAATGTATTAACTACCACTTTCAGTATGGCAGTTTTTTCCTAAGTTTGGTACCCTTTAACAAATTCGTATTAAATATTTGAACACATTGAAGAGCATGATGGCCGCTATTGTCTCCGGCTCCAGTAATCGAGCCTTCAGGTTTAGAACCACTAGATATGGCACAAAGCTCGCAGTTCGTTATTGTACGTTTTGGTCATACTATTACACGTAACAACATTCGCACACGTACGTACGAATGTTGTTATCTACCTGACAAATTATTTTACAAGACTGATACCATTCATTAACGTATTTGAAATTATAAGAAGAAAAATAATGAGCATTAGTTAAAAGCAAATTACTCGTAATTATACACTTAATTTGCTATGTTCCACGGTTCTCTGAATATACACGCTTGTTGTTTAGTATGGTTATATTAATTATGGGAAATTTACGATTACTTTGGAAGCGAATAAACGTTTAAGCATTAAATTGAACTGATCCTGTTGCAGTTTTGGGGCAAATGAGTTTGGTGTTATATCTTTTGATACGATTTGTATAGGGAGAGTAATTAATTATGCATTTAAACTTGGTCTAACAGGAGGATAGATTACAACATATTCGTAATGAACAATTTGCTAAAGCATATGAGATGTTTGATAAGTTGGGAATGAAATGTGAAGGCGTCGCTTTGAAGGTATAGCTTTCACGGTAATTTTTTTTTATTATAACCTAATATTTCGCTATTTGTGATTAATATAATATTTGAAAAAAAAAATCATTTTATTTAGAACAACAATATGACACATAGAATGAATTCATTCGTTAACTGCCTTCCTACCTTTACACTCAAATTGTCATGACCTATATGACCGCGCGGTAACGCACTGAACTTCCATGCGGAAGGTCGCCGGATCTACTCCGCTGTGTGCTACTCTCCTCGAATGACATGACCATTTTTTCCGCTCAGTATTTGGGGCTGCAAGGTTACCTATGACTTCGGTCATATCTATTCTTTCAAAAAGAGAACAATACCATGCCGGTATGCTTCGATCGTCTCACTTTGGTATGTCATCGGATCCAGTTTAGCGGTGTGACCGGTAAGTTTGCTGGTGTATACAGCTTCGCTTTCAAACATACTTTGACGTTGGAATGGCGAGGATATCTTCGACTACGGGGCCCAGCAACAACGACGACACTGAGCTTATATGAATATTTTTTTGTAGTACTTTTAATCTGTCAATTGTAGTAGGTTCCTATCGCGAGTTAGAGCACCCTTGAGAGGAGCCTACTCTCTAAACAGCGTAATATAAATCGTACTTTTATTATAATTCCTACTTATGACGAAAGTGTTGTATCCCGGTTACTCATGAGCGTAGCCGAGACACAACACTTTCGGCTCCATTAATCTAACCTTCGGGTTTAGAACCACTGGAGTAAGCACGGTACACGCAGTTCGTCATTGCACATGTTATTGATATTACCGAGTGCGAATAGGCAACAATATTTGCACACGCTCAGCGTGTATGTTTATTATTACTAGACGAACTCTTTTACCAGACTGGGACTTTTTTAAATATTTTTTCGGGTACCATTAGCAATCGAACCATAAACTCCTAGGTAAAAGTCAAGCGTCTTACTAACTAGGAATTTCAACATAGATGCCACCACCATATTAATTTGACATTGTTCATATCAAAATAATAAAATTTAATAAAGTTGATGTTGTTTGTAAACTGAATTAAAAACTGCACAGCGCAAAAATATTGATGGTACGGAATCGTGATCGCACAAAGAATCGACATATTTGAGAAGTAACATAGTGTAGGTTACGAATGCTCCGGGTCCCATGGACTAATGTGTAGCGACTCATGCTCTGTTAAGGAAACCCCTATGTGCATACATTGCAGCCCCCGAGGCGTATATCCAGGGTCTCCGTGACTTGAGTAGTAAGACGTCTGTCTTCCAGCCTCGGTATTGCGGATTTGATTTTTGTTTGTGTGTACTTTTTTAAAGTTTTCAGTTACGGCTTGTTTAAAAATTGTCTGGTTAGTAGGAAGACCTACTGTATATTGTAAATATTGAAATTTTAATACAGGGTGTCTAAGAATAAAATTCACTTTAGAAAAAATCATAATTAAACAAAGGTTTATTGTAATCAACTTTAATTACGAGTACTTGAAATATTAGACAAAATGTCGGGAATTTATTTAAAAAATAATAATGTTGTCGAAATGGCCACCGCAGTGTTGAAGACATTCTAAACTGGCTAGAAAATTTTAAGCACGCGCTAGCATCTTTCCCGAGATATCGCTTCGATCTCTCGACGAATGTTTTGTTTCAATTGCAGCGTAGTCATTGAATTATTTGCATATACTCGACTTTTTCGGCATCCCTGTAAAAAATTGAGTAGGGATAAATCAAAACTTTGTGATGGCTACACAATGTCACTCCTTTGCGAAGTCAATTTTCTGGGGAACATCTCTTGAACCACTCCCAAACTGTTATTGAATGTGTGAAAAACTCTCTCAGCATTTGAATGTAACGCTCCGAATTAATTGTTTTTGTTTGGCTTCGAGCGTCCCCAAAGAAATAAGGACCAATGATTTTGGACGCTGGCACGGCTGCCCAAACTGTTACTCGTGCATAATGGAGTGGTTTCAAGCATTTCAGTCTTGGGGTTTCATTGCTCTAATAGTGGTAATTTTGCGTATTGACGAAGAAATATATATGGAAATGTGTTTCCTCTGAAAAAAGTATATTGTTAAACCCGAAGAACTGTTTAAACATTTTAACTGTGAAATCCAACCGTATAACAAATTTTGAACAAGTTAAATAGAAATGGAGTTTTAAATCAAACGAAAAAATTCGCTGTAATGTCGAACGTGACATCGCTAATGCGGACGAAACAAGTGCACTTTATATTCTTGGCTACAATACTCTTGAGTATTTATGGCCTTTCCATTACTATACCGTTCAATAAACCCAAGGTTGAATAATATAAAATATTTACCATCAATTCTAGTGGCCAAAATTTATTGAATTGAAGATGTTTATTTTAATTTTGAATTAACCTTTATGAATTTAAATCAGTTGCTAATTAAAACGCGCCATTGTAATTTAATTTTTTTGATGGACTAGTACCATACATTTTTTTCTTTTTTTTTACACGACGTGTTTTGAGTTTTCTTTTATTGTTTCATTTGAATTTTGTTTTGTTTTATATATAGTTTTTAAAAATAAAATTGGATTTTTGTTAACACTGCGGCCGTTAAAATAAATGTATAAATAATCACATAAAAATATTTCACATCTAAGATTTATTCATCATCACTGGTTTCACAAATTTATTCATCATCATCATTGGTTTCACAGCTTGTCACTTGTGGGGTAGGCAGAGATAACATATCTTTATTTCATTATATCCTGGCACACACCTTGTCATACACACCCCCATTATAAAAGTTTTATACTTTTTCTTCTTTCAGAATAAGATTCATTTGGTTGTCACGTTTATCTAGGTCTTTTTAAACTTCTCGTACCTTCTATTCTACTAGTATAGATTTCTACTGCATTAATCTTACTTTCATCACTTGTTTACCAAGTCTGTGTTTCATGTTACGTCTATTTATTTTTATATGAAATCAAGATAAATATCACAATTTTTTTTTGAAAACGATAACATCATCTTGTGGTGATATTTTAGAAGTTGTTTTTATGTGTTTCAAGTAATGTTCTTAATTTGATGCATGGAAGTGATATTTGGACGTATAAAATACTAAAAGGAGACGAGTAATGCTGAAGAAATGTACATACATATTGAGAAGAATACACGGGGGGACAATGTATGACTTAATACGAAATGAGGTGATAAAGGTTGAATACGACCTTAAGGCACATGTATTAAGTAAGTTGAAGATCACTCTTAGTTAGTTTGGGTATGTAAGATATGAATGAATGAAGAAAGATTAATAAATAAAAATAAACAGATCACATGTGACTGAAATGCATCATACGGAAGATCAAGGAAAGTATAGTTGGAACAAGTGAATAATCTTTTGAATGTTAAAAAAAACAGAAAAATCATAGAAGTTGTATGAAAAGGCATATGAATATAGAAGAGGCGATAGAAGTGTGTCGCAAAAGGAAAGTCTGGTGCTGTTCTTTCTGCCTACTCCGACAGGGAAACGGCTTGATGGTATGTATATACGAGTATTTAGTTATTGAACAATTAAAGTTTATGGGGTAAGTAAAAATGTGTTATTTCCGATCGTAAATCGAATATGGCCTACAAAATAATTTAAAACATTTCAAGAAAAATAATGTAAAAAATCATATTTTAAAGTATTCTTTTGCATCGTATTTTTATTTTTCTGCACTTCAATAGAATCGGACTCCTATTGAAATTGCTGTATGTCGTGCATATTTTTTCAAATTTTTGAGTATTCTACTGTCCGCAGAGCTTGTGACAGCGATAGACCTGTAGCATTTCTCATCTGGTCCACTCCTCCAGTGCCTAAGTAGTCTACACTTGCTCCTGCGAACCTCCACATGGTCAGCGACCATGAGCCTTTACATATAGTTTTTGTATAAAACGTGATCGAAGAATGTCTTGAGTAGACAATGCTGATATCCTCGATTCTTCTAGTATAGATGTATTTATTCGTCGTTATCTAAATGAAACATTCCGCAATTGTCTCCAACACAACATTTCAAAATAGTCTATCCTTGATCGTTCTCTGGCGTTTTTCGTTTGAAGTTTCGGAGGTATAAAGGAGCATTGAGAAAATCAGGGTTTCGACACGAAAAGTTTTCGTCCTAGACTTAGTATTAGTACATCTAGATCAGTCATAGCTTTGAAGTAACACTTAGCACCATAATTATCTTAAAAATAAATAAATTAATTCATATTTTAAGCTTACAATATATTAAATAAAATTTAAACGAACTAAATCGAAAAATTTAAAAATCCCTTGATAAATTTTACACGTGGGGGGTATAAGTAAAAGAGAATAATTAATATCTAAAAGAAATGAATTCAAATTATAAAATTAAATCATTTTATTCATCACAAACCAGATATCACGTTTTTCTAAAACATTAAAGATGCCCTGTTTAAAAATATATCAAGCGAATTTGTATGAGATTATGCTTAATGAAAATATTTACTATTTCCAAGAAAATGCATTTTTCACCTGTACAAACCCACATCCAACGTGTCACATCGGGTAACAACGGAAGAAAAATGCCCGTTGCACCCCCAAAGCCCGGCTCCCCTACATTATTATATGGAAGTAAATGTGGCTGTAAATGTCTTTTGGGGGGTGCCCATCAATCAGGTTAATGAGAAAATATAAGTGGTGAACGACCACATATAAGCCACGTCTATAGATCATCTGTTTGTAACGTATATGCAACAAAAAGGTCGTACAAGAAAATAAAAATAAATGACGATGTGTTTTTAAGAGTAATTGTTATTTCATTCATTCGTATAGTAGACCTTAACATATTCGTATAGTAGACCTTAATATATTCGTATAGTAGGCCTTAACATATTCTACACCTTAACATATTTGAATTGATGATTTGGGCACGTTGAATAGCTCCTTTGGAATACAACGTTGTGATCGATTCCAGTAATCGAGCCTTAGGGTTAAGGACCACTGAAGTGGGAAAGTAGTCCATAATTTACAATCCTAAGAATTATATATATAATACTACCACACGTGGACAGGCAACAATACTCATTCTCGTCTAGTATTTGAGAGTATTGTTACTATATGAATTCTTGAATTCTTTAATTCAGACTGGTACTCTTTTTTATTAATTGTGAATTGAACCCAAAATTCCCGAAAGGAAAACCAGTGTTTTACCAACTAAACCATGGAGGTTATAGAAAGAAATTAGATTATAGAAAGCTTCCACCCGTAGGTTTTTGGGGTTTGATCCTGGTGATATAATGAAAATGTTTCACAAATAGGACTTTTACGAGTAGCACATTAAAATATAGCTTGAAGAAATTGCCACACGGAAATAAGCCCGCAAGTTTGTATTGTTTAAAAGGGAAAAGTAAGACATAAAATACATTTTGTATTATCACTCTATTATCGAAATTGTCCATTCCATCCAATTGTATTATCGAAATTCTTGAGTCCATTTTTAGGTGAATTTTAAGTCAACTATTATAAAAATTAAAACTACGTTTCCTTCTTTCAAAACATTATTCACTTGATCTAACCATACTTTCCTTGGTCTTCCTCTACCACACCTTCCACTCACATTTGTACTATATTTTTGTTATGTTAGTCTTTCTTCATTCATTTTTCTATAAGGCTAAACCATCTCATAGTGCTCTTCTTCATCTTTCTAAATACATCAGCCTTAAATTCACATTCATGTCTAATAATTTTATTCCGTATTCTGCTATAAATTGCTACCCCACCCATTTTTCTCAATGCTTGCATTTCTACAATACTTATTCGACTTGATATTTTGTCCTAGTTTTTTTAATATTTTTCCATTTATTTTCAGACTAAAGATTTTATCATAAATCTGGAATAGTAGAAAATTCTTACAGAATTGAAAAATAATTTCAAGAGTTCGAGATGGAACGTCTGCAAGTGCACACTGTATCCATAGTGGACCCGGGACGAAGTGCAGTGCAATTAAGCGCGGTATGTTGTGTTCCCGAGAAGATTGTCATTATTTTTGGGCGGGCGCTGAAATTTATTAGAGACGGTGCAATCATCGGCGGAACCAGGAAACAGGGCGGGGAGCCTTTTCAGGATAATTAAGGAGACAGTGATGCTATAACAATGGTCCCCTTTGCCATAATTTACCGAACTAGGGTTCGCAAGTTTCTCGCGAGAGGTATTTCACCGTTATAATTTCCGTTAGTAAGAAAGTATATATGTAATATGATAACGAAACAACAATTTCTGGTTTATTCGTACGTAAGTCATCAAAATTCCTAAATTGGTGATGCGTAATTATTGAACGGTGTGGTAGGGAGATAATATTTTATTCCGGCTCCATTAAAATTTCGGGCTTAGAGGCACAAGAGTAGTCACGTGTTTCGAACCGTCAACGACGAGGTATCAAGAACCTCGACGACGAACTCACAACCTCGTCGACAAACTATCGACCAGTTCAAAACCTACCTTTTAGTTGGTTGGGAAGCACCAGGAATTAAATATGTAACCCTTCTATTTGGAAGATACACATCTTACCAAAACTGGTTACGAAAATCGGGAATATATTGCTTTAATATTTCATTCTGCATTTTTTCATTGTTTGATCTTTTTTCATATCCACATTGGTGATGTTAATGTGTAGAAGAGTTTGCCCAGGAGACAGAGATAATATTTGGTCCTATTTATCAAAATAATCATATGTGGTTAAAAATAATCCTCTCCATGTTGTGTGCCATCGGGAATCAAGCACATGTTATGTCAAAGGGAAATCATGAAATAACGTTTGAAATTATGTGTAACCATGAGCTAAAATACTGTAAAGTTAAGGGATAGTTTTGATGTATCTGCGGATTAAATTGTTTTATTTCACAGTATTAATTTGATTTAACACGACTTAAAGGAAATAAATTAATGAAATACATGTACATAATCCAGACAGATATAAGACAATTTGTCTTTTATGTTATAATACTATACAGTAACATTATAATTTTAACAGTTTTGGGTCTGTTGCATGTTATGCGTTTAACCCCATAAAACTTTGCATATTACCGGGAGAGGGTGTTAAAATAATTATATCACGATTTCGCCTATTATCGTTTAAGTTATTAATTATTAAAAAAATATATAAAAAAGGTGAGGGAATCGAATATGCCATTTCCGGGTCGGAAACAGGCGTTTTATCAATTAGGCCACAGAGATCGTCGTCGAAACCTCCCCTCCTTAGGTTGTACTCTTTTATAAGTGTTATAAAACATAACATGAGAATAAGTATTTCTTGATATGATGAAATGTTTCTAGTGCTCATAATTCAAATAAAAAACTATAAAGAATACATTAAAATCCGACACAACTAGATTAAATGCAATATTGGATTAAAATCGACGTTATTAAAAATGTATTCAATGCAGAAGTACTCGTATATTTGATAAAAGTTTGCAAAGCAATGAGTTTATGGTTTCCACAGAATATAATTCCGAAGTACACTAGAATGCAAAATTCTTTTCCTTTCCTCTTCCATTGTTACAATTAATAAATAATTTTTCACTTCAAAAGTAAAATCCTTTCTGAGGATAAAATAAATTGTTCTATTATTCTGCATGAAAGCATTCAGAATCCTTTTTGGAGTTTTTTTTTTGTTTAATTTTATCATAATTTGTTGTTTAATTTTAAAATACGGCTGCAGACTATTTTACAAAATATATAGTACCACCTGTGTCTTAAAAAAATGTCTACGAGTTTATTCCAGTCTTAAAGGATTTAGCTTCCCTTTTTCAAGTAAATGGTGATTTATTAGATTTTTGGTTAATCGGGAATTTCTGAAGCGTTGTATAAATTTCTGAAGCGTTGTATAAATTTCACTATATTTATAGTTTATTTCTTGATAGACTTTTTATTGATAATAGTAACGTTTTACGTAATTTTAACGTTTTGTGCGTAGTATTTAGAAAATGGATGATCGTTAATCGTGTTAATGTTCTTTTTCTCAAGAAATATGTCAATTGGATTGATCTCTATTTCCCTCAAGGTTTTGAGATATGGGTGGTGTGTGTAGCTTTAGGAAGCACTTGAAGAAAATCCTTTTCGCGAGGTTTCATCAAACTTTATGATTGCATATGAAAACTACACTCCACTGTGTAGCTATGACATATGGGAAGATTAACAAAGGTTTCTTTGTACTCGTAGTTGGTCTTTCCTTGGTAAATGTTATGTGGGTTTCGTACCAAATTAATTTTCTTAATATATGCAGATACAAGGAAGTCCCTGATCCAAAGGCTATATCTACCACCTTCCTATCCTTATACTCAACTTTCTTTGTAATTGTATTTTTAATCTGTCAATAATAAAGGGTTCGAATCCCGAGTATGAACGTCTTTGAGGAGACTGCTCTCAAAACTCTATTAAACTTGTCATTTTATTATTATTCCTACGTCCTTATTAAGTCACAACAAGCTAATTACCCAGTACCTTAACCCCAGAGGCATTTTTATTAAAGCAAATAGTTTGGAAATGAGTAGATTTGTTATTCCTTATATTTGTTAAGGGTTTTTATTCATTTTAATACATCGTTCCAACTGTATTTATTTAGTAAATCTTACGAGCTGCTATTAATAAGTCTAATCAAAATGTGATCTGAGAATAAATTTCGAAAAATCGTCGTTGTTAAAAAGGGTGTTTCTATAAGTAATTGCAACGATAAGTGAACGACGAAAGCTTAGAACCAATTGCGGAATTTTGCTGTCTGGGGAACGTGTTTTCGAGAAATGGTAAGATGGAGAAAGATATTGCAAGTCTTGTTGCTATAAAAAACAAGGTCAATGGTATAATTTGTTCTGTTTCGCTAATAAGTCAATTGTAAAATGACTAAGCACAGTGGTGTGCTAGTGCCAACCTTGATGCATGGAAGGGAATCATGGTCTTGAAAGGCAGCGATAAGAGCAGAACAAATGTCAGATAAAGGATAACTGTTTGTAAAAGATTAATGTTATAAGTCGAATTAAGAAATTAATTATGATATCGAGATACCAAAGAAATTAATGGAGAGTGTTAATATAAATTTAAATGTATGGAAATGTTAGAAGTGTGAGAAATAGAAGATCATGCACAAGGCGATAAATGTGTGCATGGACAGAAAGGTGAGAAGATCAGTCCTCTCTGCTAAAGCCGAAAGGGACAAGTTGTGATCGCTATTTGATATACCATATCTATTTCTTGTTCTTATGAATGATAATGATCATGTCGAATAAGTGCGTTTATTCATACAATTTATTCCGAAAACAATAATAATGATATTGCGCAAGGATAATTTGCATCCATATTATTTCTTAGTTACACAATTCATAAATTATTTTAACTTTGCTAAATCATGATGCAAGTATAAGTGTTGCTTGGTATTTTTTTTCAAATTAGTTTTAAAATGAAGATTTAATAGTGAGGCACAAAATATTATTTTTACAAATCGATTGTTTTTAACTTATCTCCTAATGTTTATAAAGCATTTTATAGGTTAATAGTTTTAAGGAAGTATTCTCATTTCATGGGCCGAAAAATCGACGATTTTAAAGATTTTTTTTCAGTGAACGATTTTTTTTTAAATTTTGTTTCTTTAGACATATTTATTTATCTTTTAAGAATATTTTCATAAAATTTCATGATAGAAAAACATATATATATATATTTTTGATGGTATTAAGTCGGAAGTAAGGTCAGTCCGCCCGTACATAGAGGGGGTCCATTATGCACGTAATTGTGGCTGTTGTGCAAGTCTGAAAATTAAATAAAAATCTATCTTACTCAGAAAACTTGAGGCTATAGCCGGTACTAGAAAAAGTAGAAAAAAAATGGCGGCTTGTTGAAATTAAAAATCAATTTTTTTTTGTCTTTAGAGAGGAGTGAAAAAAATTGAAAAAATTAATCGATTAAAATAATTCTAGTACCGGTCATAGAGATAGGTATAAAAAAGAGAATAAGTACCTATTCATTAAAATAGGATAATTAGTTTTGGAGTTATTACGGGGAATAGTTAAAAAAAGATATTTTTCAGGAAACGAATTAAAGTAAACAAGCTGCGACCCGTGAAATATTCACGGAAGTAAACCAAATTCTACATTTATGAAAATATATATTCATAAATATAAAATTTGTTCATATATATCATTTATACATCGTCCCCTTTTACGCCCCTTCAAAAATTGTTAGCTAGGTATTGAAAATTCGTTCAGTATCACGGACTTACAAATTTCGAATTACTTTCGGAGAGAATCCAAGTATTCCTCTCTCACTCTCTTGTATTCAAAATTCAATTCTCGTATTCTTTCTTTGATGACAACCATCGTATGGGTTTTGGCCTATTTATACTATGATTTTCAACAAACTGTTAATCAGCAATCCCAGGGCCATACAAACTTGTTTAAAATTCCCGTCTTGACAGTTCTACACGACAAACTAAATATAAATTCGTCATTCCAAGAAATCCTATTGGACGAGAATTCTTGGAAAATAAGGCTTCATCCATAACAACAGACAACCCGAAAGCTGCGAAGCTCAGGTCATTTTTCGACCGGCACGCTCGACTATAAACCCTCATAACTTTTCGAATTTTTAAGATTTTTGAACATTTCTTACTGGAAATTATTTAGAAAAGATTACAAAAAAATAAAATGAAAAAAAATCGATTTTTTGAAAATTCCAAATGAGAATACCCCCTTAAATGAAGTGTTATATAAATTGATATTTTTAAGTACATAATCAATATGTATAAAAAAATATTTATGTTTAAATAGAGTTTTCCTTGAAGAATACCAAATATTCAATGATATTTTATACTTGAATCAAATAATTTTTTTTATATATATTATGTAGATTTTATATTATCTATTTTTAATCAGTTGAAATGCAGAGAAAATGTAGAGATCTCTAAGCTTATTATTGTGTTATTTAAGAAGTTTTTTCATTTTTTCAAATAAATTTTATGTTTCTTAATTACATTTTTTTAAATGTGCTTCTGTTGCATACGTCACTGAGCTTTCTAGATCCTTAATAATGAATGTATCATATTAATCTTTCAATTTTTTTTGTGATATCCCCATTTTTTTTCAATTAACGGGCTACTATGAATATATTTTAATTATGTTTTGTAATATTTGTGATATGTTTTGTAATAAAGTTTGAAGTGGACCGTTTATAATTAAATAAAAATGGTTTCCTCTAGTTACATATGTCGCTAGAATGCCACTAATCAATCTTGACATTAGTATTTGACTGAGTATGACAACAACATGGATGAATAAATATTTAAAACAAAAAAAAGTAAATATAAATAAACACATGCTAAAATACTCATAATAAATGTATTCCAATACAAGTCATAATTTTACAAAGGCGAACAAAATATAAAAAAACCAAAATATTTTATGAAAAATCTACGGAATATAAAAGCTGAAAAACAACATTGACCATATAAAAAATAGCTAAACATAAGAAAAAAATTACAAATTGATAAAAAATTTGGTTTCATCCTATTTTCACATTGAAACCAGCAGTTATTTACGTTAATGCCCAAAACATAGCGACAAGATCCAGTTATAAGTTGAAACTCGGTTTCTTTTGATTATTGCACACATATATTCAGCGATACGGAAAAAATATTTTAAAACTCAGAAACCATTACAGCCGCAATATCTCTTTTCATCATTGTTAATGTTGCGCGCGATATACTCGTAAGTTATCCGTTGATGAAGGGTGTCAGCACCGAGTATATAAATTATCAGACGATTGCAGTGACACTTTTGGTATCTACTTTACGCAAGAACGGACAATTCAGTCACCCCTGCAGCTCTATTGGATTGCTATCAAGTCCTGTGCAGTCAACGACTAGCATCGAAAGGAAATTCATTTTGCTATTTTTTTATAAGGATGATTCAGTTGCTAAGAGATAATAATAATACAACTTTTTCATAGCTTATTCATAGACAAAAATAACTAATACGATGTATCGACGTATGTATGCAAATAACATTAAGTCAGCAAAATTTGATATTCTATAATAGGAAGACCTCCGTGGCCTAGTTGGTAAGACGCCTGTCTCCCAGCCCGGAGGTCGCGGGTTCAAATCTCGCTGCAACTCAGATTAAAAAAAAAAGATTCCTGTCTGGTTTTCACTTTTACATATTTTTGATAATATACAAGACATGTGTGAGACCGATAGCCACCTACGGAATAAAGACGAGAGCAGACACATCTAGAACAAAATCTCTTCTGAGAACAGCGGAAATGAAAACACTGAGATGTATAACCGGAAACACACTAAGAGATAGAATCAGAAACACCGAAATAAGGAGAAAGTGTAGTACGGAAGACATCGTCAGGTGGGGAAGACAACGAAGGCGATACTGGAACGAACATGTAAACAGAATGCAAGACGACAGACTTCCACGTGTCGCCCTTCAAGGGAACCCAGCCGCAAGAAGATTACCGGGAAGACCTCCGAAGATATGGCGTGATGACTGGCAATCCACGTCACAAGAAGGGGAACAAACAGCTCATGATCTATAGGAAAAGGAAGGAGAAGAAGAATAATATATTTTTGATTGGTTGGAAGAGATTACCAAATGGCAATAAGTCTGCCAGGTTATACTTTATACAAGAATTGTTATCTAGTTATAAGTAGTATGTAGGTGTTAATTATTTCTAAGAAATCATTTATTAAGAATATAAAAAAAATAATGACATGTAGGAAAATAAGATTTAAGTGAGTTAATAAATTATAATATATAAATAGGATAAGTTAAGTAATAAATTTGTACATAGGTGTAGCCTTGACAAATATTTGTACCATATATTACTTTGTTTAATAAAATAAATATATTTAAATATAAGATAGCTCCATAGTGTTATTTTTGTCAACTTTTCACGATGGTGGTTGTGCTTTTTTAACTCGAACGTATTGACATTATTTTTAGTTAACTCTTGAACTTTAAATTCTAATATTATTATAAGAAATACGTTAATGTTAAAAAAAAATTAAGTGAAAAATTTAATACGTATTCTACTAATAATAAAATAGTTGATTCAAAGTTTTACTACTATTTGAGCCTTTACTACCTTAAGTTTAAGGCACGTACTTCTTACACTTTACATCCCTCGAGAAAACTTTACCAGGCTAAGACAAAATATAAATGTATTTGTTTTTGGCAACCCCCTCCCTAAATACATATTTATATAGTGCGCGCCGCACACGTGCTGTGCTTTAGGAACTAATTCATATTCACCCGCAAGAGAAATGGCTGATTTAACACGCATTCTGCAGGGGCTTATCTGGCAAACGACAAACAGACGCTACTGCTGGTCCTTGCTATTCTTTATCAATAATGCAACATCAATCAATTGCTAGCATTTGGCAGTGTTGTTTCAGGACCGTCACTATAGATTATATCGCCAATTTTCAAAATCTGGGCCCTTTGGAGAAAAAATAAATACTTATTAAAAATTACGGAATAAAATGTGATAACGATTATATGGGCGGGGAAAAATAAAAAATATATTTTTTTTAATAAATTATCGTCAAAGGAACCCTTACGTACTCGACAACAGAGTAAACATATTGTCTATGATTCCCTAGGGAAGTAACTTAGAGTGGGTTTCAAACTTGACGATGAGGTCCAGCTTGTTAACTGTAAGACTAAATATAATTTGTTTATCATTTCAAAGATTATATTAACTAATCTGTCTTAATACACTTTTCAAAATAAACATGAATTTTATTACCAAGAATTATAGATATAACAGGTCCAACAAATGTACAGTAAACAAATTCAACTGTAATATATCATCATCAGCTTACACAGGATGAGACTTGCACACCTGCAGGATTTTCTGTTACCTATCTCTCTCAGCAGCATTCCTTCTCCAAAAGGTTATTTAAATCCAGAGTGCTGATGTTTACTGTCACATCATCCAGCTTTGGTCTTCTTACTCTCCTACGCCCCGTTGGATCGCTGAACAAAGCCTTTCTTGTGGGATCTGTGTTCTGCATGCTGTATGAGTGTACAAACCAGCGCAGTCGAGCAATTTTTATACCTTTTTCTAAGCTTAATTAGCCATGCAAGGTGTCGTGTTCTTCTTCATTATATCTCTATCTCGCCGCGCCATTATCGTAAATTGTATAATTTATTCCGTAGAAAATCTCTCACTAAAATACATAAGTAATATTTTGTATTTATATCGGAATATATATTAAATTTACTGATAATCATGCTCTAATGTTATTATGATTACTGACCACTGCAGTCAATACTTGTATGTCATAAATAAAAATAATAGAAATAAAGATAATTTTTGACAAGTATTTTTATAAACATGCTTTGGGCTATGAAATATTTCTTCCTTCGTAAAATAAATCCAGCCCTCAGAACACAGTTTTTGGTTTATTTATGAAATAAAGTATTAATGTATTTGAACCCTTTAGGTACAAATATATTGTTTCATGGATGTAAACTTTCTTTAAAAAAAAATATTCCAAAAAGTCCGAGCAACATGGCGTTATATTTTTTATGAATGAATACTGAATCCTGTTTGTACACGTACATTCAAACATTTGTACATTATAAAATATATTATTTGAAGAAATACCAAGGTTTAGACACTTGAAAAATTGTAGGCAGTTTATCTTTAAATTATATTTTTTGG